>JARTUT010000901.1:0-411226 GCA_030674115.1 Micraspis discolor | reverse complement strand
TATTGTGGATCCTCATACGGACACACTTCAAAGATGAGGAGATTTGGTTTTCTGTCGGATATCCTAGCAAATGCCAACAGTGGATTTTGAATTCAGGTGAGCTTTATTTTATCAATATTGTTCTAAACGTTTACGGTAATTGCAAAACAATTTTTGCTCAATTTTTCTAGGTAATATTGGTTCGGAAAAGTTGAGCCCAAAATCTTTACAACAACGGTTTCTATGTGATAAACTTTTCAGTGCTGCATTTCTAACTTCCATATGACTCCCATTGAATGCAATTTCATTTAAATACTCCGGTGAGGTTGAAATTGAGGATGAATTCCAACATAATCGAATTCATCTCACTCATAAATTTACATCCAGTTTATCCTGCCACGAGAAAGTTGAAACACCATGATACTTCACGTTGTCTTTGGCCTGTTTCAAATGAAAACAATCCATATTTCAGAACATATAAAATATTTTGCCAAAACTCTTTGAACGCTGATTTCCAGGTGTTCAATTGTCTCATAACGCCTATGAAAAAAAATCCTATCAGGTTGAAACACATAATCTTGGTAGCTAATTAATTATACCTTGGCATAGAAAAATCCAATGACTATTGTGTGTGAATTTTCTTTCATTCTATCAGAAAAATTAACTAATATATTACATACCTTTCAGTTTTAATTTCATCAGCACTATTCACTTGATCCAATGTCTTGCAAAAATCTTCTGTCTTGACCATCTGATAGGAGAAACTGTCAGAGACCTTTATATCTTCAATTTTGACTTCAGACTTGCCAAACACGAACTCATCCTCTTCATAAACGCTAAGAAAACAAGAGAAACTTTCACATAATTTACCAATCAATTTACAAAAGGAATATTCAAACATAAAAATGCTGAAGGAGAAGAAAGTTGCAATAGAAGTAGTGCACTGATTACCAACCAATAAAAAAACTGCAAGTGTGCATTTTCCTATCACAGCATCCTATTTAAAGTAACAACCAATAAAATTGTTAAAGGAATGTCAACTGCAAATTCGGTACCATATATAAAATTTCATAATTTTTTTTTGTTAATCAATCAATTATTACGAGTTCACAATGAGCTCCATTTTCATGTAGCCATTCCCTAGTTTCTGAATTATTAGTCAAAAACCCACGCAAATAAACAATGGTTCAAAATCATATAGCAAAAATATACTTTTTATTGTTCAATCATAGCTTGTATATAAAATTTTGCAAACTTTGAAAAATAGGCATCGTTAAAGAACATAAAAAAGTCAGTTGATACTTAGAATCATTAAGGTAGAAAAGTTATATATAAGGCTGAAAAACATACATTATCCAGTCTATAAAATTAAAAGATTCATGATTATTATTTACCAACTCATATGTAACATACCAGTCAGACACATTTTTATCCATATCATCGTCACCTTCCACTTCATCACATATCATTATACCACCAGAATCTTCAGTCTTTGTCATCTGATAGGATAAAGGTTGAGAAACCTCAATATCTTCAATTTTGATTTCAGAGTTGTCAAACATAATTTCTTCATTTCTACCTTCACTAAAGCGAAAAAGAAACATTTCAATCATCGTGGTGTTAAAACACTGTGTCATCTTGTATCATGTAAAAATTTTTATTCTTATTGAAATACTGAGATTACACAAATTACTCACCAATCAGGTGTGCGTTTCTTCAAGTTTTTCACATTCATCATTACAATGAAAAGAAAAAAATGTATTCTGATAACTTTTACTTTCGGCCGCTTTTTAGTTTAAAGCAGGGGGAGTGCAACGAACGATGGAAATCGAGAAACACATGCGACGTACGTCCCCACCCCAATTGTCAATGCGAAATGTCAAAAGCGTATGTCTTCACTAACTACATATCATAGGTGGAAAAAACATTGATGTTTAATTAAATCTGTCTGTTTTCGTCGTGATGTAGTGTTCTATTGAATATTCATTCGTATCAAGTGAATAATTATTGATTAATGTTTTTTTCAGCTATTGCCGGATGTTCAATAGTCAGGTAAAGTAATAAAAGAGGATTTGCGTGCATAAATTCTAATAAGATTGAAAAAAAATTTAATTCTGCAAATTTTTGAGTTGGCGTACATTATTGTAATATCAAATTTTAAAAATGTCCATTTTGTCTGCTTCATCATTTCGTAAAGAAATTAAATATTGATGGAAGTATCTTTCATGCAGAAATTCTTATTATTCGAACCCACCATTTGATTTTCAAAACAAAAAATGTTTCCATTTTCCCAATGATCCTCTTCTTTCAAATATTTGGAAAGAGAAATGCAAAATAAGCCCTACAAAAAATGTTTTAAATTATCGTATTTGTAATGATCATTTTTCAAACAATGATTTTTCAGGTTTTTCTATGCATCGTATTTTGACTAACAATGCAGTACATTTAGGTACACCTCCTAAGATTATTCCAAATGTTGGTCATAACATCAACAACTTGCAGCCAAGACTTTTATTTCCTCTGATCAAAATTGCCGTTCTATTGTATATTCAACTAATGATCCATCTTGTAGTCTATTATCTGCTACATCATTCATGGTATGGGATAATTCCAGGGAAACTGAAACCCTGATTTCAAATCAGTGCTGCTCAAGTTTGTCTATTCCCAAATATTGCAATAATGGACCCTCAACATCAAATGATGATCTCCATTCCCCAGAATCATACTCCCAAAGTTCTACTTGTTCCAAGGCAGCTCCTGAAATGGATCCATATGCGTTCCTTCATGAAAAAAAACTGGTATTCTTGGTAGAGTAGGTTTGAATATTTCCGAATTATCACCTGAGCAAATGACTATGTACAAAATTCATAGAAATTCTTCTTCAAAATTATCTAAATTAGAATCTTTATTGAAAAATCAAAAAACCTACATAAGTGTTCTGAAAAATTTGTATAATGATGGAAGGTTTTAATTAATAGAAGAAAATTTAAATAATGTTACAAAAGAATTAATTCGTTAAGTCTCAATTGAGAAATTTTGATTAAAGTCCTAATAATCGTAGATGGACTTCTCCAGATAAAGCTTTTGCTCTTTCAATTTACAAAAGAAGTCCTAAATTATATATACATATAATTGAGAGCGTTTTTTCAGTTGCCATCCATAAGAACCCTCAAAAACATTTTAAGTTGAGTGCCTTTTGATGGAGGAATAATAAAACCTGTCTTGGAACATTTAAAACTTCAAGCTGAAAATATGGATGAGATTGATCGTTGCTGTACCCTCAAGTTTGATGAGATGACTCTAAGCAGTGGGCTGCATTATGAGGCGAAAAAACAACGGATTCGTTGATTTAGGTTCACTGTGAGAAAATAATTAATTTTTTTTTACTTTGTGATATTACATGTAACTATCGAATAAAACAGTGATTACGAATTATTTGTTTTTTTTTTTTTCGAGTTTTTCATATCAATTTATTTCAAATCAATATGCCTCGGCTATCGAAACCATAAAATAAAATATTAAAACCACAGAATATTGAAAACCTAACCTCTAATTCCGTAAAATAGATAGCAAGCCTCCTTCCCCTTAAATCAGGAATGGAATTTCCCCACCCGAATTGTCAATTCAAACGTCAACGGTGTTTCCGAGAATTAGTACGCCGGTTGCATTTCTTATATTTGATGTTCTGTGGTTTAAAGAATGAAATTAACTAGTGATGGGCATGCTCGGTTATAAATAATCGGTTATCCGAGTATTACAATCCTCGGAAACATCCGAGGATCAAAATACTCGCCTCGCGAAATACTCGGTAATTTCGGCACACCTCCTTATGCGATCGAGTCGGCCATATTCGAGCTGAGTCGTTTGAATCCACATATTCTTATTCGCTTCATTCAAATGAATAGCCGAATAACCGAGGAATCCTCGATTTCATATTCGTATTCGTTTCGTTCAATCGAATAACCGAGGATATTCGGCGAGGATCATCGATTTCATATTCGTATTCGTTTCGTTCAATCGAATAACCGAGGATATTCGGCGAGGATCATCGATTTCATATTCGTATTCGTTTCGTTCAAACGAATAACCGAGGATATTTGGCGAGTATCTTCGATTTCATATTCGTTTCGTTCAAACGAATAACCGAGGATATTTGGCGAGGATTCCTCGGTTAGTCGATTTCATATTCGCATATTCGTATTCGTTTCGTTGGGCTTTGGGTTTTTTTTTTTTGCGCGCTTTGGATTTTTTGTGTGCTTTCGGGTTTTTTGCGAGCTTTCGGTTTTTGTGCGCTTTGGTTTTTTGGCGCTTTGGGCTTTTTGGGCGCTTTGGGTTTTGTGTGCTTTCGGGTTTTTGTGCGCTTTCAGTATTTTGCACGCTTTCGGTTTTTTTGCGCGCTTTCGGTTTTTTTTGCAATTTCAAGATTTATTTGATACTTACGCATTCGAGGATTTATCCTCGAATAATAATCTCAGTATTTGAATACTCGGTTTCCGAGTATCCGAGTATTGAAATAATCCGAGCATGCCCATCACTAAAATTAACATCTGAAAGTCGATAAAACTTGAGCTAAGCCATAGACAACTTTGACTATGAGCTAAGCATAGCATATAATTTTCCTCTCTGATTTGACATTAGAGCGTATCGCGTATCGACCAGGAGCGTCGGTGGTGAATGACACGCTGCGCTCTGACGCTGAATAATATTAATTGACTGCGTTTCCGTTCAATAAGAAGAAATCAAGTCTTCTTTAATTTTATTTTGAAATACTTTAGATGATATGATATTGATAGATATGATCTTCAGGGTTAAATAACCTTGTGAGTTTAGACATGGCTACAGACATCAAATTAAAATTTTTTTGAACACAATTCATGAGATGTTTCCAACTACTCTCTGGGTTTTATGATTAATCGCAGTGATCACATTATATTTCAACATAAATCAATTCCAACCAAAAGACCGATCATTGGTGGTCATCGTTTTGGTCCTTCTAGCGGTCATTTCATTACATCTTGTGCCATAAGCAATGACCACTAGAAAGACCAAAATAATGAGCGGTCTTTCGCTTTAAATAGGCTATAAACTACAATAACTCTAATTTGCTGGGGTTATTCTTTCATGTGACAATTATTCAAATTTAAATGAACAGACATGACAACTTAGACTATTGAGATACGATTGATATTCACAGACGTCACATTTAAATTTTCTCAAATTCAAAAATGAACAGATTCTATGTGACCTTTGAGAAGATTTCTATAATTTGTAGAATAATCACAGATAACACATTTAATTTTTTTCGCATTGAAATGAACAGACTCCATGTGCTTTTTGATGCCACTCTTCAATTTTGACACATGGTTACAGTTGTGACATTTAAAATTTTTCAAATTCAAATGAACAGAATTGATATGGTTTTTAAGGCTACTCTTGATTTGATCTATAATGTAAATGATTCATACATACATACAACACTTGTTAACACGTATTTATTTTCGCTCCGTGAATATTTGTCTTTTTGATGGTGAAAACTATATACTCTTGACGAAGATTATATTGGCGTAAACTTGAGAAAATAGTCTTTCCGGACCTGTGCGTTGAGACATTGATGATATATTTGATGTTTGGCGTAGTTCTACAGAAATTGGTTCATTTTATATCGAAATAAACAGCGGAAAACTAATCAGCTGGACCACCTGGTGACGACATACCCGATAACGTATCGCTTGTTGTGATTCTTGCCAGTACCGTACCCGGTTTCTGAGATGGCCAGTCAAGAAAGTATTAGATTGGATTGCTCTTATTGCAGAAAACCGGTATCGAATGCCGTTTACTGCTCTGAATGTGAGGTCCCATTTCATCCAAGTTGCTCTGTGAAAGCGCGTGCTGGGATGAAAGATGAAAAGTTGCTGTGTTATCAACACTTGAATGGGAATCCCTTATCCTTAGAATCCGATAAAATAATAAAACAACTAACTCACCTATTTGAGAGCCAGTTCAGGGAATTCAAAGATGAAATAAAAACGAATTACCTTTCCCAAATATTTGAGATGAACGAGAGGATTGAGGCATTGTCTGCTCGGGTTAATGCTCAGGCGGAGGATATTTCATCACTTAAGGCCACAGTTGCCTCTCTGAGTTCATCTTCAACACAATCCAATACGGGACGCTCAACAAGCCCTGACGAGTTCATTATGGAAATGGAAGAGCGTCAAAGGCGATCCAAAAATATTATTGCTTATGATGTAGAGACAAAGAATTCTGTGGGTGACGAAATAAAATTTATGGAGACAATTTTGTCAAAAATTGTTCCAGATGTGAAGATTGTCAAGGCGTTTCGTTTGGGGAAGAGGATGGGAAGCAGACCACCACCTTTGAAGCTGATGTTCGGCAGTTCTGACGAGGTTCTGAATATTTTGAAGAGCAAGCATAGGATTGGTCAACCTCCTTTGAGACTATCGGCTGATTTAACGCTCAGGCAGCGTGAGTATCTAGGCGAGCTTCGGCGTGAGCTGGAGCATCGCAAGGCTAATGGGGAATTGGATATCACTATTAGATATGTTAGTGGTTTACCGAGAATAGTTAAGGTTAGAAAAACTGATTGAAAGGGATAATTTCAGTTTAAATGTCTTGAGTGTCTATTACCAGAATGTTCGTAGTATAAGGGGTAAATTTAAGCTTTACGAGTTAATTAAGAATGTGAATGTTGCAAATTATGATGTAATTTTGTTGACCGAAACATGGCTTGACCCTTCCATTGTCGATGCCGAGTTACAATTTTGTAATTATAATATATTTAGGAAAGATAGGTCCGTTCTTTCTAGTGCCAAACAGGCGGGGGGTGGAGTGTTGATTGCGGTTAAAAAAAGGTTTTCATCTTCTTTGGTTCCAACTTTGCGTGATAATGTTGAGGATATTTTTGTTTTACTTAAGTGTCATACTGATGTATTGTTGGGAACTGTTTATATACCTCCTGACTCGTGTGCTTCTGCTAGAGTTCAGTACTTTGAGAGCCATTGTTTAAATTTGGAATATGTAGCGGGTGATTCTAACTTGGGGGGGATTGACTGGCATGATGCGATTTTAAACGGAAGTACTGATTTATGTGCACGAATTCTTGGCGATGCTCTTGCTTTTAATGATCTTTATCAAATAAATTCTGTAAGAAACTCGTATGACCGTTTGTTAGATCTCGTGTTCTCTGGGAATCGCCATCTCTCAATTGAGCCTGCCGTTGATGTTCTCTCTAGGTTGGATGCCTATCATCCCGCACTTTTTGCTAGTATCCCTGTCAGCATCGTACATTCTTCAGATGTGAGTAGGACCTATTACAATTTTAAGAAAGCGAATTACACAACTTTAAATAAACACTTTTACAGCTCAATTGGGAGACCTTGCTCCATGACGATGCTGGGGTGGATGATATGGTTGGTGTATTTTACGCTGTTGTTTTCAGGGCCATAGATAGATTTGTTCCAAAAATTCTCATTAAGAAGTCCACTTTTCCTCCTTGGTATACTCCCGAGCTAAAAACTTGTTTTAAAAAAAAAAGAAATTCATCGTGATTATAAGAGATATAAACGCTGGGAGGATTATCTTTCATTTTCCGAGATTCGGTCGGCTTGCGCTAGAATGGCTGAGTCATGTTATTCTGATTATATTGAGAGCATGGAAAGGTCAATAAAGGATAATATAAAGTCATTTTGGAATTTCACTAATTCTAAAAGAACTGACAATGATTTGCCGTCAACTATGCACCTGCATGAAAGGAGTGTAGAGGGTGACACCGACATAGCTGCCCTCTTCTCCAAACATTTTAGATCTACCTATGTTTCGGGCACTGCTCCTTCCGTTGACTCGACCTGTTCGGATCACTTCGGCGGGGGCAATTCATCTTTTTCTCTTGGCGAGGTTGCCGGGAAGTTGGAGACTCTTGAAGCTGGGAAGGGTCCGGGACCTGACCTCCTGCCTGCATTCTTTTTGAAGAACTGCTGTTCCTCAATTGCACTTCCACTCAGGATATTGTTCAACAGGTCCTTATCAACTGGTGTTTTTCCTACCAAGTGGAAGTGTAGTACGGTTAAGCCATTGTTTAAGTCTGGGAGTCGGTATAATATTGCTGATTATAGGCCTATAAGCATTATAAGCGCCATTCCTAAAATTCTTGAGACATTGATGCTGGATCGTATACAGAAGGATATATCGTCCAGATTGGTCGAGCAACAGCATGGCTTTACTAGGGGTAGGGGTGTTGAGTCCAATCTACTGATTTTCGCCCAGTATGTCTTCGATGTCTTAGAAAGTGGAGGTAAGGTTGATGTTGTATATACTGACTTTTCTAAGGCCTTCGATAAGGTAGATCATTGCATTTTGAGTGAGAAGCTGTCGTCTTTTGGAATAACTGGCATCTTGAGGAAGTGGTTTGTATCATATTTCACCCGCCGTACTCAATCAGTTAAAGTTCGTGATTCCTTCTCCCCGACATACATTGTTGATTCAGGTGTACCTCAGGGTAGTCATTTGGGCCCTCTGTTGTTTCTAATTTATATAAATGACATTACCACTTGCTTTAGGTTTGCACGTTTCCTTTTGTTCGCCGACGACCTCAAGGTTTATTTAAGAGTTAACACTCTAATCGATATGCTAGATCTTCAATCTGATCTGAATCGATTGGAACAATGGTGTAAAGATAATAAAGTCATCATTAACCTTGGTAAGTGCAAACATATGAGTATAGTTAGGCGTGAGCAGCGCTTTGTATCGTACTACTATCTGAGTGAGCAATCAATAGTTTGTTGCTGACATCGTTAAAGACTTAGGTGTTTTTTACGACAATAGGATGTGTTTCAGGGAGCATATTGACCATATAGCTAGTGCGGGATTTCGTATGCTGGGGTTCATTTGGCGGCACTCGCTTGAGTTCAGGGATGTCAATACTTTGAAGCACCTTTATGTCAGTCTTGTTAGGCCGCATCTTGAGTATGCCTCCTGTGTATGGTCTCCATACACTTATGAAGATTGTGACAGGATAGAACGAGTCCAAAATAGGTTTCTTCTCTCTATGTCGTGCAGGATGGGAATATCGCGAGTAAATTTTTCCGCAACTCATATGAGATCAGTTCTTCACCTTCCTGCTTTACGTACTCGTAGGATAAGGGCGGATGTATTGTTGTTTGCTAGATTGGTCGGGGGGCTTCTGTCCTCTTCCGGCCTTCTATCTCTGTTTGGTTTTCACGTTCCATCTAGAAATGTTAGAGGCACCGCGCTGCTAGCTTTCAGGACTTATAGGTACGGTTATACTAGAGCTTCGCCAATTCCAAGAATCTCGCAACATGTAAACACTGCCAGTAGAACAGGCATAGACTTCTTTAATCTCAGATATCCCTTGATTGTGTGTTGTGTCAATCGAAGTTTGTATTGATCCGTTAGTTGATTTCTGGAATTTTTGTATTATTTTCTTTTTTTTTTCTATCAATCTGTATTGAGTTGTATTATGTATTGCAATTATAATTATGTATTAGTTTGGATTTGTGAAATTAGGTTTATCCCGTTAATAAATAAATAAATAAATAATCACAGAGGTCACATTTAAACTTTATAAATTCAAATGAACAGAATTAATATGTCTCTTCACGTTTCCCTTTTCATTTGATCTATAATTACAGAGGTCACATTTAAAATTTTTCAGATTCAAATGAAAGGAATTTATGTGATTTCTCAAGGCATTCTTAGAATTTAATGCATGATCACACAGGTGGCATTTAAAAATTTTCAAATTCAAATGAACAGAATTAATATGTTTTTTGAGGTTAAACTTTTCATTTGATCTGTGATCACACAGGTGACATTCAAAATTTTTCAATTTCAAATGAACAGAATTGATATGATTTTTAAGGCGACCCTTTTCATTGGATCTATAATCACAGAAGTCACATTTAAATTTTTTTAAATTCAAATGAATGCAATTTATGTGATATTTCAAGGCATTCTTAGAATTTGATGCATGATCACACAGGTGGCATTTAAAATTTTTCAAATTCAAATGAACAGAATTGATATGGTTTTTAAGGCTACTCTTTTGATTTGATCTATAATCACAGAGATCACATTCAAAATTTTTTAAATTCAAATGAACGGAATTAATATGTCTCTCCACATTACCCTTTTCATTTGATCTATAATCACAGAAGTCACATTTAAAATTTTTCAAATTCAAATGAAAGGAATTTATGTGATATTTCAAGGCATTCTTAGAATTCGATGCATGATCACACAGGTGACATTTAAAATTTTTCAAATTCAAATGAACAGAATTAATATGTCTCTCCATGTTACGCTTTTCATTTGATCTATAATCACAGTGGTCACATTTAAAATTTTTTAGATTCAAATGAAAGGAATTTATGTGATATTTAAAGGCATTCTTATAATTTGATGCATAATCACACAGGTGGCATTTAAAACTTTTCAAATTCAAATGAACAGAATTGATATGTTTTTTGAGGTTACCTTTTTCATTTGATCTATAATCACAGAATTCACATTTAAAATTTTTTAAATTCAAATGAACGGAATTTATGTGATATTTCAAGGCATTCTTAGAATTTGATGCATGATCACACATGTGGCATTTAAAATTTTTCAAATTCAAATGAACAGAATTGATATGGTTTTTAAGGCTACTCTTTTCATTTGATCCATAATCACAAAGGTCACATTTAAATTTTTTTAAATTCAAATGAACAGAATCTATGTGATTTTTCATGGCAGTCTTATGCTGTGACACATAATTACAATGGTGACATTTGAAATGAATAATATCTTCGGAATTTCTGGGGTTATCCATCTTAGAACCAACATCTTGATGATCCCCAGTGTCCAGCAGTATAACATTTTCCTCTTTACATATAGAATTTTCTTCTAATTCAACACTTTGCCGTATTCGGGAGGTTACTTCAACACTGAAATAAAAAATGGTCTGTCAAATCTTCGATATATTATTCCAATTAAAACAATATAAGAGAGAAATTTATATACTCATATAGATCTTTGAGTTGGTGTTCTTAAGAATACATTTAAAATGCAACAGTTCAAAATATCCATAGTATTTTGGTAACTCTAGTTCTTCATGAATTTCATGTTCAGCCTCAGCAATTGTATTATAGTGTCTAGCAAGGGTGGGTTAAGGTATTGTCTCAGTTTTTTTCAAGTCTTCAGGTTAGGTCCTTGTATTTAAATTCAAATTATAATTGAAGGAACGAAAGTTTCGTATTTTATGAAACGACCTTTTTTTTAGCATGTATAACATAATTTGCTAAAAAATCTTTGAATGCTGATTTCCAGGTGTTCAATTGTCTCATAACGCCTATGAAAAAATCCTATCAGGTTGAATCACATAATCTTGGTAGCTAATTAATTATACCTTGACATAGAAAAATCCAATGACTATTGTGTGGAATTTTTCTTTCATTCTATCAGAAAAATTAACTAATATATTACATACCTTTCAGTTTTAATTTCATCAGTTTCATCATCACTATTCACTAGATCCAATGTCATCATTCCACTAGATTGATTGATGGAAACTGCACATTTTGACAGAGTCTTGCAAAAATCTTCTGTCTTGACCATCTGATAGGAGAAACTGTCAGAGACCTTTATGTCTTCAATTTTGACTTCAGACTTGCCAAACATGGACTCATCCTCTTCATAAACGCTAAGAAAACGTGAGAAATTTTAACATAATTTACCAATCAATTTACAAAAGGAATATTTAAACATAAAAATGCTGAAGGAGCAGAATATTGCAATAGAAGTAGTGCACTGATTACCAACCATTAAAAAAACTGCAAGTGTGCATTTTCCTATCACAGCATCCTATTCAAAGTAACAACCAATAAAGTTGTCAAAGGAATGCCAACTGCAAATTGGGTACCATATATAAAATTTCATAATTTTTTTTTATTAATCAATCAGATATTAAGGTTTACAATGAGCTCCGTTTTCATGTACCAATTCCCCAGTTTTAGAATTATTAGTCAAACCCAAGCGAATTAAAAGTGGTTTGAAATCATAGAGCAAAAATATACTTTTCATTGTTGAATCAAATCTTGTATATCAAATTTATGAATTCCATAAATTTTTGTAAAATTTCTACTATTAGGCTGAAACTATTAGAGTCCTTTTACGCAAAAATATCTCTGTGAAATCTTTTCTACATGTTTTGAAATTTCATGGGAAGTTTGAATGACAAATTTTGAACTAAACAAAGCAAACTTTGAAAAATAGGAATTGTTAAATAACATAAAAGAGAGGGTTGATACTGAAAAATAGGTATCGTTAAAGAACATAAAAAAGTCAGTTGATACTTTAGAAACAATAAGGTAGAAAAGTTATATATAAGGTAGAGAAACATACATTATCCAGTCTATAAAATTAAAAGATTCATGATTATTATCTACCAACTCATATGTAACATACCTATCAGACCCATTTTTAGCAATATCATCGTCACCGTCCACTTCGTCACATATCATTATACCACCAGAATCGTCAGTCTTTGTCATCTGATAGGATAAAGCTTGAGAAACCTCAATATCTTCAATTTTTATTTCAGAGTTGTCAAACATAATTTCTTCATTTCTACCTTCACTAAAGCTAAAAAGAAACATTTCAATCATCGTGGTGTTAAAAGACTGTGTCATCTTGTATCATGTAAAAATTGTTCTCGTATAGAAATACTGAGATTACATAAATTACTTACCAATCGGAATTGTGCATTTTTTCAAGTTTTTTCACATTCATCATTATAATGAAAAGAAGAAAAATGTATTCTAATATCTTTTAATTTCGGTCGCTTTGGATTTTAAAGATTGAAAGTTGACCATATACTTTTATTTATCTATGAAGTTGACCAAACTTGAGCTAAACCAGCGTTGTCAGATGAATGAAATGAAATTATGGTACGGGGTTGCCAAAATTATCAGATTTTCCTGAAAATTATGTTACAATAATTATGGCACCAGGTTGACCAAATTATCGTATTTTCCTGAAAATTATGTTACAACTATAAATAGCAGGAAAGTAATTTAGCCCAGGTCTGGTGAATATAGCGTTGAGGCCTTTGTTCACGTCTTTGCATATTTTTAAAGCTCTTCCTTCTCATGTCCTTTACTTCAGAATCACTTGATTCGGAAGAATTGCGAAATCGAATCGATCTTGAGCTACTTGCCATATTTAATAAATATCGCACTGCCACCAATAACTATGATTTATAATGACTAATTGCAAAAAATTATTTCTACTTGATATTTACTGAACACACTACCAAATGAAAAAAGGTTTGAATGAAGAATAACTGTCGATGCTGAAGGCAGGCGAAAAAATGAGCTCTAGATCTAGAAAATCTAGGAATGACCATGGGAAAAAACCCAAAAGCAAATGTACCGAAACTGTGTTTTTCGAATTTCAACCGTATTCCCATAATAAAAAGAGAAAAAATAACATATTTACAGACACGCAATAGAAAAAGTACCGCTCGACTGATGTAGCAAAGCGTAAATTGGTACCCAGATGGCTTTTATGACAGTCTCTTCCGCAAAACTGCGAAAAAGACCAACTATCTACCAGCTGTGGGGTAACGCAATAATGAGACGAATACCATCTTGAAATATTTCTATAATAATGATTTTGTAGAATATTCAACCAAATCGAGAATTTGGTATGTTTTCTGGCTGAAATGGGTGAATAAGGTATTATGTTACAATAATTATCAATTATGTTACATTTCCCGAAATTATGTTACAATTATCGATTATGTTACACTTTATTGGTCAACTCTATTTTCCCGAAAAATTATGTTACAACCTGATAATTATGTTACACCTGGCAACGCTGAGCTAAACATAGAATATTATTTTTCTCTGTGATTTCAACTATGTTCTTTGACTTGTGTAAACTTATCTGGGAATGTCTAACAGGTCAATGACGGGTGGTGTGATAAGGAACCAGTGTGAAGACAGCAGGCTGGTTAGCGTATCGACCAGTGGCGTCGGTGGTGAATGACACGCTGCGCTCTGACGCTGAATAATATTAATTGACTGCGTTTACGTTCAATAAGAAGAAATCAAGTCTTATTTATTTTTATTTTGAAATACTTTAGATAAACAAATCAGGTTTAAGGAATATTCAGAACCTTTTTGATGACTTCAAAATCTTTTTTTGGCAGCCTACGGAAAATGGTTTCAGATTATTTATATGGAATCGTATTTGACCAGATCTATAGAAAGAAAATACTATATCGTTTTCATAGGGAAACAATCTGCTCAACATAAGAACAGTTCAATATTTATTTGGTGCGGCCATTCTGAAAACGTTCATTCTGACGTGAGGTCAGATTGCTTTGGCGCTCTTGTTGAGCTATTTGCGAGTAGATATTCAAACCATAACAAATCTATAGGCACTCTGATCACGTGAACAATAAATAGTCTTTTTCCGTACTATGGGACAATGTGATGCAAATATGAACGCCTAATGAATGAACAAACTTATATCTCAAATTAAAAATAACTACTCATAATTTTCCCCAAGTTTTGTTCGAAGCTATAATTCCCTTCCCCTAAAAACTTACGTCAGTGCTTTTCTGAATTTTGACAACGTATATTATTTCAGCCATCGAGATTGAATTCTATATCTATGATTTCCCGTTATGGGAAATTTTGATTAATATCACGCCAACTGACACTGATTAATGAGCCCGGCATTTGTCAATCGAATATCGATCTGTGATGGCCATCGTTCAAAGAAAATCATCCGGACGTAAGTCATTTCTCTTTTTTATCTTGAGTAAATTAAAAAAATGATTATATCTTTAGATGGAAGAGAGCTACGACAATCAAATTTGGGGATAAGTAAGATATGACCACCTCAATATATTCACGAATTTTAATTGAAATACGAAAAATATCTTATGAGATAGTGAGGATTAAAAAATTTTTTTTTGGGAATTTTTTAAAAATTTTCTAGAGTGACGATTTCTGCAAAATTTTGCGAGCCCTTTTTATTCCAGCCTCCCTCAACAATATTTCAAGTATCAACTTGATCGGATGGATATTCCAGTAGTTATTGAGCAATCAAAATTTCAGATGCTCGTAATTACTGAACCATCCGACTGATTTGGCCCAATAACGAACTTGACCGAGATATTTGGACAATTAACCTATTCTGAAAATATGAAAACTCTAGCTCATCTCTTTTGGATCTAGAGAGGATACGGCGGGCCGGACAGACTCAACTTTCGCCACGAATTCTTCATCAGGGAGTCGAACCCAATCGATTGAGACCATTTTCGGCTCGAAATTCCAAAATTACAGACATTCGGGCAAAATGATAGGCACTCTGTTCGGGTGAACAAGAGCGCCAAAAAATAAAAAAATAATAATAATAAAATATAATTCAAGGTGGTCAGCACGTTTCAAAACATTGAAACTCCAATTCAAAATGTCAATTATTAACAAGCATAGAGCATAATCCATAACCTCTATGTTCTGTTTACGGATAAGTTAACGGCCAGTATGAACAGCTACTGAAATTCTTACGGAATACGGTAACGGCTTACGGAATACGGTAACGGCTTACGGAATACGGTACCGGCCAGTATAAACGAGCCCTAATATCCCCTGCGTCTATGGCAAGGAGCACACAAGCCATACTGATGAGGCCAAATGTGTGCGCCAGGGACGAAACGCATAAGTAGAAATAACACTTTCGATCCAACAATAGTAATTGTAAAATGGTATCGCAGGAGGACTTCTTCTCGGAGTTGAATAAACTTACCAAAAATAAGTTAATCGAAATAATATATAATAAACAAGTTGGTGATTGTAATTTGCTAAGTGAAACAGTCAGAAAGTACATAAATTCGGGTTTTCAAGTTAATTTTCAAAACTGTACGAGTGAAGTGGACCCAACTAACCTTGATCACAAACTTGAGTTTATGAAACTACAGAATGAACTTGTAGTAACGAAGGTAAAGCTGGAATCAGAAACAAGAGCTCTGAGTACCCTACAGGTTGATCATCAATTTGCAAAATGAGAAGTCGGTTAATGTAAACCAAACGGTCGATAAACATATCAGGGGCAGTGTTGCCGCTGCAACTAATTCCCCCCGAGAAACAGGAAATACAAAATCCGCCGGGTCGGTCGGTTCCAGTGGCGGCTCGAGCATACTTCGGGATGACTCTCGAGGTTCCACGATGACAAAACCGAGAACTTCTCGAGTATATGGTGAACCCTCAATTATTCGAGGGACCGAAAGCTCTTCTTCTTTCAAGGGTGCAGAGAGTCGTGCGTGGATACATGTTGGGAAGACAAATGAAGGTACCACAGAGGTGTCCGTTATGAACCATCTCAAAGATAAATTTCCAAATAAGACCTTCATAGTGGAGTCACTGCCGCAGAGAGAAAATGCTACTAGTCGTTTTTTTAGGGTTGGAGCTGATATGAATTTAAAGGATGAATTGTATAAGAGAGAAAATTGGCCAAGCAATGTCACAATAAAACGGTTTCGATTTTTTCGATCGAAATTCAATAACTAAAATAGCTGAAGGTAATAATGAACAAAAGTTGGACAAAAAATATTTTTCGTACTTCCGGGCCTAAAGTGACAACTTCACTCCCTTGTGACAGGTACTAAAGTGTCACATTTAATCCCTCCGGGATTAAATATTGACGAAACTCCCGGAACGATTAAATCACAAACAAACGAATTTAAGGGATATTTTATTGAAAAATACAATTAATTAGAATGGTAATTAACGTTAATATTCAAATTAATATTGTGACAGTTCGTCATATTGACCAGTCTTTCCTGGGTTAATGCAGCAGGTAACTGACGAGTAACAGATAGGTCCTTATCATATTGAACTTCGAAGATCCTGCGGAAACAGGAAGCGAGAATGAGGACTGTAGCATAACTATAGTGGACGAATCGGCGACTTGACCAAATATTTTATCTGAAATTTTTTGTTTATTTTTAATAGACGATTCAATATATCCCTCGGCCACGTTGGAGGATTTCCATCCTCCATGTCTGTTCAGCACGTCTATTGTTGCTCCCGAATCAGCTAACAAAGACGCAGATGTGCGTCTAAAACAATGTCCCGTATAAGACGTCGCATTTTCTAATTTCAAGAAAGCTGCTATTTGCCGTGGAAATGTACCAATGTTTTTTCCTACTACTCGAGTAGTACATTCTTTGTTGATGTATTGAACAAAAAATTTTGAATGAGGTGTCCCTGTCTCTCACAATGCCACATATTTTCGAAATATCGCCACAAAACTGATGGCACTGTTTTCTGAATTTTTGATCACAAAATTTCGGTCAATTTTATTTTTGGTGTTTCTAATCGCAATTAGGAAGGAATCGCCCAAATCTCTCACATCGTCGATTTCTAAATCAACCAACTCTTTTCCACGACAAGCTCCCGCAACGCCCAAAATAAGTGCAACCTACAAAAAAATTGATTTCTTAAAATTTCTGAATATAAACACATTTCCAAATTTACCTTAAGCATTAAATATTTTGTAGCGTGCTACACGTAAAATGTTTACCCCTGTATTTATTTTCCATCTGATATCCCTAAGAAATAAAACGTACTAGTGCGGTGGCAGTGCATATGTCTTATCTTTGACACATGCATGTGCGAATATCTGATTGAGGTGGAACCTTCTTTTCAATTTCGATCGTCATTGAGAACGTTGAAAAGAATATCAAATCGAGATTTTACCTCATATCTTTGTGTCTATCTTGAAAACCCTTTAAGGGTTTTTTCAAGAAGAAAGTTTTCTGCAAGATAGTTTTCAATTCTATACATTCTTAAGACGTGTATTGATACTGGATTCCTGAAGAAATTCATATTTTCCGAACATCTTGGAATAACTGAATTTGACTTAATACTGAAGATTTCCTCAACCTATATACAGGGAGGTCCGAAAGAAATAAGAAGTTTCACCAACCTAACTTCCTGGCCATTGATATACAGGAGTTCCCAAACAGAGGAGAGATTTTGCCAACCATTTTCGTCTTCACCATATATACAGGGAAGTCAATTTTAGTGAATATTTTCTGATTGAATGAATTGAAATTATATTGTATCAACAAAATTTTCTCCGTTTGCCGAAACTTGTTTGTAAATATTTTACTGGTACCAGATTTTTGTATTCAATGTAAATAAATACTTGTATTTGTGAGGATTGTGATTTGCTTGGGTTTCTTGTTCCCTCCATTCTCAGAACTCAGAGATTAGACCTGCGACCACTCATAACGACTGAGCTCGGGTAATTAAAACCAATTTGAAGCCGGAAAGGCTACAATTTATCATCCGGAGCCTCCCGTAAGAACTGATCTACCTGCTCAGACGTGAGAATTCTTGACTTCTTTGGCTTAAATCCCTCATTTCTTCTCTTCAAAAAAGCTAATAATTTTGGAAATTTACTTATATCAATTTCTTCTCCTATGTTAATAACCGTTTTCTAGATTTCGGTGGTAACAATTCTTCACCTACTTCGGCTGCTCTTTTATCAACATCAGATACACCTTCTTCACTCATGATACCAATAATTATCAATAACAATGTTTCTTTACAATGACACTAGTAATGACAATGTTTCTAAATTATAATTGTCACAAAGCAATGCTACTATGGTAACTTATTTTAAAGACAGTTTATTAAATGAGTTGAAGAGAGAAAAAACTGATTGAAATTATGGAAATAATTAATAAAATCATACCGGAAGTACGAAAAGTATCGTATATACCTTGCGACTGAAGTACATTTAATCCTTCGGGTAAATTATGGCCCTCGCTGCGGTCGGGCCATAAACTTTACCTTCAGGATTAAATGTACTACTTCAGTCCCGCGGTATATAATATACTATTATTTGCTCGAACACAAATCTTCAGTCAATAAACAATAAAATTGACATATACTCAGAATTTTTGAGGCAGAATAATATTGACGCTAGTTGCATAACCGAGCACTGGTGAAGTGTTGAACATTTGAAGGTCATGAACTTGGGACAATGTTGCTGATGCCTCCTGTAGAGAAAGGGGTATTTATGGGGGTGCAGCGATAGTTCTTAGTCGTGGTGTAAAATTTCACAAAATAGCTGATGTTAAGTCACTTTCTGTAGAGGGTCACGTCGAGATGGTGGCGCTAAGGATACCTGAGGAGAGACTGGTTGTGATGTCGATGTATAGACCCCCCCTAGGAGAGTTTCGCTGTCTTTGTTTCTCAACTTCGAAAAAGCCTTGCTGAGATCATGAGGGGTCCCCACACGTACACGCATTTCAACGTAGATTTCCTGAAGGACACTGGTGACAAACGTGAATCGGTGGAGTTGTTCCTCTCCTTTGGCCTTAGTCCAATTTTTGGAGGAGCGAGTCGAATAACCAGCAGACCTAAAACTTGTGTAGATAATATGATTACAAATCTAATACCTAATACTTACTGGTTGAGCTGTCTGCTCGTTTATACTTCAAATGGTTGAGCTGTCTGCTCGTTTAAACTTGTCAATTTAAACACTTTAATTTACTTTAAAACTTTAATGAATTATCATTGTAGAAATGGATAATACAAACTGTGCTCTGTCTTGGTAGAGCTCGTGGACTGTACTGTACTGTACTGTTAACAAAGAGGAACTAAAATGGTGGCAGACTAGCAGGTACCCCGAGCGTTAGCGGTGTTGCCAGATTGTGTACACCGTTGCTCGATGAACATAGATTTTAATTGCTAACATACTGCCGGCCTTGAAATGACTACATTTCAACAACAAAAATAATAAATAAACACTATTCAGACATTATTCACATCGTTCTCAATAGGAAGTATACATATTTTAGTTATCGCTCTTTTAAAAACACTACCATCACTGCAGCGCACTGAGACCACTCGAATAACGCCATCAGCACCAGCGTGGAGCGATTCTATTCTACCCATCTTCCATGCCAGAGGAGGTAAGTTGTCTTCCTTTATTATAACCAAGGCTCCTTGCTGACCAGATTGGGGCCGTTGTTTTTCCATTTTAGCCTCACTTGAAGGCCGTTGACGTACTCAATGCTCCATCGTTTCCAGAATAATTGCACCATCTTTTGCCTCTGCTGATATAGTTTTAGTCGACCATCTGGAATATCTATATAACTGCCTTGGGGTAAGCTTGTGAGAGGCCGTCCAATTAGAAAATGTGCAGGTGTGAGTGGGGATAAATCATTAGGACTGGAAGAAAGAGGGGTAAGTGGTCGCGAATTGAGTATAGATTCTATCTGACACAAGACCGTAGTAAAATCTTCAAAACGCAGCTGATTGAGGCCTATAATACGCTTCAAATGATGCTTAGTACTCTTAACGCACGCTTCCCATATTCCTCCAAAGTTTGGTGCTCTTGGTGGAATGAATTTCCAAATTATCCCTTCATCGGTAAAATGTTCAGTAATTTTCTCAGTGTTTTCTTCAAAAAAACTGAGAAGTTCATTGTTAGAACCTACGAATTGCGTACCATTGTCTGAAAAAATGGTTTTCGGTTTTCCTCTTCGAGCAGTAAATCTTCTCAAACACGCAATAAAGGCTTGTGTAGTTAACTCAGATACTAACTCAATATGAACTGCCTTTGTAGGCATGCAGACAAATATGCATATCCACGCTTTTACTATACCTGGCTTACGAGCTTTACTGTCTTTCAACAAAAGGGACCAGCGTAATCGCAACCTACTTATGAAAAAGGAAATGCCTGGGAAAGCCGTTCTGAAGGTAAGTTACCCATAATGTATTCGCATGTCTTTGGTTTTGCCTTAAAACAAACCATGCATTCATGAACAATTTTACGCGCAATATTCCTACCTCCGAGAGGCCAAAATCTCTCTCTTATGGCGAACAATAATTGCTGTGGTCCGCAGTGGAGCAGTGTTTTGTGCTCATCGCGCATTATGTATAGAGTTAATAAATGATTCTTTGGCAAAATAATTGGATGCTTTTTGTCATAGTCAAACTCTGCGTTCAAGATTCTACCTCCAACTCGTAATATATTATTAGTGTCGAGAAAAGGATTTAAACCCGAAATTGAACTAGAACCTCTAATGTATTTTTGATCTTTTAAATCCGCAATCTCTTGGCTAAATGCTCTAGCCTGGGCTAACTTTATCAAAACATTAAAAGCGTCTCCTATCTCTAATACGTCTAAATAGCCAAATCTTTTATTACCTCTGTTACTTGCGTTATTTATGAATCGCAAAGAATATGCCATAATTCTTATAATCTTTTTTAAATTAGAAAATCGTTCAAATATACTATCAGAATTTTCCATGGCAATATTTGAAATTGTCTTAACTTCAGGTATCTCAGTCAATATATCGATATTTCCACCTAAAGGATATTCATCACCATTACCCCTTAGCCAGTGCGGCCCTTCAAACCAAAATATTGATTTTGTAAGGTCGCTTACAGTAGCTCCTCTAGATATCAGATCAGCAGGATTTTCCTTTGATCTTACATGATGCCAATCTTTAATATCGGTTGTCGATTGTATCTTTGACACTCTGTTTGCCACGAAGGTTTTCCATTTATCTGGAGAACCCTTATCCAATGATAGGTGACAAGTGAATCTGTCCAACAAAAGGTTTTTGAAAATTTATTTTCATTGCGCACTTGACTTTAGTTAATAGTTTCGATCCTAAGAGTGCTGCGCATAGTTCCAATCTGGGCAATGTTAAATTCTTAATGGGTGCTACCTTACTCTTTGAACAAATAAGACTACATCTGAATTCGCTAGAAGTTTGACATTTTACATATAGGCATGCGCCATAACCTTTTTCAGATGCATCCACGAATAAATGTATTTCTAAGTGTTGAGCATCTCGTAAAAGAGTATTGTCTTGGGATTCTGATATTTTTGAGCTCCTGTAGACCAACTACAAACTCTAACCAATTTTTTCTTAGATTATCGGATACTGGGTCATCCCAGTCGCCCTTTTCCTTCCAAACTAATTGAAGAATGAATTTGGCATTCATCACTATGGGACTAACAAGGCCCATAGGGTCGAACAATTGACTTATTGTTGAAAGAATGGATCTTTTAGTTATGTTTTTATTCTCTTCTAATTCACCTAAACTTGTGTTATATTCTATTGTGTCAGAGGATGAATTCCAATATACGCCCAAAGCCTTACTATTTTGATTTTCGCTAAGGTTTAGTATGATAGACTTAACTTCCTTATCAATATTAAAGTGTTCAATGAGATTTGGAGAGTTAGTTAACCACTTTCTCAATTGGAAACCTGACTCCATCAACAACTGCGTAACCGTTGATTGAAGCTTAATAATGTCAGATTGATTGTTTCTGCCGTCTAAATAATCGTCTACATAAAAATTTTCTCGAATTGCTTTAGAAGCTTCAGGATAGGTGTCAACATTTTCATGAGCTATCTGTTGCAAAGCTCTTGTTGCTAAAAAACTGGCTGACTTACTTCCGTATGTAACCGTTAGTAACTCATAGCACCTTAATTTTTTATTTTCCGATTTTCGCCAGAATATTCTTTGGAATCTGGTCTGACTTGGATGAATCCAAACCTGTCTGTACATTTTAGATATGTCAGCTGTAAGTACATGATAAGGTAATCTAAATCTTAAAAGTATGTCAATTAATTCACACTGTATGGTAGGTCCTGCTACTTGTATGTCATTTAAAGAAACGTTATTGTCAGTCTTAGCGGAGAAATCGAACACAACCCTACAAGGTGTAGTATCGCTTTCCTTTAACACAGGATGATGAGGGACATAATAAACTGTTCCGTCATCTTCTAATTCATTTACATCTAACTCTACTTCCTTAGATGTCCTAGTCGTTTATATTCATCAATGAAATCTACATACTGTTGCCTTAATTTAACATCTTTTGATAATTTCCGTTCAAGATAATGAAATCTTTTCAATGCCATTTCCTTTGATCGTCCTAACTTAACTGAATCATTTTTGAATGGAATTTTAACTATGAATTTATTGTCTTGAGCTCTTGAAAGGTTTGAGATGAAATGATTTTCACAAAACTCATCTTTGATTTCGGGACTTGAACAATTTTCAACTTGCCAAAATTTCTCTAAACTCTCGCTTAAGAATTTGTTTGACTCAATTTTATCGATGGCTAAATTACTAAATACGCGATTACAATTTTTTAATCCAAAATGTCTAATTTCTCCGCCCAATATCCAACCGAGTTTACTGTTTTGCAATATAAGGCTACTAGTCAAATTTACCTGTTCCATAAGCAGCAATTAATAAAATATTCCTACTCCGCAAAGAATATCGATTTCTTGGCTCTTATTGAAACTTGGATCTGCTAATACTTTATCTTCCGGGATATTTAACATCGTAGAACTGAAGTCATAATTTGGTAAATATTGAGTGATTTTTGGTAATATAAAAAAGAAATAGTTTCAGAATACTCACTTACCAACGAATTTATGCTTACTGACATTTTGTACTTAGCACACGTACTGAAATTATTGCCAATACCTGCTATGCTGTATTCTACTGCGCACCTATCCAAGCCTAGTGGCTTAGCTAACCTTTCGGTAATAAAATTACTTTGAGAACCTGGATCAAGTAACATGCGTGCCTTGATTAATTGATTGTATTTATCTTTTACATTGACTAAAGCGGTTGATAGTAACGAAACTACCCTGCTGCTCGCCGTAGCTGCGTTTGATGCCGTTGAAACAGACTTAAGAGCAATACCATTATCATCAATATTGACTTCTGCCAAGTTATCACAAACTTTTTCATGGAAGTGTCATGTTCACTTTCGCTATGTAATTGCGTGTGCATAATTTTTACCTTTTCCTTATGTATTATTGTGTTGTGATGGCCTTTACATTTTCTGCAAGTTGCTTTTGTGCAATAATTAGTGCTATGATTAGGATTTAAACAATTTGCGCATAGCTTAAGCTCTTTTACCCTTTTAATTCTATCATCAATGCTAAGACTTAAGAATTTGTCACATTTAAAAATTGAATGATCGTTTTTGCAAAAATAGCAAGCAAACTTTTTTTCTTGCACTGTGAACGCATTTACTCTTTTATCCCTTGAACCTTTACTGTTTTCATATTTCCTTTCTGTGTGCATTCCCAACTTCTCTAATAACAAATATTTTTCTTTCAGAAATTCGCTGATTTCTTCCATTGTGGGTAACTCACCTTTAATCTTGTAACCTTCCCAGTCTCGCCTGGTTCTATTATCAAATTTGGATACTATGACATGAATCAGGAGTGTATCCCATTTTTCTACTGGTTGACTAAGATTTTTTAAAGAACGAAGATTTTTTGTAAATGAATCGTAAAGATTTTTTAAATCTGGACCGTTTTCTCTTGTCAGTCCTTGAATTTTGAATAAATTGTTTACGTAAGTCTCTATAATTATTCTTTTATTCTCGTAAGCCTCCCTCAGTATAGAAAAAGCTACTGAATAATTTGCACTTGTAATCGGAATTGATTCTATTTTTTGAGCGGCTTCTCCACTCAAGCAAGATTTCAGATAATAAAATTTTTGAATTTCGTCTAATTGTGTGCTGTCGTGAACTAAAGATAAATATAAATCTCTGAATTCGAGCCATTTTTCATATAATCCGCCAAAATTTGGTAACTTCAATGCCGGTAACTTTACATAACTAGAACTAACGTTTTTTATACTTTCTGAACTTTTAACTACTTTTTCTTCTAGACCAAAAAATTCCTGTTCATAATTATCGATGACTTCTTGAATAATGGCAACTATTTCAAAATAATTTCCTTCAAATTTTGTTCTTTCGTTTTCTTCAATAGTTAAATCCTCCACGGTCGTGTTTTCGTCGTCACGCATTAAATATTCTACGTTGTTTTGAATTTCTTCAAACTGAGTAAACGTTTTACTGATGGCTTCTAACCTCAATTTCAACTGAATTATTTCTTTCCCGTTAACTGTGTCGTAATCTATATTACCCGCGTAATTTATCAATCTCGTGAGTGACGCTTTACAAATGCCACGTTTAAATCTTAATTCCGCTAAATCCAACATAATGAAATTCTAATTTTATTCTATACTCAATTTTTTGGAAAAAAGGATAGGAATCACTCACTCTGCCTTGTTTGCCGGGTTAAGCTACGCCACTCTAGTTCTTCCGTCTTTTTCAGTCGTCGCTGATGACTTGGAATCTTCTTCTGTGCCGTATGTCGCTTACTGTCTTCTTGTTTATCGATCGGGAATCGATTTTCTGCCTTTTCTCTGGATTCAATCCGGTTCGATTGGACCAAAATGGTTGAGCTGTCTGCTCGTTTAAACTTGTCAATTTAAACACTTTAATTTACTTTAAAACTTTAATGAATTATCATTGTAGAAATGGATAATACAAACTGTGCTCTGTCTTGGTAGAGCTCGTGGACTGTACTGTACTGTACTGTTAACAAAGAGGAACTAAAATGGTGGCAGGCTAGCAGGTACCCCGAGCGTTAGCGGTGTTGCCAGATTGTGTACACCGTTGCTCGATGAACATAGATTTTAATTGCTAACACTTACCAGAAATATACATTTGATGCTTTCTTACCAGATCATAATAGGGCACAAATCATTAAGCTGCCGAGCGGTTTCCCTGCAAAAAGGAAAAAAGAATTAGTTGAGCGACGAAACATAAATGAAGAAAATATCAACAAATTCAGAGGAATGTTGGCAAACAGTTGGTTAAACAAGAGGTGAGCGATGTTAAGCGTAGAGGAGCATGGCTTCGGAAGATGTGTTTCATGAATATGAATGAGAGAATTCTCAGGTCTAGGAACATCATGATCTTTCAGCTACCAGAATCATCTGATCAAAATTTGGAGCATAGAATAGCTCACTATATGGAGAAAGTCAGGGTGGTGCTGAATCAGAGCTGTGCCGAAGCATTGTGCTTAGTGCTCGTGAAAGCACTCTAAGCACTTTAGTGCTTCCGAGCACTGTGCTCGCGAGCACTTTTCAAAGGCTAGTGCTTAGTGCTTGTTTTTCGGAGCACTCTCGCGAAAATCTTAGTGCTTAGTAATCCGCTAAGCACTAAGCCTTTCCGAATTCTTGAAGTAGGGTCAATATAAGCAGGTACGGTATTTGATTTTTTTATGTGCGAAAAGATAATATGATCGTTTTGAATTAATATTCAGTATTTCTTCAGTCACCATTGATTTGACTTTATGGTTATGAAGGCCAGAAAATTTTTTGTTTTTACGCGCTTGTTACTAGTGGAACAGGTGAGCTATCGTTCTGTCCAAATGTCTGTAATTTCCGAATATCGAGCCGAAAATGGTTTCAATCCATTGGGTTCGACTTTTTGATGGAGAAACCTTGGTCAAATTTAAGTAGGTCAGGCTGGCCGGCCCTCCGATTGTATACTCTTTATCTTCCGAAGGAGATGACCTAGAATTTTCATTTTTCAGAATAGGTTGATCCTTCAAATATCTCGGTCAAGTTCGTTATTGGGCCAAATCCATCGTTAGTTATTAGCATTCGAAATTTGATTTTCGCCTAGAATATTCATCTGATAAATTTATAATTTAGAAGGTGTTTTAATGATGTTAAATTAAATGGTTTTCCAAATTTCGAGATAACCGCCAGTCTAGAAAATTTATTAAAAATTCCCAAAAAAATCTTATTACTTAATTTACTTTGTGTAAATTCTGATAATGATAAATAAATGGGAATTAGAATGTCAGAGAGCGAAAACGGTAGAAATACTTTGAGCAAATCTGTAGATTCCAACTGAAAAATGGTAAACGAGGAAAACCATATTCTTAAATAAACTTCATTCACTACTGGTTCAAATGGTGGGAATTCGAATAGATGTAAAATAAAACGAAAATTCGAACTGGACTAGAATGATTTATTGCACAAAATTTTCTGTACTCTTTTTCACAACATCATATCACTGATTAAAATGGATATTACACCATAATAAAAGAAGATCGATAAGCTCTTTTAAAATATTGTAAACAAACGAATATTTTCACAAAAACGTTAGACCAAACTGCCGTTCCCAATTGGGAATTTTTAAGCCAGATGTTCTTGTGCATATTTTTTATGACCCATCAATTTTAGCACTCTTCGGAATTTCCGTCGGCAAATTTGTTGATTATTTGGAAAGTTTGTGAAACGTTCAATTGGGCCCTAAGCTCACGGAGATATTTAAATACACAAAACCAGGGTTCAATAACTACCTTATCAGTGGCACTCGGTGGGTAACCGGTAGTTGTAAAATTCGAAAGTTATGGCAATCCTTGAAAAACAGCCCTCATTTTTGCGCGCTTGTTCCTAGTGGAACAGCGAGCTATCGTTTTACCCAATAGTCTCAATCGATTGGGTTCGACTTCCTGATGAAGAACATTTGAGTATGTCCGGACGCGGGCCCTCCGGCTGTTTACTCTCTATCTTCCGAAGTAGAATGGAAATATCTGAATGGTTTATTGTTACAGTTATAATATTTCAATGTCAAAAAATTTTATCAAATATATAAATAAAAATTTATATCAATCCTTTATTGTTTATTTCTGGTCCGTTCTAGTTCTATAAATAATTTAATTAATATTTAGGTGTTATAGGTTTCTTGATGAGCATTCGAGTTTATTGAAATTTCGATTTCAATTCATTATCAACTATTTGGAGTGGATCAGCTATTAAATTATGTCATATTCAAAAAGCATATTTGATCATTATTTCATTAATATGCCATATCTCGACGAAAATGTTTTTGACTAATGGGGAATCACATGAATGCAAAGGTAAAGACGTGACATACATTACTTTGAATATTTCCAATGCAAAAATTTTTTCCGGACAACATATTTCATTTTTGATTATATCGATATGTAGTATTTTGAAACTGTTTTCGGAATGAACCTAAAATCTACAGTTGTTAAGCAGAAGATCATGAACTAGGTCAACTCGATTCATGAAAACAACTTTTAAATCACATCCGTTCCTTTCATTATTTCTGTCAATTCTACGTGGAAATAAGGGAATACTCTAGAAAACCGTTCACTCAAAATGAGAAGAAATTTCTACAACACTGTGGCTTCAAAAAAATACAGCAGATAAACTGGAATTCGTTATATCGGTAGCTAAATCTGACTTTCATTAATTGTAATTTATTTTTCTTTGGGGTTGTTCAGAACGCCGAAACCAATAAAAATCGTCAATTAATAATGAAAACTACATAAATTGAAAAATTTCAATCCATTGAATAAACATGGTAAGAAAAAACAAGGAAGCTGAACAAGTAATATTTCAAAATGATTCAGTATTCAAATAATTCATATTGATTAATATTCTGGGAATTATTGCGAAAACCTCGGCGAAAACCCAATTTCAGAACCTCGTCACTTCTGAACTACTCGATAGATTTGGCCAAATAACGAACCCAACCGAGATATTTAGAAAATTAACCTATTCTGAAAATTTGAGAAGCCTAGGTCATCTCCTTCGAAAGATAGAGAGTATACGGCTGTACGGCTTCAAGTTTCACAAGGGATTCTTCATCAGGAAGTCGAACCCAATAGATTGAAACCATTTTCGGCTCGATATTCGAAAAATCCAGACATTTCAAGCTATAGCTCACTGTTCCACTAGGGACAAGCACGCAAATAACTTCGAATTCTTCTCGAGATTTTACGCCACGATTATAAAATTTCAAGATATGAGGGATATAAACAACCTTCATATATGCCCAAATTTTTGTTTAGTTATGACGAATATCTAATAAGATAATGAGGATTGAAAAAACCGTTTTGGAAATTTAAAAAAAATTTCTATCTTGAAGATTCCCTGGAAATAAGACACACTCATTTCTTTTAACGTTATCCAAACATTTTAAGAGTTCGAAATTGATCGAATGGATATTCTAGAAATTATTGCGAAAACCAAATTCCAGATGCTCATAACTGCTGAACTATCCGACGGATTTGGCCCAATTACGAACTTGATCGAGATATTTGAGATATTTTGACAATCAACATATTGTGTAAATATGAAAACTCAAGGTCATCTCCTTCGGAAGATAGAGAGTAAACGGCTGGCAGAGTACTCAAGTTTGAGCACGGCTTCTTTAACAGGAAGTCGAACCCAATCCTCAATTGAGACCATTTTCAAAAAATACAACCGTTTTGGCTAAACCATAGCATGCTGGTCCACTTGGAATAAGTGCGCAAAAAGAATCATTGTCTCAATACAAAACATGCAAATTTTAACCTGATCCCTTTTCCAAAAACGACTACCAAATAGGCCATTCCCGTGAATCGCCCTGTCTATGCTTGATTAGGAAAATATAAATATATACATCTAATTTTTTTCAGTACCTTTTGACGCGCTTATTCCTAGTGGAACAGCGTACTATCGTTTTGCCCAAAGGTCTGTAATTTTCGAATATCGAGCCGAAAATGGCCTCAATCGATTGGGTTTGACTTCCTGATGAAGAATTCGAGGTCAAACTTGAGTATGTCCGGCCCGCTGGCCCTCCGGCCGTATACTCTCTCTCTCTTCCGAAGGAAGGGACCTAGAGTTTTCATTGTTTCAGAATAGGTCGAGTGTTCAAATATCTCGGTCAAGTTCGTTATTGGGCCAAATCCATCGAATAGTTAAGCAGTTAATAACATTAATTTCTTGAATATTCATCCTATCAATTCTTAACTTAGAGAATGTCTAGATAGCGTTAAAAGGAAGGAGTGTGCCAAATTTCGAGAAAATCGTCACGAGAGAAAATTTTTTAAAAATTCCCAAAATGTTTTTTTTACAATACACGATATATATATATATATATAAGTTATTCGTCAGATCACAACAATTTAGGGCATTTATGCAGGGTATAGGTACCTAAAATATTTTAAAATTTCATCATCATAGCGTACAATCTCCAGAAGATATTAGGGCTCGTTTATACTGGCTGGTACCTTATGCCCTAAGCCCTTACCTTATTCCGTATGCCGTAAGAATTTCAGTTGGTGTTTATACTGGCTGTTAACTTAACCTTAAGCAGAACATAGAGTTAAGGCATTTTGCTCTATGCTAATTAATAATTTGTCATTTTGAATTTGTGTTTCTACATTTTGATACGTGCTGATGATCTTGTATTATAATTTATGATATTATTTGAAATTACCGCTATTAAAACAGAGATCCTTTCTGTATTCAATACCCTGATATAAATAATTGACCCTCTATAGAATGCGCATGTGTCAAAAAAACTCGCCCAATATTACATTCCCTTAATTTGTCTTACTTATAAGATAATCTTATTCACTTATAAGATAATCTAATCTAATTATCTAATATATATATGTAATTTGTCCAAATTATTTATGAATATATATTTCTATGAATTTGTCCTAGAAGTTGAACATTTTACAGGTAAGGGAAAAAGTTAGGGAATGAGTATGAACAAGTCACAGATTATATTTCTATCTATGAATTCACATCACATCAACTATAAATCTTGTGCAGTTCTGTGTACAGGCTGTGTCTCGTATTCTCTTGAAAAAAATCGTCCTCGAATTCACCCGGCTGCTGCGAATCCAGGACTCCACCTGTAAACATTCCTATTTTCTGAATTCAATTTCTCTATAATTACTGATGACAAAATAAATGCGAACTTTTAAAGAGGAACTATCATTCTTAAAGTACATCTATTTTTTTTTCTGAACAGTTTTAAGTGAAAATTTCTCTCGAGGGTTGCTATCTGTTTACCAAAAAGCTTTCAGGTCAACTGAATTATATGAAATTACGTTCAGCTCTCTATTATTAAACTATACTCTCGTTTATCTGAACCTAAACGCTTTCTATAGAAGACCCTATTTCTTCCAAGCCACCTTGCTCTACAGGTTTTACCCTTCAACTTCTACAAGATTGCCAAATAATCCATATTAAAAACAATACTATCATAATCAGACTGAACGCTGGTGCTGATAATTTCGGTTACGTTAAGTGCAGCTACTCTTTGTGGCATTCCAAATGAAATTAAGTAAGGGTTTTTATTATCACATAAAATATTAAAATAATAGCAACTATATTAACTATTCTGAACGTTGTCCATTCGTATGTAAACGATTCCGACGAATAGTGAATCAGCTCCACGTTGTCCTCGTTAATTTTATATTTAGATTGAAATTTATAATCAAAGATTGGAATCGTTGTATTCCATTTAGAGTTTAAACACTCCTGTATATTTGAGAATTTTAATTGTGTGTGTGTGGTTATAGGCTCTATTTTGAAAGATTCTAATTTCGACCAAACAGCAGGTAATACATGTTTTAAATTTACATCTAAGATAGATTCCGCATCGCATGGAAATGCTCGAGATATTATTTCTTTTTCTGCCGACCATACAGAACACTCACACGGTATATCTATTTCCCGCTCCTGGTAAATTCTCTCGAATTATGGAAGCATTTGGTTTATTCGGACAACGTAACATTAAATTATGCGGAGGGTGCGTAATTATGAATTTTCAGGTTCAATTTGATTAACTATTGTACGATTATCTTTGAAGCAAAGCATTTTTGCATTTTTGTATTAATTCCGAAACGGATGCTCCTTGAGCTAATTCTTCAAAACAATTCAAGTTACTTATTCCATTATGGGATGCTCTAGGTAGTAAACAAAGGTTTTTTTGTTACATCGCAAGTAGATAAGAGATTACCTCTAAGAATTTTAATATGAGACTGAAATTTAGCTACAAGAACATTATTTTCCTGCAAACTGACATGTATACTCATCCCACGCATAAGGTATAAATGTTAACCTAAACAATTTCCATGTTTCTCCTGTTCTTCTCACGGGTAAATTCAACACCACGGATACTTCGTTCTCAGTTATTATACACGACGCCACTTTCAGTTTTAGATATCTGGAGATACTTTTCGCTCCTATTACAAGTTGAAAACCTTGCTTATTAAGTATTTTATCGATGCGAACTAAATCTTGCCTTAACAATGATAATTCAACAACTTCCAGTGGAATTTGATTATCACGACATTGTTTAATTATTTGAGATTTACTGAAAATATAAAGAACTTCTAGATTTTGTAATGCCTGATTAATGAAATTTTGCCAAACATGCTTAATTTCGTCAGGAATGATCTCTAAATTTCTACGAACTTCCACGAGTTTCTTCCACATGACACGTTTAACGTCTTGACTCTCTTCAAGATTTTTGCAATTGCCGCACTATACTTTTTAACTGCACCTATAATGTTCTCAAGCTCCCCATGCTGTTGGTTAGCCGCGATTTTCAAATCACGCATTGATTTACTCAAAGTTTTCTCATTCGCATATAAGGGGTCCATAGAATGTTTCACTAATACGTTACAACACCAATTCAACGCATCTCCCAAAAGTCCAATGCCCGTCTCTTTCTATATTCTGTGTCTTCGTCTAACTCACTTTCAAACTTTTGTCCTAAATTATGATTCATTTTCTTTATCCAAGATGTGAATGTTTGTTGTAACTCATACGTTACATTGGCTAACTGACACTCAGGTGTAACACAATTCTTAACAGTTTCTTGATCTTCGTTCATACGAGTTTGAAAAATGCCAGAGGTTTTTGGAAATTTAGCCGAATAAGTTAATGGTATAGTTGACTCGTACAACTCCACATTAGATAAATAAGACCAATATACACCCGATACGATATTTATTTCATACGCGAAATTTTTATCAATGAGTAATAACAAACACGCCACTAAACTGTACATGTTTTTTGAATGCATCTTAATTGATTTATAAATTGAACCTTACTAACTAACTAAACTTCCAGAATTTATTTGCTGAGTAGTATAATACGCCGTACTTTGACTCGCTTTCATTTCCGTTCATGAAATTTCTTCATTCTGCTGACATGTACAATATCGTTTTTAATTTTCCGCGTGTGTTAAATTTAATATTATAATTAAGATCATTGACTTTTTCACAATCTCATATGGCCCAAACCATCTACAATTATTTATGAATATATATTTCTATGAATTTGTCCCTAGAAGTTGAACATTTTACAGGTAAGGGAAAAAGTTAGGGAATGAGTATGAACGAAGCATTGAATTCCTATGGTTCAACTTTTAAGGTTAAGGTTACGGCATAAGGTACCAGCCAGTATAAACGAGCCTTTAGAGTTTTTTTTGAAAATGAAGTCACAGATTATATTTCTATCTATGAATTCACATCACATCAACTATAAATCTCTATGAGGGTGGTTTTAATTTTATGACAAGTTGTCATAATGAGTGAATATTGAGCCGAAAATGAAACAAATTCTGTGGTTCATTTTTATGACAAACATGTCTAAAATAGTGGTGTGTGCAGTTGTCATATTTTGAATGGAAATGTCATTATGAATTTTGCGACAAGAGGACTATTTTTTCCCAAATGTCTGTAATTTCTGAATATCGAGCTGAAAATGATCGCCATCGGTTGGATTTGACTCGTGATGAAGAAACGGTGGTCCAATTTGAAAATGTTTGGCTGAATATTCTCTATCTTCCGAAAGAGATGAGATAGAGATTTCATATTAATAGAATTAGTTTATTATCCAAATATAAGTCAAGTTAGTTATTGGGCCAGACCTGTCCGATAGCTCAGCAATTTATAATCTGAAATTCGGTTATAATTGATGACACTCAACTACAACAACTTATATATGGTATAGAAATGTGGAAAGAATGCCAGATCGAAGAATTTGCTGAACTGTAAGTTCATTCAACTTCCATTTAAGATATATGTTTATTGATTCTTTCACACTCATTGTGCTGGCTGATTTTGAATCGCACTCTTTTTAAGTCTGAGAAAAGACTTTAGAACAAGCGCGTAAAAGCTCCTGATCTCACGTCAGTGCTTTCCACATTTTTTCAGTAATGTGTTCTCGCTTATAAAATAATTGGTCCTTGATTATTAATTCAACTTTATGCATTGATTAGGAACAGCCATTCAGATTCAGATCGACGAATAAGATTAACAAGTACCAGAAAGTAAATTGAATGCATGCGTTTCACAAAACAAATAAAATGGCTTTTGAGTTTTTCCCAGTCTCGAAATCATAATTTTAAATATGTCCATGAAGCTAAAGAGTTATCATTTCAATCAAACAACATTACATAAAATAGTTCCCACTTAAGTGCTTAGTGCTTAGTGCTCGAAATATTCAATTACTTTTGCAAAAGTGCTCGGTAATCCGGAGCCTTTTGTCGAAAGCGGTGCTTAGAACTCGAGACTCGAAGCCTTTTTTTTTCGAGTGCTTAGGGCTTAGTGCTCGAAGCACTTTTTTTCGGTGCTTGGCACAGCTCTGTGCTGAATCATGGTGAAATTTCGCAGGATGATATCGTGAAGGTCTTAAGGATTGGCAAACGGAGTTCCGGTAACCATAGACCCACGAAAGTTGTGCTATCATCCTCTGACGTTGTGGGTAAGGTTCTGAGTAAGAGAACTTTAATACAAGACGCATGTGGGGATAACATTTTCATCAATTCCGATCTGACAGATGTACAACGTAACTACTTGAAGGAGATCCGTGGTCAGCTTGAGGCTCGTAGAGCGGCTGGAGAACGGAATATTTCATTAAAGTTTAAGAATGGTATACCTACCATAGTGGTAGGCACTCCAAAAAACTAGGTTCTCCCTCATCGTGTCTGCAGGTTTATTATCAGAATATGGGCGGCATAAGAACAAAGATACATGAACTGCATTCACTATTACAGCACAGTACTTACGATATTATTATTTGCACTGAAACCTGGCTTAATGTTGATATTATGAGTGCAGAATTTTGCCCCAAATCGTATAATATTTTCAGGAAGGACAGAAGTTTGTTATCTAGTACGAAAACACGAGGTGGGGGAGTCGCTATTTTTGTGAATAGTTCACTGAGTGCTAAAGTCATCGACCATGGGGTTGATAGTGTTGAACATCTGTTTGTGTTGGTGTCAGGTGCCTCTGATCTTGTTGTGGGTGCGGTTTACCTGCCCCCGGATGCTCCAGTGTCGTCATATGAAGAACATGGGTTTGCGGTGGGGACATATCGGTGAGGTTTCCTGATTCGAAGCTCTATATCTGTGGAGACAACAATTTGCCTGGTGCTGCATGGAGGGGGGATTCTTTCAAGTGTGGAGATAAATACAAAAGTTTAGTGGACTCATTTAATGTTGCTAATTTATCTCAATTATCTAAAATTGTTAATAGTAGGAACAAATACTTAAACTTAGTTTTTTCAAATGACTCAACAACAGTTGTCTATCCAGCCTTAGATCTGTTGCAGGATAATTCAATACATCATAATGCAATGCAGTTTGAGATATCTCATCATAAATCTAGGGCGTCTTCTTTTTGGTCGAGTCATACTCAATTTGACTTTAATAGGGGCGACTATATAGGGTTAAATCAATTTTTAGCCTCTCGTGATTTTTCCTTGAGGGACCACAACATTGAGGATGCGGTATCATTGTTTTATGGAGTTTTATATGAGGGTCTTAATCGTTTTGTACCGTTAAAAGTACTGTTTCCATCTAAATATCCGACTTGGTTTAACAGGGAGCTAGTCGGGCTGATTAGTATGAAGAAGAGAGATACGACATGCGCCTCAGATTGGAGTCAGATTATTTGGTGTAAATTGTATAAAAACTATATTTGTGGCATTGAGAATAATGTGCAGGCAGTTTTTGGAGATTTATAGACTCAAAAAAAGTGATCAGGGTTTACCAGATACAATGAAATTTCGGGGGACCACCTCATCTGATGGTAATAGGATTGTTAATTTTTTTGCGGACTTTTTTTCCGATGTTTATAGTAAAGAGGTGGCTGCCTCCCCTAAGTTTGTTTTCGATCACACAGTGGACGTAGGTCGTTGCAGATTTTCCTCTCGTGAAGTTTATGAGATTATTGATAAGAGCAAATCAAGCATGTCTACTGGACCAGATGGCATTTCTTCCTTCATCCTTAAAAAATGCATAAGTACGCTGACCATCCCCATAGTCAACTTATTCAATTTATCATTGGACACTGGCCAGTTTCCTTCAATGTGGAAGAGAAGCTTCATAATTCCTATTTTTAAGAGTGGATCTGCCAGTGACGTAGAGAACTACAGGGGTGTTGCTATTCAGTCTACTATTGCGAAGCTGTTTGATAGCATGATCTGCTCCTTCCTCTCTTGGAAAGTGAGACCATTGCTGATTGAGCGCCAGCACGGCTTCCGAGGTGGTCGCTCGACTGTATCAAATTTGCTTCTTTATGTGAATGATATAGTTGATGCTTTTGAATCTAATCATCAAGTGGACGCAGTATACACGGATTTCTCAAAAGCCTTTGATAGGGTCAATTTCAATTTATTGCTGACTAAGCTTGAGGCTTATGGGATTGCTTCATCAATGTTATCATGGCTCGGAAGTTTTCTGTGCGGGCGTACTCAGTCGGTTAAGTATAAGGGGTTTTCTTCTAGAAGCATAGATGTTACTTCCGGGGTTCCTCAGGGTTCCCACATTGGTCCACTCCTTTTCAATTTATTTATAAACGATGTATCTCTTTCTCTTCAAGCTAAGTTTTTATTATATGCTGGAGTGCGTTCAGAATCAACGTCGGATAAAGAATGTACGTTCGGCGTAGAACGCACTGGGTTGTCAAAATCTTGTCGAACGTTTTAGAAAGGTTTGGGGCGACATCTCTCCTTTCTTTCTATGTTAGTCTCTGTCTATTTGAAGTGTGCACGTGCATTTATTTATTTGATATTTGAGGTTAAGTTGCGTTTGTGGAGTAATTCCATTATTTGATTTCTTCGAACATAATATTACGGTTTTTTGAATTAGAATTTTGAACATACAAAAAATGGATAGTGTATTAAATTGCGATGAATTGAATATTAATATTCTGTCTTATATGTTGAATGTCGTTATTCACTGTATAAATGAAATTTTTGATGAGTATCCGAGTAGCGAAGAGGATGAAGAAAATACAATAGTAGAAGTAATACAAAATTCCCGAGAAACCCCACTACGAGTGCAGAATTATTTTGAAAATATCATTCCTAATATAAGTGATGAACAATTCAGGGAACATTTCAGATTGAAAAGAATTTCATGACTTCTGTTCGAAATGGAAAGTGTAGCCATTTTCATTAAATATAATATACGAGCACTATAACGATCCTATCAATAAGTTTACTTATACACAAATGCAACAGAAAGAAGCTTCATCCCCAACTTTTAAAGTACTTTCGTAATTGGCAATTCCCTCAGACTAGAGAAGGGACTTTCTATTATAATCTAATGCCTAAGGGAATTTCAATTTGAAATTTTCGTCACTGCGCCGGACGAGCATATCTTTCCGATGTATTTTGCAAGATGCAAAGTTTAACATCCGGGCAAACGTTCCGATTCATTACGAACGGGGGTATTTTATATCCGACGTCGATTCCGAACGGCCAGGGTGCACTCCGAGCGACGTCGGACGTTGATTCCACAGAACATCAAATATAAGAAATGCAACCGGCGTACTAATTCTCGGAAACACCGTTGTCGTTTGAATTGACAATTCGGGTGGGGAAATTCCATTCCTTATTTAAGGGGAAGGAGGCTTGCTATCTATTTTACGGAATTAGAGGTTAGGTTTTCAATATTCTGTGGTTTTAATATTTTATTTTATGGTTTCGATAGCGGCTCCTCTTAGCTGAGGCATATTTTTTTTTGAATAAATTGATATGAAAAACTCGAAAAAAAAAAAACAAATAATTCGTAATCACTCTTTTTATTCGATAGTTACATGTAATATCACAAAGTAAAAAAATTAATTATTTTCTCACAGTGGACCTAAATCAACGAATCCGTTGTTTTTCGCCTGATAATGCAGCCCACTGCTTAAAGTCATCTCATCAAACTTGAGGGTACAGCAACGATCAATCTCATCCATATTTTCAGCTTGAAGTTTTAAATGTTCCAAGACAGGTTTTATTATTTCTCCATCAAAAGGCACTCAACTTAAAAATGTTTTTGAGGGTTCTTATGGATGTTAACTGAAAAAACTCTCTCAATTATATAAAATAATTTAGGACTTCTTTTGTAAATTGAAAGAGCAAAAGCTTTATCTGGAGATGTCCATCTACGATCATTAGGACTTTTATCAAAATTTCTCAATTGAGACTTAACGAATTAATTCTTTTGTAACATTATTTAAATTTTCTTCTATTAATTAAAACCTTCCATCATTATACAAATTTTTCAGAACACTTATGTAGGTTTTTTGATTTTTCAATAAAGATTCTAATTTAGATAATTTTGAAGAAGAATTTCTATGAATTTTGTAGTCATTTGCTCAGGTGATAATTCGGAAATATTCAAACCTACTCTACCAAGAATACCAGTTTTTTTTCATGAAGGAACGCATATGGATCCATTTCAGGAGCTGCCTTGAAACAAGTAGAACTTTGGGAGTATGATTCTGGGGAATGGAGATCATCATTCGATGTTGACGGTCCATTATTGCAATATTTGGGAATAGACAAACTTGAGCAGCACTGATTTGAAATCAGGTTTTCAGTTTCCCTAGAATTATCCCATACCAAGAATGATGTAGCAGATAATAGACTACAAGATGGATCATTAGTTGAATATACGATAGAACGGCAATTTTGATCAGATGAAATGTTAACTTCTGATGGTTTCTCAGGAAATAAAAGTCTTGGCTGCAAGTTGTTGATGTTATGACCAACATTTGGAATAATCTTAGGAGGTGTACCTAAATGTACTGCATTGTTAGTCAAAAAGCAATGCATAGAAAAACCTGAAAAATCATTGTTTGAAAAATGATCATTACAAATACGATAATTTAAAACATTTTTTGTAGGGCTTATTTTGCATTCCTCTTTCCAAATATTTGAAAGAAGAGGATCATTGGGAAAATGGAAAAATTTTTTGTTTTCAAAATCAGATGGTGGGTTCGAATAATAAGAATTTCTGCATGAAGGATACTTGCATGAATATTTAATTTCTTTACGAAATGATGAAGCAGACAAAATGGTCATTTTTAAAATTTGATATTATAATAATGTACGCCAACTCAAAAATTTGCAGAATTAAATTTTTTTTCAATCTTATTAGAATTTCTGCACGCAAATCCTCTTTTATTACTTTACCTGACTATTGCACATCCGGCAATAGCTGAAAAAAACATTAATCAATAATTATTCACTTGATACGAATGAATATTCAATAGAACACTACATCACGACGAAAACAGACAGATTTAATTAAACATCAATGTTTCTTCCACCTTTGATATGTAGTTAGAGAAGACATACGCTTTTGACATTTCGCATTGACAATTGGGGTGGGGACGTACGTCGCATGTGTTTCTCGATTTCCATCGTTCGTTGCACCCCCCTGGTTGATTCTGAACGCACTCCTGATGACATGAAACCATAGACAAAGAAGTCTATGCATGAAACTGTTTTCAGTTGTGAAAAACGTGGAGGATGCCAAAAGGTTTCAGGATCACGTAAGTTCGTTCCTTGATTGGTCGGAGGTGAATTGCTTGTCTTTGAATATAAGTAAATGTAGGGTAATCTCCTTTTTCCGTTCAGACAACTACATTGAGTATGCTTACCACCTTGGGGCGTCGTCCCTGAAAAGAGTTGACGTGGTTGACGATCTTGGTGTGGCACTGGATCATCGTTTGAACTTCAAACAGCACATCGAGAATATCTGCTCGAAAGCCGGCCGCATGTTGGGGTTCATTATGCGAAACTCTTACGATTTTGGTCCTTGCACCATATATAAACTGTACTGCGCTTTTGTTCGTTCCATACGGGAATATGGATCAGTGATTTGGTTCCCTTATTATGCCTGTGATGTGTGTGATTCATCCGTTTTCTGGCATACAAATCGTACATTCCGGTGGACGGGTGCTACCCTATCATTATGGATATGTTTAGCTTTGAGAGACTGTCAAGCAGGCGTCGCGCAACTGATTTCTATTATTTATATAGGATTCTGAATTCTGTGGTTGATTGTCCGGATTTATTGTCGTTAATACCATTTAATGTACCTGGAAGAATCACTCGTAGTACTCCACTCTTTCGTCCTGTGACTCACAGGACGAATTATGCATCGAACATCTATTCGGGGAGATGTTTAGCAATTTCTAATAGCTTAGGTGAGAACTTTTCATTTCTTTTCCGTAAGTTTCCTCAGATTCAAGTCCAGTGTGAAAAAAATTTGCAGAAATGCGTGAGGATGGTTATCTTGGGTTTGTATGAGTGCTCGATTTCAATGTTGGGAAGTAAATTATAATTTTGTTTTGTTTCTTCAATTGTTTTGTTTTAGGTTTAAATTTGTTAATTTCAATGAGTTTATATATTGTAAAATGGGGGATTTCCCGTTTATTCGATATATATTATTGTAATATAATGTCGAAATAAATAAATAAATAATGTTGTTTCTTTGAATTGAAACAACACTTGCTTGAAGTTTTAGGCAACTGAACGACCAGACTCAGAACGTTCAAGGGATGTCTTAACTCCACAGTTGCCGAAGAGGTGTATTGATCAAACTAATGGTGAATGATACTTTATTGATTACACACTAATCTTATATACTAAATTGAGTAATGACGATAACAATAACATTGCCATATTTGGACATTTTCTAGGTCCCTTGTTGCGTCAATTGTTTCTAGCCAGCCAGCAGATTTCGGTCGGTCAGCGACTCGGTCGGTCAGCGACTCGCTCGGCGTGATCCACTTTTGATTGTTTAATAATTTGAATGGAATTTGCCATGTTATCGAATATGAATATTTTTTAGGATTATGTTTGAATTTCGAACAAATAAAAAAAAATAAATAAAAATAAAAGGAGGGGAAGCGGGAGGTTTCACGTTACTGTTCTGAGCTGTTTCGAGAGGGCGTTTCCTATGAGGTTACGTGAGATTGATCCTACATAAACAAAAAAAAATTAAAGAAAATACACATATCACTGGTCTTAAAAAGGCAATACAGGCCGCTCAAACAATCCACTGGGTAAAGAAAAGCAAAGAGACTGCTGATGCAAAAAATTTTGATTCGCCGGGATAATTTGGGATTTTTTCTATTTTCACGTTGGAATCTGGATACGGTACGTTCTCTACTACGATGGCCCATGATAAATCCATCACCAGCACTCATTCCACAGCACCCCCATGTCGAATATGCCGAATGACGAACGAGTTTTCAATTGCGTCCAGGAAAATAAACAGATATTAACTTCATATGCCACTTTTACTTGCATCCCTCAGGGGGGTCAGTAGGTGGTCGGCCTGATTTTTAAAAATTCATAAAAAATCAACCATACATGAGAATGCCATCAAACTCCTGCTGAATCATCTACATGACGACAAAAAAATAATTCAATAGTTATCTCTGACTTGCAACCCCTTGGGGGGCTAAAATAACGGCTTAATGATTATTCAAGCAGATTCGAATATCTCGAGAACTAGACATAGAATCGACACGAAATTTGGTATTTATTCTTCTCTCTGAATACAGAGAACAACTCTATGACTCACTTCCACTTGCACCCCTTGGGGGGGGCTAGCCGAGTTTCAGCCGAGTTTTCTGTGAGTAGTTCATACCTGAAAAACAAGACATAGGATTGAGGTCCAATTTCACAATAACATTAAGAAGCATCAACTCACAATTTCTGCATACAACCCATTCACTTGCACCCCCCAGGGGGGTCAGTAGGTACTCGACCTGATTTTTAAAAATTCATAAAAAATCAACTATACATGAGAATGCCATCAAACGCCTGCAGAATCTTCTATATTACGAACAAAAAATTATTCAGTAGTTATCTATGACTTGCAACCCCTTGGGGGGCTAAAATAACGGCTTAATGATTATTCAAGCAGATTCGAATATCTCAAGAACTAGACATAGAATCGACACGAAATTAGGTATTTGATCTTCTTTCTATATACACGAAATAACTTTGTGGATCACTACCACTTGCACCCCCAGAGGGGGCTAGCCGAGTTCCAGCCGAATTTTCTGTGAGTAATTCATACTTGGGAAACTAGACATAGGATTGAGGTCAAATTTCACAATAACATTTAGAAGCATCAACTCACAATTTCAGCATATGCCAAATTCACTTGCAACCCCCAGGGGGGTCTGTAGGTACTCGGCCTGATTTTTGAAAATTCATAAAAAATCAACTATACATGAGAATGCCATCAAACTCCAGCAGAATCATCTACATTACGACAAAAAAATAAATCAGCAGTTATCTCTGACTTGCAACCCCTTGAGGGGCTGAAATAACGGCAAGATGATTATTCAAGCCGATTCGAATATCTCGAGAACTAGAGATAGAATCATGGGGGTGCAAGTGAATGGGGCATATGCTAAAATTGTGAGTTGATGCTTCTGAATGTTATTGTGAAATTTGACCTCAATCCTATATCTAGTTTCCCAGGTATGAATTACTCACAGATAACTCGGCTGGAACTCGGCTAGCCCCCCCAGTGGGTGCAAGTGAAAGTGAGTCATGAAGTTATTCTCTGTATTGAGGGAGAAAAATAAATACCAAATTTCGTGTCGATTCTATGTCTAGTTCTCGAGATATTCGTATCTGCTTGAATAGTCATTAAGCCGTTATTTTAGCCCCCCAAGGGATTGCAAGTCATAGATAACTACTGAATAATTTTTTTGTCGTAATATAGAAGATTCTGCAGGAGTTTGATGGCATTATCATGTATAGTTGATTTTTTATGAATTTTCGAAAATTAGGCCGAGTACCTACTGACCCCCCTGGGGGGTGCAAGTGAATTTGGCATATGCTGAAATTGTGAGTTGATGCTTCTAAATGTTATTGTGAAATTTGACCGCAATCCTATGTCTAGTTTCCCAGGTATGAATTACTCACAGAAAACTCGGCTGAAACTCGGCTAGCCCCCCCCAACGGGTGCAAGTGGAGGTGAGTCATAGAGTTATTCTCTGTATTAAGAGAGAAGAATAAATACCAAATTTCGTGTCTTTTCTATGTCTAGTTCTCGAGATATTCGAATCTGCTTGAATAATCATTAAGCCGTTATTTTAGCCCCCCAAGGGGTTGCAAGAGAGAGATAACTACTGATTTATTTTTTTGTCGTAATGTAGAAAATTCTGCAGGAGTTTGATGGCGTTCTCAGGTGTATTTGATTTTTTATGAATTTTTAAAAATCAGGCCGAGTACCTTCTGACCCCCCTGGAGGGTGCAAGTGAATGTGGCATATGCAGAAATTATGAGTTGATGCTTCAGGATGTTATTGTGAAATTTGACCTCAATCCTATGTCTAGTTTCCCAGGTATGAATTACTCACAGAAAACTCGGCTGGAACTCGGCTAGCCCCCCCCGGGGGTGCACGTTAAAGTGAGTCATAGAGTTGTTCTCTGTATTTTGAGAGAAGAATAAATACCAAATTTCGTGTCGATTCTATGTCTAGTTCTCGAGATATTCGAATCTGCTTGAATAATCATTAAGCCGTTATTCAAGCCCCCCAAGGGGTTGCAAGTCAGAGATAACTACTGATTTATTTTTTTGTTTTAGTGTAGAAAAATCTGCAGGAGTTTGAGGCATTCTCGTGTATAGTTGATTTTTTATGAATTTTTAAAAATCAGGCCGAGTACCTACTGACCACCCTGGAGGGTGCAAGTGAATGGAGCATATGCAGAAATTGTGAGTTGATGCTTCTTAATGTTATTGTGAAATTTGACCTCAATCCTATGTCTAGTTTTCCAGGTATGAATTACTCACAGAAAACTCGGCTGAAACTCGGCTCAAATGTTGCCAGCATGGGTTCAGGCCGGGGAGATCGACTTCGACTGCGCTGACCAGTTTGATGGAAGGTATCGCTGAAGCTTTCGACGCTGGAACATGTTGTGAAGTACAAGGCATTTGATTGTGTGATATCGGATATATTACTTGCTAAGCTTGGATATTTTATGCACAATAATAGATTCATTGAATAGTGGATCTAATACGGCCTCTATGTTCCTAGATTTATCAAAAGCGTTTGATAAAGTGGATCATGTGACTTTGCTCAAGAAGATGGAAAGATATGGAATTAGAGGAGTGGCCCTGGAGTTGATCAGGTCATATCTGAAAGATCGGAAACAGCGTGTTTTTGAAACTAATCATAGAGGTGAATTATTGAAATCTGAGGAACGACTGGTGAGGAGGGGAGTGCCACAGGGGTCTATCCTGGGGGCTTTCTTGTTCATAGTATATGTGAATGAGTTGGCAGAGGTCATTAAAAGATTTTTAACAATGTATGCAGATGACACGTCTTTGGTGTTTTCAGAAGCTGATTCGGAAAAATTGAAAGAAAACATCAAACAAGCACTGAGAGATTTGGATGAATGGTTCAGAGACAACAACTTGCTGATTAATTTGGAAAAGACTCAAATGCTGAAGTTTTCTTATAGGGACGAGATACTGGAGGAGTCGAATGGAGTTAATTACAAAAGTTTCTCAGTGCAGCCCAAACCTGTTGTTAGCGAAGGCTCTGGCAAGAAGTAGTTATGCTGTGAAAGTTTTAACCAACACTGTGAATCAGCAAGCAGCCATTGTGGTGTACTATGCCTATGCATTTTCAAAAATGAGATACGGTGTGATTTTTTGGGGAAACTCTGTAGATGCATCTCGCATATTTGTTCTCCAGAAAAGATGTGTTAGAAATATTTTTCAATTGGAAAGGACAGAATCATGTAAGCCAATTTTTATAAAATGCGGCATACTCACATTGCCATCTATCTACATATATGAAGCAGTTTCTTTTGTACTCAGTAACGAGAGATTATTTTACAAATATAGAAGAAATCATGAGTATCCCACAAGAAGGAAAGATGATTTGAACCCACCAAAACAAAGATTTTCTTATCTCCAAAAAAATGTTAATACCAAATCATATCAGTGTTTAATAAGATACCTGTAAAAGCTAGAATGTCTTATAGTATCAGAGAACTGAAGAAGAAAATAAAGATTCTTTTGATAGAGAGAGCATATTATAGTATATCGGAATACTTGTGTGATGATGTACACTTATAGAATCAAAAGAAGGATTGAAGTTCTGATATATTGTTTCACTATTTGTTATGCATTAAATTTCTATAGATTCAGCAGAATATGTTAATTATTGATTTGTTTTTTTTTGCATACATTGTGTATTACTTTTCAATAGAATCAGCAAAATGTGTTAAATTTTGATTTTATGATTAGATGTTCTTATGTAATCTTCTGTTTTGACATGCTTGAATCCTTAATTTTGGGAATAATATACGGTGTATATTAGTTATCAAGTGAATAAAAATTATCTATTATCTATCACGGTGTAAGAGGAACAGCGTTGAATTTTTGGATCCTATCTAAGTGGAAGAGAACAAGTAGTGGAATGGAAGAACGGGTTGTCGAAAAGAAGACAAATCAAACTTGGGGTACCACAAGGATCCATTTTGGGGCCATTACATTTTTTAATATATGTGAATGACTTACCTGAAAACATTCGTTGTGACGGAACAATTCTTTACGCTGATGACACCAGTTTTTTGAATGCTGCACCTTTAGAAGAACAATTAGAGACCCTAACAGGTGCATCAATGGAGCAGGCCAAAGTGTGGTTCAGCGCAAACGGTTTGAAGCTGAATACTCATAAAACTCAACGATTGAGATTTCAAACGAGACCACAGAGTTCCGATACAATTTGCTTACTGGGTTTGACATTTGATGAGGGACTAAACTGGGAGTCATATGTAAACATTCTGAAAAAAAAATTATCAACTGCCATTTTCACAATTCGTCGAATGAAAGCTTTAACAACTGCTGATATATGTAAGCTTGCCTACTTCAGTAATTTTCATTCGGTAGCAACTTACGGAATTCTTCTGTGGGGATATAGTTCTGGTCTCCAGTCGATACTGCTAAAACAGAAGGAAGCAATTAGAGCTATATGTGGAGCCTCGAGTACAACAAGTTGTCGTGGACTGTTCAGGAGGTTCAGGAGTAACCGTGAGTATTCCCACGGTTACTTCGGTGTTTATTTTCTCATGTTTGAGGTACGTTCACGATAATAAGTCACACTTTCTGACTAACGGAGACCACCATACTTACCTGACTAGAAGAAGAAATCATTTCACAAGAGAACATCATAGATTAAAGAAGACCCAAATGGGCATAAATCACTCGTGTATTAAACTATATAACAATCTTCCCGATGCTATCAAGGATGACACTGAAAGACTATTTATGCGTAAAACTCGAAAGGTTCTTCTTGACAATACATTTTACACTGTTGACGAATTTCTTTGTTTCAAGTTTTGAAAATGTTTGAATTTTTCTATCTGTTGTACACTTTCATGTATGTTTTGAATTATGTTATGAAACTGATTTTTATTCTGACTTGCCATGTATTTATCTATTTTTGATGGCTTAAATATACAGGGTGTCTCAAGTTCGAGTGCCTATTAAACGTTTATGGAGAACTAGACATATTTGAAATCTGAAAATTGGGATTATGATATTGTTCAAAGTTCTCTACAGAGCTAAAATATTTTCGAGGTCCAAAAACTTCCGGTTATATAGGATGTGAAAATAACTTCGACGAAAAATTTTTTTTTCAAGTTTTCCATTCCTGGTATGAACGAGTATTCAATAGTGAATACATTTCTGTTAAAACCATTGTATTAAATGGAATAGTTTTCAAAATATCAAAAAAAAAACTGGAAAAAAGTCAAATATGTTCAGTCAGTAATATGTTCATTATTCTTATTTTAAATATCCTGAGCGTAAACCGTTTTTACAACATAGAAAAGGAAGGATGTGAAAAGGTCATGCATCTTTTGGATTTCAAAAATATCATTACAGGGTGTTTCAAATTTTGTGTTGAAAATTGTGATCTTAAATTGGCCATAACTTCTGTTTTTCAAATTAGAACCCTATTTTTTATAATTTTGTTGGATTCTGCGGTCAAAAATAATGATAGTTTTCTCACATGATTATGCTCCTAAATTCAATAATTTCTGAGCTATTTGAGATTTTCTGGATTTATGGTGTACGTAGAGTCAAATTGATTGCATCTAAAATAATTCAATGAATATTCTTTCGAAACCATGGGAACACTCTGTACCCATAGAAGATAAATTATCTGTTAATAATTCACAAGTGTCAGGTGTTATTGTTATTCGTTATCTTCATTTCTCGATTTAACAAAATGAACCGTTATTCTAATTACGAAATTCTGGATCTATATTATATACATGGTGAATGTGACAGAATTATTAGTAGAACCTGCCGGGCCTTTAACGAGAAGTATCCCCATTTACCTTCCATGACGGAGATCTTTAGAAAATATGTTTCAAACTTTCAAAGTTTTGGATGTGTAAGAGCCCCTAAAGAATACAAAAGAAGGGTAGTAGATGAGGAAAATGAAATTAGTGTTTTGACTTATTTCGAAGTGAATGAGAATGCATCTATTCGAAGTGCAGCTCATGAAATCGATTTAGACAGAAATTCAGTGCACCGAATTTCGAAAAAACACAACATGCATGACTAATTTTTTGAAAAAGATCATTTGGACAGACGAAGCAAGATTCAGTAATGAAGGACTATTTAATAGAAAGTATAGCCACATTTGGAGAAGTGAAAATCCTCATAGAAAAAGACAAAGAAACCCCCAGAACAAATTTAGTTTTAATGTGTTTGCTCTTTTGATGAACAATAAAGTGCGGTACTACATTTATGAGGAAAAATTTTTGGAAATTCTGAGAAATTTTGTTTCTGAGTTTTTGGATGAACTGCCGTTGAGTATGTCGACTACCGCATATTATCAATTGGATGGGGCTCCGGCACATAGTTCGCACGAGGTGTCTGAAGAACTGAATGCAATGTTTGGTAATCGGTGGATCGAATGCCGTTCTTCACTGTTTTGGTCCCCACGATCTCCCGATCTTACTCCCTTAGATTTTCATTTATGGGGTAAAATAAAAATCATATAGTCTATGATTCTCCTATTGACAGCAAAGAAGATTTGAAACGGCATGTGGAGGATGCTTTCCACTCTCTAAAGGGGGAGAAAATTGAGCGAGCGACTAACCGAGGTGTTTCAAGACGTATTCGAAAGTGTATGGAACAAAATGATTACCATATTGAAACTCTTACCTGATCATTTATTTTGTTAATTTGAGTTTTGAAACGTATTTTTATTTTTATTATCATAATTTATTTATAATCATAATTCGGTGTACTGAAGTAGCGAATCTATTTAATGTGTTTCCTATTGAAGAGATGAATTCTCATTCGCTTCGAAATAAGTCGAAATACTAATATCATCAACTGCCTTTTTTTGTATTTTTTAGGGGCTATTACATTCCAAAATTTGGAAAGTTTGAAACATCTTTTCAGAAATTGTAAAAAAAATGGGGATACTTCTCATCGGATACTCAACATTTTGTGTCATCCACCATTTGAAATAAACAATATCATTAAGTGCATTTGAATGTGTATTGCGTATACAATTGAAAAAATACAATATAAGAAATAAATCCAGAATCTCATTATTAGAATAGCAACGATTCATTTTGTGAAATCAAAAATTTCATAACGACTAACAATAAGACCTGTCTGACACTTGTGAATTATAAATGGGATGATTTATCTTCTATGCTCACAGAATATCCTTATGAATTTGACTCTACGTACTACATAAATCCAGAAAATCTCAAATAACTCAGAAATTATTGAATTTAGGAGCATAATCATGTGAGAAAACTATCGTTATTTTTGACCGCAGAATCCAACAAAATTATAAAAAAATAGGGTTCTAATTTGAAAAACAGAAGTAATGGCCAATTTAAGATCACAATTTCCAACACAAAATTTGAAACACACTGTGATGATATTTTTGAAATCCAAAAGATGCATGACCTTTTCACATCCTTCCTCTTCGATGTTGTAAAAACGGTTTACGCTCAGGATATTTAAAATAAGAATAATGAACATATTACTGACTGAACATATTTGACTTTTTTCCAGTTTTTTTTTTGATATTTTGAAAACTATTCCATTTAATACAATTGTTTTAACAGAAAAGTATTCACTATTGAATACTCGTTCATACCAGGAATGGAAAACTTGAAAAAAAAATTTTTCGTCGAATTTATTTTCACTCCCTGTATAACCGGAAGTTTTTGGGCTTCGAAAATATTTTAGCTCTGTAGAGAACTTCGAACAATATCATTATCCCAATTTTCAGATTTCAAATATGTCTAGTTCTCCAGAAACGTCTAATAGGCACTCGAACTTGAGACACCCTGTATATTATTATTATTATTAACTTCGAAGATGTTAGAAAGAGATCGAAACGAATAGGCTTGCTAAAATTTCGTAGAAATCGACATGCTAGAAAATTTCTAAGCAATTCCCTAAAATATTGGTAATGATAAAAGATTATTTTGTATCCAGTATTCAAATCAGAAATATAGAAGATTTTAAAAAAAAATCTTTATTTTATATAACCAAAATATGAATAAATACATAAATATCATTATAAAAATATTTTCAAATAAAAAATTCATCATTGGCAACAAACTATAAAAATACTACAACGTTATTAAACAATTCATTTTATACACATCATTATAAGTTATTGAAACAGAAAGGGATTCGTTTGTACAAAACTTGAATATCTCTTTAAGTAGATGTACTTTTTCATATTGATATTTGACTGTTGAAGGTTATAATTCAACTAGAATAAAATGAAACTGTCATGAAATATGACAAGGCATGATACAATCAATTTGATATTTAAATGTTCAATATCCAAATGTTCAGTCCCACAGTACAAAATTTAACAACGAATATTTTCTCCAATTATTTCGATGTTCACTACTCAACAACCTAAAATATTGTAAAAAAAATGAAAATTAAGTGACGGTCTGTTAACTATGGTTTGAAAATTCGATGACTAGAATATATCAACAGGAAAGGAACAAAAACTTCAATCACTTATTTTCAAGATTGGCTGCTTTGAGGGCAATGTTGTTTAGGACTTTTGACTTATGTGTTGCGTATGTGTATTACTTGAAAGCTAAGCAATAAATGATAATTATCTTATTACTATGTATGAATGTTATCATTTTATTCAAATGAGTTGAAACTAACAGAAATGTACTTATATTCTTTTTAAACTGATATTAACCAATGAAATTTCTGGATATTTAATTTTGTTGTGCATAAAGTTGTATATAAAGAAATATATCTTTTAAAAAGTTTTAAAATATTACTATACCGTAGTATAATAGAAAGGTATGGATGATGAAATAAACTTATGCGCTTTGAGCACTATTTGTGTTGTAGCGTATTTTGCAACTTGGAATGAAGTGTGGTATCGCATCACATTCTTTGCGGACGGCTAGAGACGGTATATGTTATTACTGAAGTTTTCCAATCATGACCACAAATTTTTTCATTGCAATAATATGGTTTGAAACAGATATAAAATATAAATAGTTTTCTTCCAAAAAATTTATTAAAAATAATTAATTTTATTCAATGGTCAAGAAACTACCACAATTCTATGAAAGCTGTTACGTACTTGATAACCTAAATTGTGGATCAATAGCGCACGACATAATTTCATCTTCCGTAACTTTCGATACTAACTGAAAATATTTTATTGTGAGCAACCTGAAACACTACACTTTTATTTCTATATATTCATATCCTTGAAGAATTTCGAACATAAAAACTTTGATTAAATGCACTCATTATTTCATTTTAAAATTAATAACTGAGGACATAATAGTAATAAACATTTCAAAACTGAACAAACCCATTAACGGCTCCTCATTTGATTTGGATTTTACAGAATTAACTATTACACTTCTCTATTGTAACAATTCAATGAAAGAAGAACCAAAACTCGACCAAGCCATTTTTTTCATGTTCATTCACTTCGTTAGATCAGAGAATATAAAACAAATATATATCCAAACATTAAAGGAGAATAAGCACTGATTACTGGTGACGTCCATGATATCAATAATTAAGTAAGGATTGCAGGATTTTGGACATATTTAATGTAATCAAAAATTTAACACATCGCCAACGTTTCGAATCTTATGTGATCCTTTATCAAGGCTAAAATATCAAACAAATGCTTAGGTATAAATGGAACACCAGCAAAGTCAATTTAACACTCACCTCGTATTTCGAAAGATTCGAAACGTTGGCTATGTGTTAAATTTTTGATTACATTAAATTTGTCCAAAATCCTGCAATCCTTACTTAATTATTAAAGGAGAATATTCATAAATTGAAGACGAAATAAATAAAGAAATGAACACGTCTCCAATAAAAAGTAATAATATCAGCCAAGTATGTCAGCAAGCCGTATTGTATACAGGGTCTTTCACGAGGAACCTCACCTATATTTATACGGGAAACTACTGAACGTATTTTCATGAAATTCAGCACTTATAAGTATTTCACGATGCTGATGAAATCTAAAATATTTTCAAGGCATGAGCACCTCCGGTTTTTCCGGAAATGACGTCAACTTCCGTTTTTCAAATTACAACACCATTTTTTTATTGCAGAAATAGATTCCTTAGAAAATTTCAAGTTATTTTGATGTAACATTTTTCAGTTTTGGTTGGAAAATTCTCTCTGAGCGGGAAAATTCGAAAAAAAAATCGAAAATAGAGCTCCGCTGAAACAAGACTAACTTCGAGGTTTTTGGATGGAAAATTTTCATTTTTGGGATTTTTCAAGATGTAAGATTGATGTATCCACTTTAAAAATCGAAATCGCGATTCATGATACAGGGGTGAAAAAATCGCTTTCAAAGTTAGGGATGACAAAATCGTGAAAAATCAATTTTTTCAAATTAGAACCCCATTTTTTATGGCAGATATTGAATCTACGTTAAAAAATAATGTGAGTGTATGCATCACATCCTTGCCTAAAGTGGATATTTTCTGAGTTCTTCACAAAAAACTGTTTTTCGTCTTGAATTTTCAGCTATTTCTTTTCCCTTCACGCCAAAAAGATGAAATTTTCAGGAACTGTTACTTGAACCATGATTTAGATTTTACTACCCTAATATGCAAGAGAAAAAAGTTACAGGTTGTTCCTAAATAGATGGCGAATTTGGATTCGAATTTGTATCGGAAACCTCTTTATTTCAACTAATCGGCCATCGGTTTTCTCTCCAGTGATAAATAAATAATTCCTTATGAACCATATGCAAAAACTTACCATGATAATTCGTATTAAGTTATAAAATCGATCACTATGCCTAATTTTACCAATGAAGATTATTTAAATCTCATTCTACTTCATGGAGAATGTAATAAAGTTGTAGATAGAACGATTCGACTGTTCATTGAAAGGTTTCCTGACCGACCCAGACCAACGAGAGATACCATTAACAGAACCATGACAAACTTGAGAAATGTCGGATCTTTCGTTAAGAAAACTATACACAGAGAAAAAAGTGTAGTAGAAGATGAGGACAACGAAATTACAGTTCTTGCATATTTTCGTGTGAATCCTCAAAATTCTATCAAAGATGCCGAAATTGCTCTGGGATTATGTCAATCGAGTGTTTGGAGAATATTAAAAAAACATGAAATGCACCCATATAAATTCAATAGGGTACAGCATTTGAAGGAAACTGATTTCGTCAGGAGAACAGAGTTTTGCGAATCTATGATGATTCGATTTCAAGAGAATGAAAATTTTTTTGGACTGTATAATTTGGGCAGATGAATCTGAATTCACAAAGAATGGTTCTTTCAATAGGCATAACAGTCATTATTGGGATGAAGAGAACAACCACCACTTCAGGCAATGGAACTTTCAAGAGACCTGGAGTTTCAATGTTTTTTGCGCCATCAAAAATAATGCAATTCTCGATATTCACATTTATGATGGGACTGTAACTGGTAAGATAGAACACTACACATGTTTGCATTATTTAAAGAATGTTCTCCCTTAGGAGATAGATATTCTGACATATTGACTCAAATAATTGAGCCGCTAGTACAGAACCATAATGACTTATGGTATCAACAAGATGGCGCGCCTCCACACAATTCACTCAATGTGTCAAATATTCTATACAGGCTATTTGAAGATCGATGGTTGGCGAACAATGTCCACATCTTTGGCCACCACGTTCTCCCGATTTAACTCCTTTGGACTATTATGTTTGGGGTAGGATAAAAAATATTGTCTACTCAACTCCCCTGAGTGATAAAGAGGACTGCATAGAACGAGTCAGAAATGCGTTCAGGCTTGTTTAGATTTTTAGATTCATAGTTTTGAAACTCAATTTGGTTTTTAAACACTTTTGCAGATCTCTTCCTCCCGATGAAATAAGAAGAGCAACGCACGAAGCATTCCTGAGAAGTATAAATAAATGTCTAGAAATTAACGATCAAAACTTTGAGCATCTTCTCTAGTTATAACTGCGAGAGTTTGCCATGGTTCTCCTAATAGTAAATTGAAGTCGGTTTCAAGAAGGGGTGAAAAATCTACAGCATGGTCCAAATAACAGTTCCTGAAAATTTCATCTTTTTGGCGTGAAGGGAAAAGAAATAGCTGAAAATTCAAGACGAAAAACAGTTTTTTGTGAATAACTCAGAAAATATCCACTTTAGGGCAAGGGTGTGATGCATACACTCACATTATTTTTAACGTAGATTCAATATCTGCCATAAAAAAATGGGGTTCTAATTTGAAAAAATTGATTTTTCACGATTTTGTCATCCCTAACTTTGAAAGCGATTTTTTCATCCCCTGTATCATCAATCTTACATCTTGAAAATACCCAAAAATGAAAATTTTCCATCCAAAAACCTCGAAGTTATTCTTGTTTCAGCGGAGCTCTATTTTCGATTTTTTTTTTCGAAGTTTCCCGCTCAGAGAGAATTTTCCAACCAAAACTGAAAAATGTTACATCAAAATAACTTGAAATTTTCTAAGAAATCTATTTCTGCAATAAAAAAATGGTGTTCTAAATTGAAAAACGGAAGTTGACGTCATTTCCGGAAAAACCGGAGGTGCTCATGCCTTGAAAATATTTTAGATTTCATCAGCATCGTGAAATAATTATAAGTGCTGAATTTCATGAAAATACGTTCAGTAGTTTCCCGTATAAATATGGGTGAGGTTCCTCGTGAAAGACCCTGTATTTTAGGATGAAGTTATTGCATGAGGTGCAATTTCAAGTTGCCCGCAATCAAAGTAAAAAAAATTACCACCTAAACACCAGTTTTACAAGTTTTATGTGATATAACATAAAAAAATAATTGTAGACATTGGAATTACTAAATGAAAGATGTCCTCATAGTATCAGATGCTATATCAAGCCAAATCAAATTAAATTTTTTATTCTCTCTCACTGTATACTATAGGTGTATCAAAACTTTATTGAAAGCTTTAATTGGCATATGAATCAATAGATGAATATTAGCACCAAAAGATAAAATTCACTGAGCAGCATTAATTCAATCAGATTGTAATAAAAATTGATTAAACTTCGAATATGATATTGTCATCTAGAATATTAGAAGGGTTTCCAGTAGCATCATCTCTGACCAAATCATCACTTTTGCCAGAACTGGAAGACTCAACACTAGAATTCTTATTTTTTGAGTTAGAATCCTTAATTTTGGAATACCCCACTGAATCAGTATCACCGTCATCTTTCAATTTTTCGTATGGATTTTCACCTCTCACTTTATCCCTGTTGGTTGTACTATCCGAACTTTCCGAAGTATCAATATTTTGGTAACCTTTCGATTTGACTCTTTCATAAGCAGGTATATCCGAGTCGGTTCGACTCACATCACTCTCCAATTTTTCATAAGGTGGTTCATCTAAATATTTCACACTTTCATAGTTGGGATCATGATTACCAACCGATTCGTAGTTTGGATCTGTTTCACTTCCACTAGATTTCAATCCAGTATATTGAAACTCAGATTTCGATTCACTAGGCATACTTTCGTAATTGGGTTCTTCCGAGCTATCATTTTGGGAATGACTATTTTCATAACTAGGATTTCTTGAAGTATTTTGTTTCTTTTTTTTATTCACAACCGAATATCCAAAATTGTTTCTAACATCCTTAATTTTTGAATATCCGATCTCACTCGCATTCGAAGATTTATGCTTCAGTTCTTCATAATTAGGATCAGCATCTGAGTTATCTTGAAGAACTTCATATCCCGGATCAGAACTGCATAAACTATCTGGACCATTTATGCTAGCATAACCTGGTTCTTCTTGTCTGAGTTTTCTCTCGTCTAAGGAGTCGGTTTTATGCTTCCTCAGAGTCTCATAATTATGTTCTTGGAATTTCCTTCTCAATTTTAAACACCGATTCTCGTCAATTCCGGACGTCGAGGCTACTGAATTTGTCACGTCTTTCAATCTTTCGGGTGAAGTTTCTTCATCAGAAATGCTTTTTGTCTTGTTTTTTTGAACTTTCGCATAAAGATCTTCTAAGTTGCGCGCCGACACTGGTTTTTTATCACCTTCTACGTGGTTAGCCACAGGAGGAAGAGGTAGTGGCGAATTTGCTTGTCGCTTTTCTGGTTTTGGCGACCCAAAGTTAACTGTTGAACTCGATGATGATGCTGTAAAGAGATTTGAATGAAAATTTTCAATGAACATTATGAATTGTATTAGAAGTGATAAGTGAGAATGCAATAAAGATAAAATTTTGATCGATGTCTTTATTTCAAAAGACTATAATGGAGATACACATATACTCTGTTCATCTTTATCTAGTCACCTTGGGCAGGGGGTGGGAACTGGCCTACTACCAAAGAGTAGAAACAAGAGGGTGCACTCTGTCAAATTAGTACTGAAATTTTTGTTCACGTATTTCGAAGCGAAACCGCAGAATCTCATAAAACGATTCCTCCCTTGACTCAAAATCTCATAAGATTAATGTAAATCGAGGCAACACCAATGAAATCACATTTCGTTATCACGTGCAATAAGATAGCCAATCGGTTCCTAGTTCCTGTAGCAAGAATCTAAACAGAAAAGGATTTTAATCAACATGAAGATGAATTTGGAAAATAATTTTTTATTTATTAGAAAATATGAAAGCACTTTTCTTTCATCAGAAGTGTTTCTGAACGACTTACTTCAGGAACCAATACGCAATTTCGTGAGTAGCAATATTTCCACTGTTAATTTGTATTTTCATCATTTGCAATCTATTTCAATTTATTACTAAAATATCTTATAATTTAAAGCTACAACAATTCAACTGAGAACATTGTAAAAGTTCACACCTTTTAAAATTTTAGGTCATTGCCATACAACTTTGAGAAAGAGTTTAATAACAGAACATATTCCTGTGGAATATGTGTGAAGACCAGAGAGAATTCATAAGATACAAGAAAATGTCATTTGACACAATGGATGAATTAAATAGTAATGTTACTCACATATAGTTCAACTAATACTGCAGTTTTGTGAACAAACGAATAAGAAACATCCTTTTTCAAAATCTTATGAGAAGAATAAATTTTTTTAATTGATCTTATTATATGTGGATGAAAATTGTTTTATAAGCATTTCTTAAAAATTTTCAAGTATTTCCTAAAACAAGAATGTAAGAATAATGTATAATATATTTTCATCAAAATTTTAATGGAACCATTATATTATGTTTGAAGTCCTTTGATTATTGATGACAAACTTCTTACGAAGAAGAAGTTAATTCCTGTCTTATGAATTGTTTCACCAATTTCAAAGTAACACAAAATAAGCTGACGAATAATTGTAATCATAAAAGTTTGTGAATTTTGCTGATCAAAATTTTTACCAATTCTAGACAATAATTTTACTTTCATGTATTGAATGTCTAAATAATGGGCTAAAACAAGAGGACAACAAATAAAAAGGAAATTTTCTTTATAATTCATTTCATATAGTTACATCAAAAGTTAAAGAAATTCATTAAAAATTTGTAGTCAAGTTTCCTTCAGCATTATCAATCTTTGTTATATAATTATCTCGGTTCCATCTTGAGCATTCTCAGAACATTAAAAAAAACATAAAAGAGCAATTTTCTATTCTATAAAAATATTCATACATACAAAGGGATCAGTTCCTTGAACTTTATACAGTTGAACGGTAACTTTTGGAAGAAAACACTGAGAAATATTAACTTAACATCATTTGTGCTGCAGTATATTAAGCTTTCTAATTTTTTTTTTTTCCTTTTGTTACATTCATCACTCTGTAAATTTTGATTTGCATACTTCATTATGTAAAAAATTCTCATTTTTAAAAACAAATTTAGCATATATTTGTAGGGAAACTGAGCAAGGATGATGAAAAGGGATACTTCTCAGCTTTTGGATTAGCAGTTGATGAGGAGATGTAGTGGCAGCGGCTTTCATGTTTTGTGATGTTAGCACATTGCAGTTTACAGTTATTGTGGAACATGTTTGAGTTCCCTTATCGATTCCTATTCCATCGGTTTGTGTACCTATATCAAAGCTTTTCGGTCTCTTAAACAGGTTCAAAGTAGGAACAGCCGTTTTATTTAAGTAGCGGCCAGTCATTAAATAAGGTTCGAAGTGATCATTGCAAATCCTGTTTCCTCAGAATTGTCGCATCGCTGCAGGCCAATTTCCATTGCAGGGCTCGTTGAGGGTCATCTGAACTGGGAAATCTAAAGAATCTCACACCCGAAACATTCGAACAGTACTTAACTGAACATCTTCCCTTGGTTTCACTCATTTTATCTACAAACCAGACTTCTCTGCAGAGCTATGAAAAAGCTTAATTCAAATATGAAAACCCGTGCGGAATGAAATTCTAATTTTTCTATACAAAATCAGCGATTACTTTTACTCCATATAGCACACTATCATTAAAAATTTTCGAATGGAGGGAAAAGAATTCATAGACAAGTTATATAAAATATGCCATTTAATTCAAAGGTTTTGATTAAATTAAGGATCTGCTATGATTTTGAGAAATACCCGGTGAATTGTTTCGCGGTTTAAATTCGAATTTGGAGAAGAGAGAGAGATATATCCTTCTCTTATTAGTCCCGCCCCTTTTTTCAACGATAGAATTCTCAAGGTCATTGAATCGTTGACGAGAAAAAGACCGGAGTGCTCCATCTTTGTAAGTTAATCTTTGCTACTACAAAGGTGGTCACGTTTTTCTTCAAAGAACGGCAGAGACATCTTTAGTTATTCCCAAAGCTCGGATCGGTAAATTAGGAATCCTCAGTGATCGGTAAAAACGGATTTTATCGGATCTCGGTCTTGATGTCTATGGCTACAGTCAGGGCCGTCGCGTGGTTCGAAGGCGCCCAAGGCAAGATTTAGGCCCGCGACCCCTGCCCCCCTCGACCCCAGGCCCTACAGAGGCGAAAGCGATCGGGCGCTTTCTTGGATACTCGGTTTGGACCAGAACCGAGTGGTCGGGGCTTTCTGCCGATACTTGGAAGGACTCGAACCGATAGCACGCTGAAAGCACTTAGGATTTGTAATTATGTTCCCGGGTAAAACCTGGTAATTTTGTCGTTCCTAGACACCAATGAAGAGTGCGGCAAAGGCCCTTGCCGGGAAGAACGGGAATTAGAGCCGCGAGGCGTGGGGGCGCGAGCCGACTCAGCTGTAGAAGTCGTGAGGAGCGGACTTTCGCTTGGACCTCACAAGCTTGTGCATACAGTTAGCTCTGTACAGAAAGTTAGCGTACTCAGCCATGTATCCTCTGTGTACACAGAGATAGAAATTATAAATGAAGTTAGAAAAACGCCAAAAAAAAGTTACCCACGGCGACGCCCCCGGCTCGCGGCGCCCAAGGCCGCGCCAAGGCTCGGTCGCCCCATCCACGTGACGGCCCTGGCTACAGTGATAGTAATGTCAAAAGGTATGTGTATTTAAGTAGTGGTTTTGGATTAACTTATAACTCACTAAAAATGTACTGTGAATTAATATTTTCTGTAGCAATTTTATATTCGTGTAGTAATTTCTGATAAGTAAAAATTTGGGACAGTTTCTAATACTGTTTTCTTTCTAGGTTTTTCATTACACAAGTAATATTATGACATAAGTCATAATGAATGTCAGTCAATAATTTTTCCTCTACTATTTTTTCAATGAAATAAGTGTTAAATCACAACCTTCCCCAACTATGGATGATGATTTCCCTTTGAATGGGTTCCATAGCAGACTTCAAACATCAGAAGATCTGAAAAATCATCACTTGGACCGCAAGACCAGATTCAAAGAATCCTCCTTGCAGATTGGCGACAAATTTTGTGTATTGGATTTGAATATAGAGGGCGTTTCTAAGGACAAAGGTAATAAATTTTTCTAAACTAGCAAAGGACTATGGTGCTGAGATAATTCTCCTTCAAGAGACACATACGGATACTAAAAAAATATTCATGAAAGAGGAACCATAAAAGCTTATGTATTCATTGATTATCTCCTTAGTACAATTTACGGTTTAGCTTTTTATGTGTTTGCTTTATCTCTTTCGAATTTTGTATTTTTGTTATTCAGTTCTTTTTCTGCTTTTGTCTTTTTATTTCCAGATTCGATGTGGGCAACATGAAGAAGTCTCTGTTTCCATCAATAGAAGATCACGCCTGAAGAAAGAAGTCCCTAAAATATATTTCAGCTTATTTATGTACTTTCACACTTAGGCGGGGAGCCAGGGTTTTTTTTTACTGGGGTTTTTTCCCAGGCTTTTATGTGATACGCCGAATTGTATGACACCCCGTCACTAACCCCTGATCTATATGCTTTATTGTTTGCTAACTAAATATTGTAAGCCAAAAGTTCGAAAGAATATATATGGCACGACACGGCCTTTGAAATTAAATGAAAAAGAAAGAGAAATTAATAATGAAATTCCGGTGAGAAAAAATGACTCGAAAAGAAAATACGAAATGTTGGAGTATCGACTTCTGCGTACCTGTTGGTTTTACAGCACGGCTGAACGTGTCACTCACGAGCCAGAACAGTCACCTTTTCACCAGAGTTCTAAGTTGTAGAAATTAACGAGAAAATTGCGAATAAACGAAGAAAAGTCTTGCACTGCATCGAACGAGCGTCGACGTGTGTATTCGAATTACTACTCTCGTCTCGCACTGTCATATGCTCCAACATATGTCCATACGTAAATATACGTCCATAGAGAAAGAAATGAACATACGTGGGCCGCACGAAACGAACAAGCATTTTGGAATAGAAAATAAATGAACTTAACTAACAATAACGAGTTGCAGTAACAATATATATAATTAAATATTTTGTTGAGGAAAACGCTTTTTAAAAATTTTACTTTATTTGGAAACACTACTTGAAATATGACTATGCGTCTACAAGTAAGCTAAGTGAAGAACAATTCTAATCTCCCCTCAGGTTGGACGTCTCTCCTATTTATCAAAACAACAAACAATAACTTTATTGTGGAGGAGCGTCGCGTGTCAAGGATAGACAATATGTTTAGTAAGCAAAATTGTACATGGGCATATTAAGATTAAAACGGAGATGCTACAATGTATCTATCTTAGAATACGGGAGCGTACTCATGTAATTATATATATTACACAAGTTGAGGGTGTTAGTAATGTTTGGTTGGAAAGAATCGGAAATCCATGTCTTCATTAATCCAAAAGCGTTATTTGCATAAAGCATTTTTCATATGGATTGTATAGACCCACATGGAATGCTGAAAAGATTTGCTCTACCAACACTTCATTTGCCAAGTAATTCATTCTACTCTCTATGATTACCATTTTTGTAGTTTCATTAATCTTTCAGATTATGTAAGCCGGCCTCAAAATGATGACATATTTTTTCTACCATCCAGAACTCCTGAAGAAACTTTGAGGCAACAAGGTATTTATACAGGGTGTTCGGCACATGGACCATCAAATTTTTTGGGGCGTTGGTAGGGTCATTTGCTACCTTTTCAGTCTTAGAACCTGGGTCCTTAGTATTACGGTTGCGGAGTTATGATTTTTTATTAGGTTTTCTAAATTACCCAAAATGTACCCTTCGAAGCCCCATAACTTTTTACGTGTACTTTTACATGCATTTTTTTTTTGTATTAAGTCTACATGAGTGTGTGTTTAAAAAAAAACGTATTTATTGTTACAGATAACACCACAAAATTAACACGTGGGCCTTTTATTAAAAAAAAAAATTATGAAAGTATGAAAACATCTCCACTCCTATTGAAATTTTAAAAAAAGTTACAGCTATTACAAACTTAGTTTTATTTTAAAATGTTCTTTGGTTTATAACGTTGCTAACCATATGCTATTTACGTAAGTCAATAAAAAAATAATACTGCAAATAAGGTTTTAGTCAGAAGAGTGAAGAAAGTCGCACCTAAATAAAAGTACGGATTTCGACACAACACAGCGAGCAAGGAAATTTTACCTGCCCGTTTCAGACGCGTGTGAATTATTATTACTATTTCTGTCCTTAGGTTGGATTGGGTTAGTCGCCGCTGACTTGACCCTACCGTCATTCGAGATTTAACTGTCTCTGCTGTTGGAAGTGTCTGTGCCGCGTTGTTCAGTTTTTTAAATCTGTATTTTTTTGTTTTTGTTACTTTTATCGACTTTTTGCTACTGTTGTTTTCATTCACCAACGCTTAGTATGCTGATATGGTGATGGCATATGGCAAGGCCGATGGTGTTGCTCGTACAGCTTCAAGGATTTATCAAGCCAAATTTCCTGTTCGAAGATTAGCCCACCACGAAACATTCTCGACGACTTATCGACGATTAAGAGAGACTGGAAACTTAAATTTTCAAGAGCCTCGGGTCAATGTGAGGCAACACCATGTAGCAGTTGACGATAAAATACTTCAAGCCTTTGAAGAAGATCCAACTACAAGCATTCGTGTCGTTGCTCAAAGACTCAACTTAACGATTTGGAAAGTTTGGTCAGTACTTTGGGATAAAAATCAACACGCGTTTCATTACACCCCGGTACAAGGTAAATGAACTTTTTTATTGATAAATTTGTCCTTTTGACTGCGAAAAAATTGTCACAGACTAATGAATTTTATTAATTGTTACAGGTCTTCATGAAGGCGATCCTGCCAGACGGTTGGAATTCTGTAGATTTTTGCTGCACACAGATGTCGATGACAACTTTTTCTAAAACGAATTTTGTGGACAGACGAATCCTGTTTTAACCGAGAAGGAATAACAAATCTGCACAATTTACATCACTGGGCACCTAATGATGAGAATCCCCACGTGAAAAGGCAAATGAGTTTTCAACAAAAAATTAGTGTTAACGTTTGGGCTGGTGTGATATGAAGACATCTCATCGGGCCACACTATTTACCGGCTCGACTAAGTGGGCCTGCTTATTTGCATTTTTTGCAGAATGCTCTGCCGGAGCTACTAGCCGATGTTCCGGCCTTCCATGAAGACGTGCCGATTGTGTTCTAGCACAGTTGCCCGGCACATTTCCTGAGAGAAGTTCGAGATCACCTCGACAACTCTTTTCCGAATTCATGGATAGGCAGAGCCGGCCCCATCTCTTGGCCGCAAGATCTCCAGACCTAACACCTTTAGATTACCATGTCCGGGGTAGAACCAAAGAATTGGTTTATTTCACAGAGGTACCTAAGAGAGGTGTTGATTGAACGCATAAACGCGGCATTTGTGGTAATGAAAGAAGAAATGTTGCTAGCCACTACAACGGTCGAAATCAGAAAAAGGTGTCGGGCGTGCATTCGGAGTAGAGGAGAACAATTCGAACAGAATTTACTTTGTAAATAAACAATCATACAAAAACTGTATTTTACTAAAATCTGTCCTTACTTTGCTATTTTATCTAAAACACTATTTGTAGTATTTTTTTATTTATTGACTAACGTAAATAGCATACTTTTAGAACCGCGATAAACCAAAGAACGTTTTAAAATAAAATTAAGTTCGCAATAACTGCAACTTTTTTTAAAATTTCTTTTAGAAGTAGAGATGTTTTCATACTTTCATATTTTTTTTTAATAAAAGGCCCTCGTGTTAATTTTGTGGTTTTGTAACAATAAATACGTTTTTTTTCAAACACACACTCATGTAGACTTAATACAATAAAAAAATGCATATAAAAGCCCACGCAAAAAAAGTTATGGAGCTTCTAAGGGTACATTTTGGGTAATTTAGAAAAAGCTAATAAAAAATCATACCTCCGTAACCGTAATACTAAGGACCCAGGTTCCAAGACTGAAAAGGTAGCAAATGACCCTACAAACGCCCCAAAAAATTTGACGGTCCATGTGCCGAACACCCTGTATAAGTGAACTGCTCTTGGTCATTGATTATATGGTATTCCACTAATAGTGGGTTTCATAAAAATCGTTTTAAGAAGATTCCTAGAATACTTCAACGGATATGTGAGATTTACCGTTGGAACGCCAAATTCATGGAGTTTCAGAAAATTAGTGATAAGTTTATTGATTTTGCCATGAAATTCATTCTGTACTTTTATGACAGAACTATTAATAAAATTTTATCGGGAAAGAAACAATAAGATCTTAGGGCATTCGAAAAAGTATCTAAAAGAAAATAGACTTCAAGAAATTGTTTGTCATAAAAGTATAAATCTAATGCATTTCATGCTTAAATTGATATATTTGTCACTAATATTCCAATTTATTCTTTTAATGTATTAGGTGTACAAATAAGTTTCCGCGGTTTGTCAAAAGATGGCCCCACCAGAAGGTTATGGAGAAATTGTCAGATGTAAAACGTAATATCCCAAGTTTAGTCATCTGGCAACACCATAACCTTAAAGTACTAGTGATTCCGTATCAGCATCACGTAATTTTTTCGTGCAAAAATGTCAAGTTTTATTCCGAATAAGCATCATTTGCGGAACTTTTGGTTTACTTCTTTAATGTGAAATAATCTGCAGCTGAGGCGCATCGATTGCTTCTAGAAGCATATGGTGAAGCTGCTTTAAGTGAGAGAAGTTGTCAGGAATGGTTTCAAAAGTTTAAGAACGGTGAGTTTGACGTTAAAGACAAAGAACGCAGTGGAAGGCCGAAAGTGTACGAAAACATGGAATTAGAAGCACTATTGGAGGAAGATTCGTCCCAAACGCAAAAAGAACTTGCACTTACTCTACAAGTGACTCAACAAGCAATTTCACATCGTTTAAAATCGTTAGGAATGATTCAAAAACAAGGAAATTGGGTTCCATATGAACTAAAGCCGAGAGACGTTGAACGCCGATTATGCACGAGTGAAATGCTGTTGCCAGGAATAAAAAAGAGTTTTTGCATCGTATAGTCACTGGTGACGAAAAATGGATTCACTACGATAATCCAAAGAAGAGAAAGTCATGGGTTAAGCCCGGCGAACCATCAACATCGACAGCTAAGCCGAATATTCATGGAAAAAAACTCATGCTGTGTATTTGGTGGGATCAGCTTGGTGTCGTGTATTATGAATTGCTGAAACCAAGCGAAACCATTACTGGAGCTCTCTACCGAACACAATTGATGAGATTGAGTCGGGCACTTAAGGAAAACGCGCCCATTACTACTCCAGACACGACAAAATTATTCTTTTACACGATAATGCTCGTCCACATGTTGCGGCGCCGGTAAAAACATACTTGGAAACACTCAACTAGGAAGTTTTACCCCACCCGCCGTATTCACCAGACTTAGCCCCTTCTGATTATCATCTGTTCCGGCCGATGGCACATGGTCCGTCTGACCAGAGCTTCACATCATATGAAGACACCAAAAATTGGGTAGATTTGTGGATAGCGTCAAAAGATGAAGAGTTTTTTCGACGGGGTATCCGAATGTTGCCAGAAAGATGGGGAAAAGTAGTGGCAAATGATGGAAAATACTTTGAATAAAACGTAATTTACTTTTCCTTTACAATAAATTCCTAATTTTTATAAAAAACTGCGGAAACTTATTTGTACACCTAATATTTTTCATAATTTGATGAGTTATTGTTGCATAATTATTGTTGGTTCGTTTATTCTTTTCCTCGATATTGAAATTTTTGTAAATTGATTATTTACTGCATTATATATATATTTCCAAAGTTTATTTTCTGTATTTCCTTTCATCCTCTAAAGATTAGTATGTTCTTCGATTTGAAGGGTAGATATATTTGAAATGACCATAATTCTTTTAATCTGATGCAAATTGTCATAATTTTCTGATCAAATGATATTTTTTATTGAAATTGTGACAATCTTCAGCAGATTAAAATAATGGTAATTTCAAATGTATTTGTTTCAAAATCCAATAAAAATATGGGATTCAACCTGCGCTTGCGTGGAATCCTATGATAACTCATATAAAATGCACTAGAGGGCGCCACGAGACGGAACGTTGTGTGAATGGAATCTGTAATCAACTAGGAATAACTAAAGATGGCGCTGTAAGTTGAGCTCTCGACATCGGGACCAAAATTCATGCCAGAGTTACCTATCTATAGGTAGTCTATGACCTGGGGTGCTATGGAAATATCACACATTTCACCATAGACAAAGAAGGGATAGACCGCCAACTCCTTGGATTCATTTGGAACGTTGATGGTGGCGACTGCACGAGCAGTAGATTGAACTAATTCCGTGAAGTAGCTATATAATAAAAAAATAATGGGACATATTTTAGCGCGAAATATCGCGAATTCCAACCTCTCTTTATTTCGTTCAAGTTGAAGTGCAGTTATCGGTTCGGTTGTCTTTGGTTTGTAAATTGTGGTGAGTGGTTCTATGATCTAAAAGGTTGAATAGAATCAATAATTTGACATTTTTATATATGTTACTCACATCATACTTATTTTTTGGAAAATTTGAAATTTGAGATTTTCGATGTTATTATCATGAACATTGATATATTTCTTTCGCGAAGGCACTGATTAATATTTAAAATAAAATAAAATTTACACTTTTCTGGAGTGCAGCCACAAGCGTTCTGTGAGAGCAAATTTGAAAGTTTCTTTTTGTGACTACACTGAAAGGTGAGTATTAATTCATCTCACATCCTGTAGAAATTGAACAATAAGTCATCATCGTCGGAATTTCAGTATTTTTGTTGCATCGTGCTAATAATTACACGGATGCAACCAATTAGAATCACTCCGCAAGTAGAATTTCAGAATGAGATAATGCAATTAAAGCTGTTCATTTCAGCTGTTTTATAACTTCCATTAGTAGAATATAGAGGACTGTTTCAGTGACAAAAACTTTTCGAGTTCTTCTAGAAATCAACTTTTTCCTTCAGCCCTGCCAGGCTTTCTTAATTATGAAATTTCACCTCAAAATTCTAATAATAATAATAGTAATGAAATAATGAATTTGATTTCGGACTTGAAGGTTTGAAAACATATAGTGATCACAGATTATCAGATTTTCCAAATACTAGTAGTAGTTCAAGTACTAATTTGACATAATAAAAATTAATAAAACTTTCGAGCAGACCAGAAGATCAGGAATTTTGAATAAAATCAATATTAAACGTATAAGAAAAATATTATCTAAAGAAAAATTTCTTTACAACATTAATAAAAGTCAAAGAGAGCCATTGTCTAAATTAAAGAAAACCATTAAAAATCTAAACATAAGTTAGAATTAGCTGAGAAGATAAGTGATTCTAAATTAGTTTTGCAACTTAAGCAATCAATTTGCGATAATGGGGTTCGATTCATATCTTTCAGTTCAGAAATTTCAATTCTAGGAACTATTGATAGTGTTGGATACTTGAAGATAAAATTTTAGCTCTTTATAAACGTGGTCCACGATCATACAGATTTTCAAATAACTTTCAAAATTGCCAAGTAAATAAACTTTAAATACGGGTTTGAGTTCTTTTTTTATACTGCCATTAATAAGCAAATATTTCAGAGATTAGCTGTCAAATTTTCTCAATTTTAAACTATTGATAAATTTTGTTGTGTAATGATTGATGAATTATCTTTGTCTCATGATTTACACTATGACCATGCCTTGAATAAGTAGTAGTAGTAGTAGGTTATGTAGATTTAAGCTTAAATATTTATCGTTATTAAGTATCATGTTCATTTTAGTAAAATACATTCTTTTTCTAGGAAACATATCCTAGTTCCTATGAGTAGCATATTTTAAAAGTCACAACAAATTGAGTCAGTTGGGTAACGATTCTAGTATTGTGACGCAACTGCCTTAACGATTTTTGATTCTGATTAAATTATAAACCCAATAGATGTTTTCACTTCGTATTCTATTGTTATGACATCAGTTTATTGAGTGTTCCTTTCAAGATTTTAGAAATAGAAAGGCTAATCCTTTTTAGAATTGAATCTTCTTTAGAAAATGCTCTACAAAATTTCCAGGAAGACTTTAGGAAAAATAGAAATTGTTCAGATCAGGTTCTCAGCCTTACAACTTTCATAGAATCAGGCTTGCTACTACAACCCTCACCCCCAAATTTTGAATAGGGAAGATGGGGTGAGTGAGTTGAAAATCAGACCCGGCTCCGGGTCTGACAACGTTTTTCAATGGACTCATAATCAGGGGTCTTAGATATGAATTTTGAGCCGGGTCCGAAAAGTCGGTGAAACATCATATTTTATACAGAAATACTTCGGGAACGGCCAGAGCGAGGGCGCTTCCGGCGACCTCGTCTTGCAGTATGTAAACAGTATACTCGATCAACTGATGACGAGATATTGTTGATGATGGAGCTCGTGTTGAATGATTGTTTGGGCTATTACCATCATCTATTGTGGATGTAATGATTTCCGACGTTTCGATAGACATCTTCTATCTTTATCAAGGAGAAAAGTAAGAAACCTTTTGAAAATTATCAATTTTCAAAAATTCAATATTGACAGAAGTCATGAAAGAAAATGAACGATGTTATATACTCATCTGTGATATGATGATCTTTTTAAGTTGGATCGAACTATCGGCGTCCAAACTTCTGGCAGATCTATAGATGGAGCACTTATGGAATCAGGTGTTATTTTCATAAATGCTGCTTCTTTGATTTTTCTTCTTGCAAGTTTTTCATCTTTGGATATTATTGATGCTTCATCCCACTTTATACGATGATTCTCATCTACAGCATGTTGGACCAACCTGGATTTGTCGCTGTCTAGTACTCGTAGAAGCTTCTGATGTTCTTTTATTCGTACATTCAGAGGGCGTTTAGTTTCCCCGATGTATGATCTTCCGCACTCGCAAAGTAATTCATATACTCAGTTCTTTGCCTTTGTGTCTCATTATTAGGCTTAACTTTTGTAAGTTTAGCTCTGATAGTGTCTTGAGTTTTGAATGCAGTCGTTATGTTGTATCTATTTCCATTTTTTCTCATTGTCTCCGACAAACCTTTTACATAAGGAATTACGGTTTTAATGGTCTGATTTATATCTCTTGGTTCAGGTTGACTTTCTCTTGTTCGTCTAGCTTTTTCTAATATCTTTTGGGGTAGCCATTGCTTCTAAGAGTTTTCGAGATGTTATTTATTTCTTCATTTTGGTCTTCTTCAGTGCAACAAATATTTATTGCTCTCTCAAATAAACATTTTGCTATTCCCAATTTAGTGTTTAGTTGGTGGTTTGAATCAAAATAGATATTGTCCTGTGTTCGTTGGCTTTTTATACACAGTGGTTCTTGGGATTCCATTTTGTTTATGTACGAGTACATCTAAGAATGGAAGTTGTCTGTCTTGTGTCAATTGTGAATTTAATTGATTCCTCTTGATTGTTTAGATATCGAAAACTCTTAGAAGCAATGGCTACCCCAAAAAGATATTAGAAAAAGCTAAACGAACAAGAGAAAGTCAACCTGAACCAACAGATATAAATCAGACCATTAAAACCGTAATTCCTTATGTAAAAGGTTTGTCGGAGAAAATGAGAAGAATTGGAAATAGATACAACATAACGACTGCATTCAAAACTCAAGACACTATCAAAGCTAAACTTACAAAAGTTAAGCCTAATAATGAGACACAAAGGACAAAGAACTGGGTATATGAATTACCTTGCGAGTGCGGAAGATCTTACATCGGAGAAACTAAACGCCCTCTGAATGTACGAATAAAAGAACATCAGAAGCTTCTACGAGTACTAAACAGCGACAAATCCAGGTTGGTCCAACATGCTGTAGATGAGAATCATCGTATAAAGTGGGATGAAGCATCAATAATATCCAAAAAAGAAAAACTTGCAAGAAGAAAAATCAAAGAAGCAGCATTTATGAAAATAACACCTGATTCCATAAGTGCTCCATCTATAGATCTGCCAGAAGTTTGGACGCCGATAGTTCGATCCAACTTAAAAGATCATCATATCACAGATGAGTATATAACATCGTTCATTTTCTTTCATGACTTCTGTCAATATTGACTTTTTGAAATTTGATTATTTTCAAAAGGTTTCTTACTTTTGTCCTTGATAAAGATAGAAGATGTCTATCGAAATGTCGGAAAACATTACATCCACAATAGATGATGGTAATAGCCCAAACAATCATTCTACTCGATCAACGTCTCCAATCCTAAATTTGGCAACGCTGTGCCTTGTGTATAAACCCGAAATTCTCATTCTTCTATAATTTATACAAACCCGATATAGGGGACCGTCCTCCAGAAGATAGTTTATTCATTTCTTCCAAGCGGACCGAAAATATGATCTCATCTCACTGATATTTCATTCTTCAAACGTACTCGTTTGAAGAATTCAACTATGCTTAGTTGAAAGTCATAAGAATGGGGTACAATAGCTCGTCGTTAGAAGAAAAATAATTTTTCGCATAATAATTTTAATATCTGGATAACAACTGACTTACGAATCATATTCATAAGAGTCCCTTTATAGAGAGTCGTTACGGAAAATTTTCGATATTTTTCTGAATTTGACTATTCCGAATTTTGTTTATGTTCACCGAAATGAAATAAATCTGGACAAAATTTTAATTGAGAAATGTACAAGAATATTGGATGGATCTTAAAAAATTTAGAAAAGCACTGGCGTGAGGTCATGAGCATCAGCGTGCTTATTCTTAATGCTGATGAATATCTTACGAGATATCAAGTATTTAGGAACAGTTTCTTTGAAATTTGACAAACTTCTTTGTTTAAACGCTATCCGAACATCTTCCTAGTAACAAGTTTATCATGTGGATATGTTAGTATGTTAGGAAATGTTGAGGAAACGAAATTCCAAATGCATAATTAATGCAGAACTATCCGACGTTTTTGGCCCAGACATTTGGACAATGGACAATCTATCGAGATTCGAAAGTTACAGGCATTTGAACAAACGATAGCTCGCTGTTCAACTAGGAACAAGCGCGCAAAAATTCCTGCCTCGCTTGTTTACTGAATTTAAGATTTAAAGGTGAATTGATTTTAGAAATTGAAGGCTTTCCTCATTCGTCATCTTCAAATCTTAACTACAATATTTTTCGGTAAATACTGATTCTTATCACTTTTTTCCCACATAATTTAATCAACTACTAGGGTCAAATATTCGACTAGCTGTTTTAATCACTGAAATCATTCTCCAACTGTACGGTATCAGAACGATTCGAAGTATTGATCTAAGAAATAACACTTTTCAAAGTAAAGTAAATAATTTATCAAAAACTCACATCAATTAATTAAATATTCAAATTGTTCACCATTAGCTTCCATACAATGAAATAAGTTTTGTTCGAAACGATGGCGCACATTTTGCAGCATTTCTGGAGTGATTTGACGACATTCGTTCCCTATACGTCTTCTTAAATCTTCTATGGAATCGGGCTGTGTAGAGTAAATTTTACTCTTCAAGTGGCCCCAAAGAAAGAAATCTAGTGGTGACAGATCTGGCGATCTGGCTGGCCATTCAGTGGGACCCCTTCTTCCAATCCACCGATTAGGAAATCTTTGATCCAGATATTCTCGAACTGGTAAGGCGTAGTGTGGAGGAGCTCCATCCTGCTGAAACACGATCTGATCTTCCACATAATTTCCAGCATTGTTTTCAATAATTTCCGTCAATGTGTCATGGTTGTTTTGAATCTCAAAATGTCGATTTTTCACAAAAAAACACTACAAGTGCCATGAAAACACCACTTCATTTTTAAATACTTAGTTGAGAATATTTCGAGAACTAATGCATAAAATGAAAAAAAAATTACTGTGCTGAAATCAGTATAAAAATACCTTTCAAATGAGGTATCACTCACCCCATCTTCCCTATTCAAAATTTGGGGGTGAGGGTTGTAGTAGCAAGGGTTGAAGCGCTATGCGTCCGTAACCTACATCTTAAGTTGTCCCCCTCGAAACAGAAATCGACCTGTACGAGCAAAAACTTCTTCTTGCACCAACGCAAGAAACTTATGTCTAACTGAGTGACTAAATAAAAATGAACAGCATATTTATACTTGTTGATTTAGAATTTACGTTCAACTGGTTTCTTCATTAGATGCCTATGTAATATCAGTTCAATTCAAATTGTTGAAAAGTATAATTCAATGTAAACAATAGAAAATTGTTGGTTAACAATAACACATACCTTGCCTTGAGTGAGTATGAGTATGTGCAACATGTTTCAGGCTGTCTACACTAGGTGGCACTGGTTGAGGAGCTGGTTCATACATTTCATCGTTATTTTCGTCTGAATCTGATTTGGATGGATCTCTATTGATTTCAGCTTCAACAACAATCGGCCCAGGCGGAATTCGTGCATAAGTTTCACTTTCACTAGTGTAAACTTGGTTAGGATCAGGTATTGTGGTGTAAACATCATCTGAAAATTATGATGATTATTTAATTATTATTATTTAATTCATGATAATTAATAATTTTTTAATCTATTTCAAATCATTAGAGAAATGTTGTAAATATTCATAAAAGTTGCTTTTGCTTGTCAAATATAGTGTAAAGTGGTGCAGTGGTGCACTGGAGTTGAACTAATATTTCACTGAACTTTCTGTAGTAATTATTGATTTGGAATAGGGGTTGTTTCTAACAACTGTTGTTTTTAATAATAATAATAATAATAATGACTTTATTGAATCCAAATTATCAATACATTTATTCCTTAAACAAAAACAATGTACAATCACAGGGCGGATTCAAGCCCTGATTCAAGTTCATGCTAGTTCATATAGTACAATACAAAAGGTTAAAAAACTATGATGAAGAGAAAAAACACCGGTAGCACTCCGGGAGTGCCGGTAGAAGTGAAAACTTCAATATTAACGTTGTGCATTTTTATATTTTGGAATGGTTAGAGAATAATTTTGTATGAATTGCTTTCATTATCTCATTATCAGTATAAAAGTACTATTATTTATGTGGTGGAATACAATATTCATTTATTGCGCTATCGTACACAAAAATGACAATAGGTTTGTTCGGGTGGCAGTTCCCAGTTGTACTGGGGTCACAGAGAACCACGTTCTGTAACTCTTGGAATCGCCGCAAGTTGTTCTATGACACGAACGGGTGAAAACAGGTGGGAACAGATAATTTCAAAACGATTTCGTTAAGTGCATAGATAAGTGAAAGTAAGGTTATGTTGTACATCATGGACATTGAACTCTAAATACCATATAGGTATTCATATAGAGTTCAATGATCATGGATCATATCATGGATAGTGTTAAAAGATATTGAATAAGTTATTGCGTTATTAATACGGTGGAAATACTTTAGAAATTACAAATATTAAAATTGAACCATTTTTTGTCATAAATAAATAAACATAAACATATAAATAACTGTAAATATAATTTATATGTAATGAAATATTTAAAGAAATGATTTAATTTAATTATAATTCGAAATTTCAATACATGTAGTAGTGGTCATCAGTGGAGAAATTATTTTTGTTGGTTCATATCTGGATAAACTGTGAATTTTTCTGTTATTTCATTGTAATTTTGGTGGAAACTGTGTACAGAAAATTTTATATAATAGAATTAGGTAATTGTATATGGAACTGGTGGCATTTGGGAAATAAATAAAAATATTTTCTAACAATTTTCATAGCTTTGTAATTATTTTTAAGATAAGAATTGTTTTAACAAGTCGTTGTGTTCTTGAAAGAGGTCATTCCTCCGTTTCCTTCCTAAATTTTCAATACATTTTGAGTGGTTAAAAAATAAAGATACTACAATCACGAAATAACAAAAATAAATATATAGTATATAAATACGAAATATCGTATATATAAATAATATAAAATAATTATCTTACATACTTTGATCAACAATTATGCAATTGTTTTATTCATCTATTGCAAATGATCCTTCCTCTTCTTTGAGATAACAAAGAATTTATATTATTATAACGAATTGATTAAAAATTTATACTCCCACAACATCAAATATACTCAAAAACAGCTATGCAAATATCCTAGTCACCAAATATATAACTTAATTGCCAATTAGAACTACTGAAAATTTGAATCACCGATGATTTGAATTTACCGCTTCTTCTGTTGTACCTTGTACCATCTCTAGATCAGGAACCGTAAGAACAGTAACGAACAGTTCCGAAATCAAGTGTTCCGACCACACGAACGACAAGGAACTCCTGTTCCGTCCCAGAAGAACGGGTGGGAACCACAAATTACCAAAAATTACAGTTCCGAACTGCCACGCGAACAAACCTAATTTATATTACATTAACATACACAAACATTCGCACAAGCGCCCTGCACCTCCTAAACGAAACAGCACACGCAGGCACGGTAGAAAAAGTGGGGATATTATTCCCTCTCCTACTCCTCGATCTTACGCTTTTTCGATGACAATCACGTGACCCTGACGCGAGTTTGGATGTTTTTACCCATACAAGAGAGTGCTCAGCGCCGCTAAAGACGTTTTCACTACAAAAAGCAATACATTCTGAATTGGCTACAGTGCTATGAAGGAGCGAAAACAAGTGCAGGTAAAAGTGCGTCAGTAACTGGACTAACACTGTTCAGATAATAACAAATCTTCTATTTCCTTTCTGAAGGAAGCTACCGGAAGACTATGCTAGCCATTGGTAATATATTTGTTGTATAGCCTATATATGCTGAAACTGAATGGCCTCTCAAAAATAGACAAATTATGTTTAGGAGGAGATATGAGACCCCTTCATCGAATATTAAGGTTGTGGACATCAGTTCTAAAAGTAATTTTCCGATGCAAATATGATGGTTTCCGAGATAGCACAACTCCATGATAGCAAACCAGAGCAGACAGCAAGAACCGGTTACGTTCATTCAACCATTTGACCTCCGACAACTTATATGTAATACGCTCGTATTTTCTAATTCCAAAGATAAATCTCAAACAGGAGTTCTGTACCTTCTGAATGCAGCTGAAAGTATTCTGATGCAGGCACGAGGAAAAAACCTGCGAGCAATAGGTGGAATTAGACAGAACCATAGAGTCGCATAGTGATTTCTTCAGTTCAAACGGAAGTGAGCGGCGATGCGTATAAAGCAATCTTAAGGCATGCATTGATCTTCCTATGCATCCTGAGATATGTAATCTGTAGCGAAAAGAATTATCCATCAACAAACCCGAATTACGTACAGTTTTAACAACAGGAATCTTCTCCGTACCAATAACAAACTCACTACACTCCTCTAAAATATCACATGCTGACTGATTACCAAAAAAATCGCCTTAGATTTGCTTCCATTGACAAGCAGGTTATGTTGTTCTGACACCTCTTTGATAGCTTGTAAATCGCGATTAATCTTATTCAGTTCCTCCAGTACATCAACAGCATTAGCATTCAAACTGAAATAAAGTTGTGTATCGTCACAATAAAAATGAACCTCACAAAACTCAAGGTATTTCCAAAATCCATGGGTATAAACTATGAACAACAGAGGACCCAAGAGAGAACCCTGGGGCACCCCGCACGAGATGAACAAAGGGTCCGACAAAGAGCCATCAATTTTGACTCGCTGTGTTCTGTGGAAGAGATAGCTTTTGAGCAGTAGCACAGCCTCATTTGAAAAGCCCACGAAAGATAAAATAGAAATCAGTAATTGATGACAAATAGAGTCGAAGGCTTTACTATAATCAAGTAATATAAGTGCTGTAATGAGACCCTTATCCGTGGCTGACAAAATATCATCGGTAATCTTGAGCAGAGCAGTCGTGCAGCTGTGTCCGCGACGAAAGCCAGACTGAGATTCCGGGAGTATTTCAAACCTATCAAGATGCTCCACCATCTGAGTATATAAAAACTTCTCGAAAATCTTCTGGCAATATACTTATGGGGCGCAAATCGCTGAGCTGTTCTATCTTTCTTTTCTTGGGTATAGGCAGCACAATGGCGTTTTTCCAAGCTAAAGTATAGTATCCCGTTAAAATGCAGCAGTTTATTATGTGGACAAGATATTTCAGGATATGAGGACAGCAAATTTTCAACATCGAAACACTTAACTTGTCAAAACCCATAGCATCGGACTTAACGTCATCCAGACATTTAGACAAAACCGATTCACTTATTAGAGAGAATGATCTTTTCTGATCAAACTCACAGAAGCTATTAGAGGAGTGAAAATTCAAGAGTTCGCGGTCGACAGCCTGCTTTCCAGGAACGGAGTTAATAAAATACTGATTCAGCTCATTAGGATCAGAGAATTCTTTAGGAATCTCGATTCTAGATTTACTTCCTATGTTGATGTACTTTAGTTGCTTCCATAATTCTTTTTATTTTGGGAGTGTGAAAAACAGCTGAAAAGTAAACCTTCTTGGACGAAGGTCAATCAATCCATCAGCATCATTTTAAGCTTATTTTACCAATATATTTTCAGCCGTAAACTTTTCTTTCAACATTGAAATGAACCGAGACTTGTTGTGGGTATTTGTAAGAAATTTCTGTTGACTGTATTGTAAGTATAAGTTACAATGACCGATAGAAAAATATTTGAACATTTAAATTATTATAATATAAAACATTACAACTCTAGATGTATATACGTGGCGTACTTATGCATATTATGACGATAACAACATTTATAACTTTTTGAATGGTCATATCTCAGAAACGGTGGCTCGTAACAAAAATTATTGATACATTTTTATAGATAATATTAGGATCTACAATTTTTGTCTGAGGTACTATTATGATAAAACTTACCGTTTTGCTGAAAATCGCGAAAAACTTATTTTTTTGACCTTTAACCTTGAATTAAATTTTTTCCTTACAGAGGAGCTTCTAGACATTATGTTTTGAACACACACACAGAAGAACTTTACAGAAATTCAGCTTGTTGGGACTTTATGTAACTACACTCTCATTTTTGGTCTAAATTGACCGGACTATTTAGAACATTACACACAGAGCTGTGCCAAAGCATTGTGCTTAGTGCTCGTGAAAGCACTTTAGTGCTTCCGAGCACCGATCCAAAATAGAAAAATTTCTATAAACAATCTGATTATCAGCTACATTTGATTTCATAACGATTTCTGGATGAAATTAAGTATATGGTATTCATCAAAATGTGTTTTGTGCATTGTAGGTCAAATGCTTATTTTTCAATAATTTATGTTTCCATTGATGACACTTCATGAGTCTGAAGTTGTTTAAGGGCTAAATTGTGTTCGTATAAATGCATGTTTATATCGTATCACTTATAGAACAAACGCGTTGAGACTGCTTTGCAGCATTTTCAGATTTTTCACTCTTATGCTCCAACCAAATATTGACAAAAATAATTGTGTAAAATGTTTGTAGCTCATAGTTCACATTAGTATTTCACAACTACAAGTATTATACAAGGTGATTCATTGGTAAATGAACAAAAGGTAAAGGTAGTTAGAGGACACCGAGCTGAGTCAGAATAGCACTTATTTTTAGGGTCTATCTCTCTTCATATTCAAGGTCAGACTGTTTTATTGATTTTGTCATCTTTTTCAATTACCCATAACTTTCGAACCACCTTAAATATTTTCATTATGTTTGGTACGTTTATTCCTTCAACAACTTCTTCACACCGATATTAGGAATAAATATAATATTTTGACAATCAACATATTGTGTAAATATGAAAACTCAAGGTCATCTCCTTCGGAAGATAGAGAGTAAACGGCTGGCAGAGTACTCAAGTTTGAGCACGGCTTCTTTAACAGGAAGTCGAACCCAATCCTAAATTGAGACCATTTTAAAAAATTACAAGCGTTTTGGCTAAACCATAGCATGCTGGTCCACTTGGAATAAGTGCGCAAAAAGAATCATTGTCTCAATACTACACATGCAAATTTTAACCTGATCCCTTTTCCAAAAACGACTACCAAATAGGCCATCCCCGTGAATCGCCCTGTCTATGCTTGATTAGGAAAATATAAATATATACACCTAATTTTTTTCTGTACCTTTTCGCGTTTATTCCTAGTGGAACAGCGTGCTATGGTTTTGCCCAAAGGTCTGTAATTTTCGAATATCGAGCCGAAAATGGTCTCAACCGATTGGGTTTGACTTCCTGATGAAGAATTCGAGGTCAAACTTGAGTATGTCCGGCCCGCCGGCCCTCCGGCCGTATACTCTCTATCTTCCGAAGGAAGGGACCTAGAGTTTTCATTTTTTCAGAATAGGTCGAGTGTCCAAATATATCGGTCAAGTTCGTTATTGGGCCAAATCCTTCGAATAGTTTAGCAGTTAATAACATTAATTTCTTAAATATTCATCCTATCAATTCGTAACTTCGAGAATGTCTAGATAGCGTTAAAAGGAAGGAGTGTGCCAAATTTCGAGAAAATCGTCACGAGAGAAAATTTTTGAAAATTCACAAAATGTTTTTTTTTCAATACACGATATCTCATGAGTTATTCGTCAGATCACAACAATTTAGGGCATTTATGCAGGGTATAGGTACCTAAAATATTTCAAAATTTCATCATCATAGCGTACAATCTCCAGAAGATATGAGTTTTTCTGAAGTCACAGATTATATTTCTATATATGAATTCACATCACATCAACTATAAATCTCTATGAGGGTGGTTTTAATTTTATGACAAGTTGTCATAATGAGTGAATATTGAGCCGAAAATGAAATTAATTCTGTGGGTTCATTTTTATGACAAACATGTCTAAAATACTGGTGTGTGCAGTTGTCATATTTTGAATGGAAATGTCATTATGAATTTTGCGACAAGAGGACTATTTTTTTCCCAAATGTCTGTAATTTCTGAATATCGAGCTGAAAATGATCGCCATCGGTTGGATTTGACTCGTGATGAAGAAACGGTGGTCCAATTTGAAAATGTTTGGCTGAATATTCTCTATCTTCCGAAAGAGATGAGATAGAGATTCCATATTAATAGAATTAGTTTATTATCCAAATATAAGTCAAGTTAGTTATTGGGCCAGACCTGTCCGATAGTTCAGCAATTATGAATCTGAAATTCGGTTATAATGTGGAAAGACTGCCAGATCGAAGAATTTGCTGAACTGTAAGTTCACTCAACTTCCATTTAAGATATATGTTTATTGATTCTTTCACACTCATTGTGCTGGCTGATTTTGAATCGCACTCTTTTTAAGTCTGAGAAAAGACTTTAGAACAAGCGCGTAAAAGCTCCTGATCTCACGTCAGTGCTTTCCACATTTTTTCAGTAATGTGTTCTCGCTTATAAAATAATTGGTCCTCGATTATTAATTCAACTTTATGCATTGATTAGGAACAGCCATTCAGATTCAGATCTACGAATAAGATTAACTAGTACCAGAATGTAAATTACATGCATGCGTTTCACAAAACAAATAAAATGGCTTTCGAGTTTTTCCCAGTCTCGAAATCATAATTTTAGATATGTCGATGAAGCTAAAGAGTTCTCATTTCAATCAAACAACATTACATAAAATAGTTCCCACTAAAGTGCTTAGTGCTCGAAATATTCAATTACTTTTGCAAAAGTGCTCAGTAATCCGGAGCCTTCTGTCGAAAGCGGTGCTTAGAACTCGAGACTCGAAGCCTTTTTTCGAGTGCTTAGGGCTTAGTGCTCGAAGCACTTTTTTTCGGTGCTTAGCACAGCTCTGATTACATATAATTTCAAGAATCTTTGTCTGGTCACCAGTTGATTTCAAAATGATATGGTGATACTTCAGAATAATGTTCTGATCGATCATTTCCTTGTAGATACATATTAGGTTGATTTTTCATGGAATTTTGAGGAAAGCAATTGGTCGAAAACTACATTCAACTAATGCCAACGTTTCGTAGATATATTTCTACTTCTTCAGGGCAAAGTCGAACTTATGTTTTACACACAAAGGATCTTAATATCAGCTTGTTGAGCAAATTGAAAGGGAACTCATGGGGAAAATTTGGAAAACTCCGTCTAGAATGTTTTTAGACAAATTGCAAAACATCACAACAACCTGTTAAGGTCAATGAGTGTTCCGAAACACACTTCAGAATAATATCAAATGAATACACTACTGAATTTGATATTAATAAAGCGAAGCTGTCAGCCAAGATGGGAATTTTAATCAAGTGTCTACCAAGGAATTAATTAATTATTTTAGACATTAGAATTTGTTGTTAACACAGACCTGCAAAAATTTTTTTTGTGTCTAGAATTTTTGAGCTGATTTTAACTATATTTTTATTGCTGAATCTAAATATGATAGCAGTTTTTCTGTATCAGCTCTAGATTTTTAGATAAATTCACTTATCTATCAATGCTTTTTCCTGTTTAATACTTTCCAGTATGAGTGTTGTAAAATTTATACCAGAGATAGATTTTTGTACATTTTCCTTATTAGTTAGTCTTCATTTGTAACAAATTGAATTTAAAATAATAATATTTATTATAATTATTGTTCTAATTCATTTATTACAAATGGAAGACTAACAATATGAGATATATAAGGGATTGGTTGACAACAAACTGTTAACAAGTGGGATTTAGTCCTATTTACTGTCATCCAGTTAGTTCCATAGAAATCTGATATATGGAGCTATCTAGTCTGAAGTGAACTTCAACTGCAGTTGAGAGTTGAGGTTGATTTATGAATTCCCACGGTGCAGATAGATAGAACTTAGCGTCATATGAAATTTCTCTTTAGTAACGAGTTGTTGAAAAGTAAATCTAAAAGTAGATTGTTAATGTGAATTGTTGTATTTGTGTTGTTGAATATAAATGAGTTCAAGTAGAGGAAGCTGTGTACATCATCCTGATATTTTTTGCTACATATGCGGAGAATAAACGTTCTTGGAAAACAGAAAAACTATTAGTTACTTTGTAAAGAGGGCTTATCTTGGATATTTTGGAGTAAAGCTTGGTGATCAGGATAAAACCTGGGCACCACATATTGTCTGTAAAACTTGTACAGAGCATTTACGACAGTGGACTACCGGGAAAAGGAAAAGTCTGAAATTCGGAGTACCAATGGTTACTGGAATCAATCGAAATAACCGTAACAAGTGGACTTATGCAGATTTAGTCTCTGCAAGACCCCCTATCCCTCACTCAGAAGAGGAATTTCAGCAACTACCAGAACTCTGTGAGGACAAGTTTGGGCTATTACCATCATCTATTGTGGATGTAATGATTTCCGACGTTTCGATAGACATCTTCTATCTTTATCAAGGAGAAAAGTAAGAAACCTTTTGAAAATTATCAATTTTCAAAAAGTCAATTGACAGAAGTCATGAAAGAAAATGAACGATGTTATATACTCATCTGTGGTATGATGATCTTTTTAAGTTGGATCGAACTATCGGCGTCCAAACTTCTGGCAGATCTATAGATGGAGCACTTATGGAATCAGATGTTATTTTCATAAATGCTGCTTCTTTGATTTTTTCTTTTGCAAGTTTTTCATCTTTGGATATTATTGATGCTTCATCCCACTTTATACGATGATTTTTATCTACAGCATGTTGGACCAACCTGGATTTGTCGCTGTCTAGTACTCGTAGAAGCTTCTGATGTTCTTTTATTCGTACATTCAGAGGGCGTTTAGTTTCTCCGATGTAAGATCTTCCGCACTCGCAAGGTAATTCATATATGCAGATCTTTGTCCTTTGTGTCTCATTATTAGGCTTAACTTTTGTAAGTTTAGCTTTGATAGTGTCTTGAGTTTTGAATGCAACATAACGACTGCATTCAGAGCTTAACTTACAAAAGTTAAGCCTAATAATGAGACACAAAGGACAAAGAACTGCATATATGAATTACCTTGCGAAAATCTTACATCGGAGAAACTAAACGCCCTGTGAATGTACGAATAAAAGAACATCAGAAGCTTCTACGAGTACTAGACAGCGACAAATCCAGATTAGTCCAACATGCTGTAGATGAGAATCATCGTATAAAATGGGATGAAGCATCAATAATATCCAAAGAAGAAAACTTGCAAGAAGAAAATCAAAGAAGCAGCATTTATGAAAATAACACCAGATTCCATAAGTGCTCCATCTATAGATCTGCCAGAAGTTTGGACGCCGATAGTTCGATCCAACTTAAAAAGATCATCATATCACAGATGAGTATATAACATCGTTCATGTTCTTTCATGACTTCTGTCAATATTGAATTGATATTGAATTGATAATTTTCAAAAGGTTTCTTAGTTTTCTCCTTGATAAAGATAGAAGATGTCTATCGAAACGTCGGAAATCATTACATCCACAATAGATGATGGTAATAGCCCAAACAATCATTCAACACGAGCTCCATCATCAACAATATCTCGTCATCAATTTGTGAGGACACATGTCTCTCTGATCAAAATTCGCACACTACTGAAGGTGGCAGTGATTATGAAACGATGTCATCAATTTCCCAATGTTTCAACCAAGATGAGTTAAATGACCTCACTTGAGATCTCAACCTGTCGAAAGAAGCTTCTGAATTACTAGCTTCAAGGTTGAAGGAAAAAATTTACTTGAACCAGGAACGAAAATTACAATTTATCGCACAAGGGAGAAAGATATGCCACCTTCTTTCTCTGAAGAACAAAATCTTGTATTTTGCCATGCTATTAGAGAACTCCTGGTAAAAATGGATCTTCCTGAATATTTTCCGGATGATTGGCGCCTATTTATTGACAGCTCAAAGCTAAGTTTGAAATGTGTTCTACATAATGGGAACAAATATGGCTCAATACCAATTGCTCACTCAACGAAAATGAAAGAGCAATATGACAACATAGCTTTGGTTTTGGAAAAATAAAGTATCATGAACACCAATGAGTGATTTGTGTAGACTTAAAATTGGTAAACTTTCTCCTTGGACAGCAAAGTGGCCACACCAAGTATCCTTGTTTCTTGTGCCTCGCAACACTGGGTTAGAAAAGAGTGGCCTAGAAGAGAAAACATGGATGCTAGGGGAAAGAATATCATCAATGATCCTTTAGTTCCGTGAGAGAAAATCATGTTTCCACCCCTGCATATCAAGTTGGGTCTAATGAAGCAGTTTGTAAAGGCTCTTGATAAGAATGGATCATGTTTTGCATATATAGGGAAAAAATGCCTCAGCTGAGAAAGGAAAAGATTAAAGCAGGAATATTTGATGGCCCACAAATAAGACAGCTGTTTAAAGACCCTGACTTCATAAATTCGATGATTGAGATTGAACAAAATGCCTGGAATTCATTTATTTCAGTTTTCCAAAATTTTCTGGGTAAACACAAAGCTGAAAACTATGTTGAATTAGTCAATGAGATGCTGAATAATTTCAAATCACTTGGGTGTAACATGAGCGTTAAGGTGCATTATTTACACAGCCACTTAGACCGTTTTCCTGATAATTTAGGCGACATTAGTGAGGAGCAAGGTGGAAGATTTCACCAAGATATCAAATATATGGAGGATCGCTATAAAGGAAGATGTGATACACACATGATGGCAGACTACTGCTGGTCTTTAAAATGGGATTGTTCTAAAATACATTCGAGAATGTCACGCAAAAGAAGTTCCCGAAGTGTTTAGTGAATAATTGGTTTAAATGATGACTTTTACTGTTTTCTATAGTATATAATGAATAATATCTGTGTAATATCATAAAAATTCCTTTATTAATTTGTTTCTTTAAACCATGGTTTTTCTTTTAAAATAGTGTAATGTATAATTCACAAAAATGTTGATATCTTAAAAATTCGAGCTGACAGGCAAAAACTAACAGCATATTTGAATTCAGGGCATCAAATTCATATGAAATCACCTTCCAAAACCACTGTTGACCAGTGTAATGTATAAACATTTTACGATCTTTTTACTCATTAGCTTTTCATTAAAAATTTAGAAAGCACTGACGTGAGGTCAGTTGGCTTAGGCGCTCTTGTAAACCACTTACAATTATTTAAATTTTGAAAAATCATATCTCCAGAACTATTAGCTTGTCGAAGTCGAGAGTGGTATTTTTGTATACGTCCGATAAAACTGCACCATAAAAAATTTTTATTTGAACAGTGTCATTTGAAAAAATTTTTTTTTGTTACTCCGAACCTATTCGGCCGATTTGACCGAATAACGAACTTAGCCGAGATATTTATACCTCAAACCTATTCTGAAAGTTTCAACTCTCTAACTTCATCCGTTCGAGAGTTATCGTGTTCACGGAACGGACGGACGGACAGAATCGATTTTGACCACGGATTATTCATCAGTAGGTCCAAACAAAACGATTGATACCACTTTTGCCCAAAAATTCGAAAGTCACAGACATTTGGGCAAATTGATAAGCACTCTGTTCAGGTGAACAAGAGCGCCAAAAAGGATACCAAATGCTCACCATAAATTTAAATCTTACCTGAATCGTCAGAGACAGTTGCGTAATGAGGATCTAACTCTCTCGTTTCAACAACTTCTTTGGATTTAGCTAATATATTTGCTAGTGGTTCTCGAACACTTATACTGGTATACCCCTCTGAAACAGAATAGAATTAGATTAGAGCAAATGATTATTCTCAGTAATTGCGAAAGTTATCAAATTCTTTCCCAATATGGCTGCTTCAGATTCTAAAAATAACCCTGTGTGGATTCAATATGGAAAAAGAGGATTGTTTTCTACAAAAATTACATGAGGGCGCCAACATGTTTGTTTTCATTCATTCCGAGTGGTCCAGAAATGCCTGATAATTTAAATTCTACATTTCATAATTTGCACGATATTCTATGTGTTGTTCTCTGATTAAAAGCACTACTTTGTTGGATTTTGCCTGATATTTTTAGAACTAAATCATAAAACTATTATTAAACTCATCAATTTGACATAATTACTCTGTGGAAAAGAAAATAAAAAGCCTTCTTGTTGCCAACTGATGTCTTGAACATGGTTCATGTACTTTCCATAATTTGAATGGAAACGTCATCCTAGATCTTGGGACGAAAGGGCTTTGACAAATTGGTACTTCTAAAAGTTTGAAATCTACTCGTAACTAGTTCAACAACCTGAATATTTACTCTTTTGGCTACAATGCTTGCACATAAAGGAAACTTATAGGTGTTGCAGAACTTTGTTAGATCTATATAAAATACATATTGTCACTATACATTATACACAGTGTTTCAAGTTTAAGTACCTATTATATGTTCATGGAAAACTGGATCTATTTGTAATCTGGAAATTGAGAATATCATCCTCGATGGTATCTCCACCTTGTTTGCGTAATAATAATAATAGTAATATTTATTTATAAAGAAGATGCTGCAACATCTTGATGTTGCATTTAAATAGTTATCAGCTGAATATATGTGCAATATACCGTGCTCCTAAAAATAACGTTAATAAATTCGTTCCATATGTCAACTCAATTCTTGAAAAATATCAAAACACTATAATAATTGGTGATATCAACATAGACTAGTAAGCGGGTAGATCCATAGGTCCTTAGATCCATTTGCCAGTAGATCCATAAGTCAGTAGTTCAATAGGCCCATAGATCAATATAGACCATAGATCAATATAGGCCAGTAGATCCATACACCAGTAGTTCAATTAGCCTATAGATCAATATAGACCATAGATCAGTGAAGCTCATAGATCTATGAAGCGCACAGAAACACGAAACACGGCAAAGAAACCCGTTGAAAGCAAAGAAACTTGAACGCGAAGAAACACGGAAGAAAGCGAACGAACACGAAAGAAAGCAAAAAACACAAGAGAAAGCGAGAAAACATGAAAAGACCGGAAGAAACACGAAAGAACGCAAAAAGCCCGAAAGAACCAAAAAACCCAAAGGAAAGCAAAAGAAACCGTTGAAAGCGAAAAGACATGAAATAACTGGAAGAAACACGAAGACACGTGAAAAAACACGAAAGGGCCCGATGAAACACGAAAGAACCCGAAGCAACACGAAAGAACGCGGAGGACCACGAGAGAGCTCAGAGGAACCCGAAAAAACCGAAGTAATGCAAAAATCCCGTCGAAAGCGACAAAACATGAAAGAACTGGGAGAAACACGAAAGAACCCGACCAAACATGAAAAAACGCGGAAAAACATGAAAAAACCCGAAGTAACACGAAAGAACGAAAAAATCCAAAGGAACCCAAAAAACCCCGAAGGAGCACAAAATAACCGAAAGCGCGCAAAAAACTCGAAGGAAAGCTAAAAACCCCGAGGGAGCACAAAAAACCGAAAGCGTGCAAAAATACCGAAAGAACTTGTAAATTGCACACCCTGTATATCAATCGATCGCGAATTCATTGTTAATGGCACATCCTGTATGACATTTCATTGAATTTAGCTCCTTACGCGGAAAAGCACGAAAACTTGAGAAAAATTTCAGCGCTACTCGGATCTGACAGCATGTATATGAATCGAAAATATTTTATCGAATTAAGAACCAAAACACCCCGAAGGAACATAAAAACTCGAATTTGAGCAAAAAAAAAAACAAAATAACTTGTAAATTGCACACCCCGTATATCACATGATCGCAAATTCATTGTAAATCGCACACCCCGTATGACATTTTATCGAAATCCCATACGCGAAAAAACATGAACACTTGAAGAAAAATGTATATGGGACACCCACTATATAATCGATTAGCAGTGGGTGCTTTTTCCATAAAAATGCAGAAGGAAAAACTCTCGACGAAAGACTCTGGTGAAAGTCAGTGCTTCCAATGTGCACAGCCCGTATATCAATCGATCGCAATCGGTAGATTCCACAAAGGTAGTGTAAGCATTATTCGATAAAGCTCCTATGTAACACCCTGTATATGAATCGAAAATAATTTTTCCATAAAAATAAAACTAAAGAATATCGTTTCAACTCCATCAATTTTACAAAGGTAAAATAAAAATTATTCGAAAAAGGTCTGAACGTGAATTCATGAACAGAGTGCTTCGCCGTTTTCCCCTGAATAAACTAAGTGTGTTCGATTCTAACAAAGAGTATCATAAGTTGGATCGGGCCTCAGAGAGGGCAATGAATTCGCGCGCAAATCGAGTCGAAAATGCCGATTTTGAAACGAATAGATGAGGTACTTTTCTTTCGATTCAAGAACCGTGAGTGGTCTCTAGAGATTCGGGGTCGCTTCTCCTAGAAGAGGATACGCCTTTTCGTTTGCCGCTCATCATAATTTTCTCTGGTCCACGATCTTATTGCTTTAATATTATAGAAGAGATAAATTAAGTAATAACTCTACTTGTAAAAAATATATAGACTGCATTTCATGTAACGACTTTGAAATAAAAAATAAGGAAATAGCTAGAAGGAACATCAATGCAGGAACTCTTGTCGATCACATACTTACACCCATACCAATGAACTGTAAAGTAACTACAACCGATATTCCCATATCAGATCATAGACTTCTGTTGGCCAGTGTAGAGAAAGAGACAAATTCACCTCGCAGAAAAACCATCAAGTATTCTTTTACCACCAATTATGAAAAATTCCAAGATATCGTTGGCACAGAATTGGCTAGAACCAGTTTAAAATCATTAGACCAGTTAATAGACATTGTGAGTTCTGCAAAAACCAACTCTAAAAGGAGAAAGAAAATTATAATAAAGAATAATAATCACTGGTTTAATCAACACTTGAAATCTCTAATTAAAAGAAGAGATAAACTATACAAGAGAGCCTTGAGACATCCTAACTCTAATTGTTGTTTACAAGCGTTCAGCAAGCTGAAACTTCACACAATCAAAGCTATAAAGGAATCCAAAGCACGTTATTACATAAATAAACTTAAAAACACAAAAAAATTATGGACGATAATAAATAATAGCATAATAATAAAACCTATTCAACAAAAAAAACAATAGCTAATGTATTCAATAATTACTTCGTAAATATAGCAAAAAGAACTTCAAAAAGATATAAAAAACCGAGGATTCCTATTCCTGAAGTAACAAATGACAAAACCATTCTGCTCCATCCAACAAGTGAACACGAAGTAAAAGGGATTATATCATCTATAAAAAAAAATGCTCACCAGGCCCAGATAATGTCACCATACAGGATGTTCTCAAAATATATCACATTATAAAATCACCACTGGTATATTTGTTAAATAAATGTATTAAAAATGGTACCTTTCCTGAAAGGTGTAAAATATCTAGAGTTAAAGTAATGCATAAAAAGGGTAATAAACTAGAACCAGGCAACTATCGACCAATATCCATAACATCAGTTTTCTCAAAAATACTGGAAAAAATAATTAAGATCAGGTTGTTCAAGTTCTTCAAGTTTTCAGGATCTCAATATGGATTTCAAAATAATAGCTCAACAGAGGGTGAAGCTGTTGACCTGGTGGAGTACATCACAGAAAGATTAGATGAGGGAGAGGACGTGATTGGTGTCTTTGTTGACCTTAATAAAGCATTTGATACCATTAATATAAAACTTTTATCAAAAGAGTTGAAAAAGATGGGTATCCAAGGACCAGCTCTCAGGATGTTTCGTTCCTTCTTGACAAACCGACGTCAATATGTTGTCTACAAAGGATTTAAAAATAAGCACATGACGGTGAAAAGCGGCGTGCCACAGGGTACAGTACTTGGACCTCTCCTGTACTTGATATATGTGGAAAATATATCCAACGCAGGACTAAAAGCAAAATATTTCATGTTTGCGGATGATACCGTGCTACTCTACAGTCACAGGAAACTGCCTATTTACAACAACTGATTGATGACGACATCGAAAAATCTATTGATTGGCTTGGAGGTAACAAACTGGTTCTAAACAAGGAAAAAACTGTATACATACACTTCAAACAAAAGAATAAAAGCAGTACCACACCCCAGCTCTCTATAGAAGGCGTTCCCTTACGTCAGGTTACTGACGTTAAGTACTTGGGACTTAACATCTCGGATGATCTGCGCGGGGATAGACATGTGGATGGCATGGTGAGGAGATTGTCAGGATTAACTGGTGCCTTCAGACGGTTCACTGATGTTCTTCCCTATGAATCAAGGAAGATCCTGTACTTCGCTCATATACAGTCAACATTGAGCTTATCAGTAATATGGGGAAACACGTCAAAGTTCAACAGAGCCAGAATTCAGAGAGTTCAGAATAAGGTACTAAAAACCCTCTATGGTATAAATTATGATACTCCAACTACAGAACTCTACACGTTGGTTCCAGTTCTTAAGTTTGATCTACTTAGAATATCAAATCAGTGCAAACTCATCTACAAAATAAAAAATAAGCTGACAAAAACTGAAGCTCTATTGAAGGAAGTTGGCAGCTTTCACACCTATGATACAAGGAATAGGAGCAATTTATTGCTAAAAAAGGTAAGAACTCGCCAGGGGGTCCCCAGTATATGCCAGCACCCAGGAATACAATAAACTTCCATTCAAGGACTTTGATGTGAGCTTCCAGAAGTTCAAGAATTGATTGAGGAGTTACCTGATGACATAGTGCAGGAGTGATTGAGTTTTTGATTTCCATGTATCTGTAGAATTAACTATCTCAGATTCCACAGTAAACATCACTTGCATGTGATGGTTGGTGGTCCTAATTGTAAATAAATAAATAAAATACCACATTTCGAAAAATATCGCACTTGAAATAAAATAGTGTGAGACCAGCAACTTAGCAATCTGTCATCTCTATCTTGAACAGTAGCTGGTAGATTAATTAATAACACGACACTAACGTGAGAAAAGACAAAAAGAAACATACAGCTTTGACAAAACATAGGATTAAGTTTGATCACAATTTCGATTATGAAAAAACAAAAGTCCGACACTGGAAGATTTTATAAAAACGCATCGTTAGAGAGATGATTACTATAGTTAAAACACCTAACACTGTAAATGAAAGATCTGATGTAGGAGGGTTGAGTGCCACATATTTAGGCATTCTAAACTGCGCGCCAGAACAGCGCCCTACTCTTGTATCGTTGCCTGCACCTACAATCAATGTGTAATCGGTCTTAATGATGTTTTGATTCTCAGTATTTTGACTGCTCTGCTTGACTCTAGTCACGTCCACAGGCCAGTAATCTATAGACGTTTCACGCAGGTTGCTGACCTTGAAAATTATTTTGGTACCGATACGAGACTTAAGATGTCGCTATATCATGAATTTGTTGAGCACAGAGCAGAAAAATTGACACTTTCAATCTGAAAGAATGCAAATTTCTTTTTATTCTATGGAATTGAAATCTGAGGTTATTTAAGCAGAAAATAATGAGAGGTTATCCTTTCCATCTTTCATGTTGAGATTTTAAGATTGTTAAGAGTAGTTGTTTAGGTGATTAATATTTTAAGATTTTTATAGTTTGTGATAATAGTTTTACCCTTCGTTTAACATGGTTTGTCATAATAAATGTGCTGTGCCCAACTGCAACAGTGATAGTAAAATAAGGCATTGCTTTCCTAATCCAGAAAAGGACCTAGATCGTTTTAATATGTCGATCAATGCAATCAATGATAAGGATATCATGGAAATGAATCCAATGGCGGTGTACAAGATGAAAAGAGTGTGTCATATCTACTTGAAGAGGCATATGTTTCTAAGTGGTCGCATAATTTATTTCGTAATGCTGTTCCAACACTGAATATTCCTGGTGAGTGAAAATTATGCAACAATTGAATGGGAAATACACTTATTTGGGTCCATAGGGGATAAAACATTTAAAAATTAAACCTTTCAAGGTACATCTCGAATAGGCACATTTGATATTCAGACTACGCCAACAACATCCAGGTCATCGGAACCTATAACAAGCTATATAGAAGAAGGATCTAGCTTTGAAACTGCAATTATTAATCTAGAGAAAACAAACACACACCAGGTAATCAATCTAAATCTTGTATGAAAAAATTGTTGTGCGACAACAAAAAAGGGTGCCGATAGTCATAAGCTTGAATGGCAAATACTATTATTTAGTGTCCATAGGGGATAAGACATTTAAACGCTTAATCTTTTTAGGTACATCTCAAACAAGCTCATTTGATATTCCGACCACGCCAACTACATCCAGGTCATCGGAACCTATAACAAGCTTAAAAATTGGTCCTTTACTATACAAAATATAAAATCAATTTGGCATATTTTGAAGAAAGAAGGTTTTCGATATCTCTTAACTAGGAGGTTGAATCAGGATCCTCTCGAAAACGCATTTGGACAACTAAGAAGCTTCGGAGGACAAAACAATAACCCTTCATGTCATCACTTTGTTGGAATTTATAAAATTTTGTTATTCAACACGACAGTGTCGATGTATAAGAATTCTTTCAATTGTGAGGACGATGAATGCGAGAATATGTTCATCACAATAAAAATCTCTTTGTGGGGAAGGATGATGCCAAATGGGACAACATTTTCATTGATGAAGAATATATAAAATCTCGGTGATTTTATATATTCCTCATGAAAAAACTGGCTGAATTGGCAACAAATTATGTGGCAGGCTATATTTTGAAAAATTAGGAAAAATATAGCCTGTCATGTATGCAAACGATGCTTGTTTTCTGAGGATTATAGTTCGGAACGAAATCTTCTGATATCGGCTAGAGAATATGGAGGTTCCTTTGCCAGGAGATTGTGTTACACAACTCCTGGCTTTGTTGAAATGTTCTTTGAGATATGTCAAATAATAAATTTTTCTTGGACCAACAGCCCTCCTCTGAAAATTTAGCTTGGTATCATCAAGCACACCATCATACTAACAGTGGACTCCAATTTCATTATCTGCGAGGAAGAGAATCACAGAAATTCAATACTTGAAATGGTAGCAAAATTCTCTATAAGGACCATTATACATAATTGGTGCACAAAAGTGAACAATATAATTCAGGGAAAGAAAAGGCCTACACTGGGAGTAATCCAATAAAAAAATTAGCGAACAAAATTTGCTCCAACAGGATTAAAACAAAAAATTTGAAGCAACCTAGGCACCTTGCTCAAAACGTTTCATCTTAAATAATAAATAGTTTCAAGTTCGAATATTAGTGTTTTCTTCTCGATATTTAGAGCTTTATAGTGTCACATGATGTAAAAACATCGTTTAATATCCAATGAAAAATATCAACGTTATTGTGATGATGTAGGTAGGTAAAGCTTTAGATGAAAATAATAAATTTGAATGAATGACAATGGGAATTTTACATGATATTTTTGTCTCACGAATTGAAAATCTTAGAGTAATTTAATCATTTTCAGTTTACTAAGTGTTTCACACATCTTCTAGAACAATAAAATTGGTGTGAAGCATTCGATGTAATTTCAACTCTACCCAGATTTTCTCGTCGAGGCAAAAATCTCGAGTAGAAATCTCATTGTTCAAAATATCCATTAAATAAATTTTTTTCAATAAAAATTATTGGAACTGCATTCAAAATTCCCGCTTTGCAATTTAGTACCGATACGAGACTTCAGATGTCGCAAACATTCGTCTTCATCGGTTAACATTGGCGTGAACCGTCTATAGATTACTGGTCTGTGGTCACGTCTCGTGTTGATATTGTGCACGTTTTACCATCTTTTTTTCCTCACGATGATAATTGTTAAAAGTGAAAAACAAAGTATGTTGCGATATTCTCGCAACAAAGGACAGTTCTTGGAATTTGGGGCAGCGGCTGTTACTTCCAAGAACGCCTTCTGTCGGACGGAATTTTGGAAATCCTAAACTTAGCTACCTGAACTTTTCTACACGTCCGACCTCTTTCAATTATTCAAATTCATTCTATCTACACTTCTCAAGGTGGTCACTTCTACAAGTAAGTTCTCTTTTATCAATTTACTTTTCACGAGTCTATAACGGCACTCAGAACTACAAGTTCCTCTAAAGATCTCTCAAAATAATCTGTTTTCGGGTCAGTTAGATAACCTAATTCATGTGTATGTGAATTACTCAGTTGAAATTCTCTATGTTAAAGAAAAAGGTTGAGAATTGTGAACCTGTGACGCAATTACATATCGCCAAGGCAGAATTCATCAGTGGAAGTTTGTGAAGCTTTATTCAAAGTGCCTGCACCTTATTCAGAGAAATCTACCTCGACGATTGAAGCAGAGCTGTGGTGAACTCCAAACAACAAATAAGGTCAGATCTCTTTATCATTTTATATTACCAGAAGTACCCAAGATTGAGCAGAGAAGTTTAAATCCTTGGTTATTATAGACACCTAAAAACTCTTTCTGTGAGTGTAAACTCAAGTGCCGAACATTGTGTAACTATTCTTATCTGTGAATACATAATTCTATTATAACTACAAACTTGTTTTTATTCACCTTGCAAACATCTTTTCTACCAACGATAATTTTGGATCTACTGTTATAGTATAACCAGCGACTTAGGAAGTGCGCTGCCCTTCATTAAGCGGGTGATTATTATTATTTCTAATTTTGTACCCGCACAAAGTATTTACGCAGAGTTTATTTATTTGACTTTGACTGAATTGTAAGAATCACTGGTATGTTGATTGTTTTATATTCTGAATTGTGTCGAGTTTATTTATTAATCTTTAATTATTTATACTTTTCTCTGTTCTGTTGTGATACAGGCTTGAAAATGACCTCGCAGAGAGTGTCGAAACGTCGCCGAATAAAAAAGATCTAAATCACATAATTTAGTATTGAGGAACGTTGGGTACCGACAAATTTAATATTGGTGATGATTTGATTGGTCCTTTCTTCTTGCCAGGTCGACTACCAGGTCAATCATACAGACATTTTTTAGGAAACAATTTGCCCTTGTTATTGAAAGATATACCTCTTATGCTACGACGAGAAATGTGGTTCATGCATGACGGTGCTCCTGCTCATTTTTCAGTTTTGGCAAGGGAGTATTTGGACGAAAATGATGAAAACAGGTGGATTGGACGGGGGTCCTCAGTCATGGCCCGCCAGATCCCCAGACTTAAATAGTTTAGATTTCTTTTTATGGGGCCACCTGAAATCTCTAGTATACTCGACACCCGTGAACACCGTAGAAGAACTGAGAAATCGTATAATAGGCGCATTTGATACAGTTAGGAACACTCCGGGAGTGTTTGAAAGAGTTCGATCGTCCATGAGGCGGAGAACAGAAGCTTGTATAAGAGTTGGGGAGGACATTTTCAACATTTGCTGTAGTTCAGTCCTTTGCGGTTACTTAGTTTTCTTGTTATGATTTTTTTTTTAGTTTTACGTTTCTTGTTGTAATACATTTTTTGTGTTGATTATACGAGTTTATCGAATCTTTATGAATCATCGATACAGATCAGGAAAATTTCCATAAAAACTGACACATTCACCACAGCTTACAAAGTGGCCTTCCCATCATAATTTGGATTTTCACGAGGATTTCGAGAGAAGCGTTCAAATTTTTTTCTCTAAATCGTTGGTAGATACGACAAAACTGCAATAGACCGAAAAGTTTAGTATAAGAACAAAGCTTCTCTTCACATTTTTCCAAATTAACAGTTGCTCACCAAAAAAAGTTCTGCAGAAGAACAGGTGGCAGTGTTCCAGAAAAATATCACCCTGTAGATCATCTATCGAAATCGCCATGTCACGTGGTGAGAACTCTCAAATGTAATATCTATGCCAAATTTCAGTTGAATATCTTGTGAGATGTAGATACTATGAGAAAAAACTTGAAAAAATTCAAACTCAACACTCTGTATTTCGAAAACAAAATGTTTGCGACCCCATGTTTATGGGACTTTTTGTTCTTAAACTCACTTAAGGAATCTCCCCTTTTCGTTTGTACGTTCAATTAAGGAACACCCTATACAGGGTCTTTCACGAGGAACATCACCCATATTTATACGGAAACTACTGAACGTATTTTCATGAAATTCATCACTTATCAGTATTTCACGATGCTGATGAAATCAAAAATATTTTCAAGGCATGAGCACCTCCGATTTTTCCGGAAATGACGTCAACTTCCGTTTTTCAAATTAGAACAACATTTTTGGCGCTCTTGTTCACCCGAACAAAGTTCCTATCATTTTGCCCGAATGTCTGTAATTTTGGATTATCGAGCCGAAAATGGTCTCAATCGATTGGGTTCGACTCCTGATGAAGAATTCGTGGCGAAAGTTGAGTCTGTCCGGCCGGCCGTATCCTCTCTAGCATCCAAAAGGAATCAGCTAGAGTTTTCATATTTTCAGAATAGGTTAATTGTCCAAATATCTCGGTCAAGTTCGTTATTGGGCAAAATCCGTCGGATGGTTCAGTAGTTATGAGCATCTGAAATTTTGTTTAATCAATAAATACTAGAATATCCATCCGATCGAGTTGATACTTGGAATGTTATTGAGGAGGCTGAAACGAAACAGCTCGCAAAATGTCGCAGAAATCGTCACGCTAGAAAATTTTTAAAAATTCCCAAAAAATTTTCAATACTCAATATCTCCTAAGACTTCAATTTCAACCTCAAATTTCATTGTCGTAGCTTTTCCCCTTCTGAAGATATGATCATTTTTTCATTTACTCAAGAGAAAATTAGCTTTGTCATTGAAAGATTTGCCATCGATATTCGTTTGACAACTTGCGGACCTAGATATCAGTGTCAGTTGGCGTAATATCAATCAAAATTTTCATAGGATTCATAGAGGTAGAATTCGATGTCGATGACGTTGTCAAAATTCAGAAAAGTACAGACGTAATATTAATCAAAAATTTTTATCATAGAGAAAGAATTTGATGGCGTTGTCAAAACTCAGAAAAGCAATGACGTAAGTTTTTAGGAGAAGCATAGAACAAAATTTGGTGAAAATTATGAGTAGTTATTTTCAAATTGAGATAAAGGTTTGTTTATTCATTAGGCGTTCATATTTGCATCACATTGTCCCATAGTACGAAAAAAAGACTATTGTTCATCCGATCAGAGAGCTTATAGATTTGTTAAGGTTTGAATATTTACTGGCAAGTAGCTCAACAAGAGCGCCAAAGCAATCTGACCTCACGTCAGTGCTTTCTAAATTTTTTATAGCAGAAATAGATTTCTTAGAAAATTTCAAGTTACTTTGATGTAACATTTTTCAGTTTTGGTTGGAAAATTCTCTCTGAGCGGGAAAATTCGAAAAAAATCGAAAATAGAGCTCCGCTGAAACAAGACTAACTTCGAGGTTTTTGGATGGAAAATTTTCATTTTTGGGATTTTTCAAGATGTAAGATTGATGTAACCACTTTAAAAATCGAAATCGCGATTCATGATACAGGGGTGAAAAATCGCTTTCAAAGTTGGGGATGACAAAATCGTGAAAAATCAATTTTTTCAAATTAGAACCCCATTTTTTATGGCAGATATTGAATCTACGTTAAAAAATAATGTGAGTGTATGCATCACCCCTTGCCCTAAAGTGGATATTTTCTGAGTTATTCACAAAAACTGTTTTTCGTCTTCAATTTTCAGCTATTTCTTTTCCCTTCAAGCCAAAAAGATGAAATTTTCAGGAACTGTTATTTGAACCATGCTTTAGATTCTTCACCCCTTCTTGAAACCAATTTCAAGTTACTATTAGGAGAACCATGGCAAATTCTCGCAGTTATAACTAGAGAAGATGCTCAAAGTTTTGATCGTTAATTTCTAGACATTCATTTATACATCTCAGGAATGCTTCGTTCGTTGCTCTTCTTATTTCATCGGGAGGAAGAGATCTGCAAAAGCGTTTAAAAACCAAATTGAGTTTCAAAACTATGAATCTAAAAATCTAAACAAGCCTGAACGCATTTCTGACTCGTTCTATGCAGTCCTCTTTATCAGTCAGGGGAGTTGAGTAGACAATATTTTTTATCCTACCCCAAACATAATAGTCTAAAGGAGTTAAATCGGGAGAACGTGGTGGCCAAAGATGTGGACCATTGTTCGCCAACCATCGATCTTCAAATAGCCTGTATAGGATATTTGACACATTGAGTGAATTGTGTGGAGGCGCGCCATCTTGTTAATACCATAAGTCATTATGGTTCTGTACTAGCGGCTCAATTATTTGAGTCAATATGTCAGTTAAAGTCCCATCATAAATGTGAACATCGAGAATTGCATTATTTTTGATGGCGCAAAAACATTGAAACTCCAGGTCTCTTGAAAGTTCCATTGTCTGAAGTGGTGGTTGTTCTCTTCATCCCAATAATGACTGTTATGCCTATTGAAAGAACCATTCTTTGTGCATTTAGATTCATCTGTCCAAATTATACAGTCCAAAAGTTTTCATTCTCTTGAAATCGAATCATCATAGCTTCATAAAACTCTGTTCTCCTGACTAAATCAGTTTCCTTCAAATGCTGTACCCTATTGAATTTATATAGGTGCATTTCATGTTTTTTCAATATTCTCCAAACACTCCATTGAGATAATCCCAGAGCAATCTCGGCATCTTTGAGAGAATTTTGAGGATTCACACGAAAATATGCAAGAACTGTAATTTCGTTGTTTTCATCTTCTACTACACTTTTTCTCTGTGTATAGTTTTCTTAACGAAAGATCCGACATTTCTCAAGTTTGTCATGGTTCTGTTAATGGTATCTCTCGTTGGTCTGGGTCGGTCAGAAACCTCTCAATGAACAGTCGAATCGTTCTATCTACAACTTTATTGCATTCTTCATGAAGTAGAATGAGATTTAAATAATCTTCATTGGTAATATTATGTATAGTGATCGATTTTATAACTTAATACTTAATTATCACCAAATTAATAGTAAACACAAAATGCTACTGAATGAAGAGGAATTTGGCAGATGTAATTAATGATATCTATCATAAAAAAAAGAATGTGAAACATGGTAAGTTTTTGCGTATGGTTCATAAGGAATTATTTATTTATCACTGGCGAGAAAGCCGATGGCGATTAGTTGAAATAAAGAGGTTTCCGATACAAATTCAAATCCAAATTCGCCATCTATTTAGGAACAACCTGTAAATTTTTTTCTCTTGCATATTAGGGTAGTAAAATCTAAAACATGGTTCAAGTATTAGTTCCTGAAAATTGCATCTTCTTGGCGTGAAGGGAAAAGAAATAGCTGAAAATTCAAGACGAAAAACAGTTTTTGTGAATAACTCAGAAAATATCCACTTTAGGGCAAGGTTGTGATGCATACACTCACATTATTTTATAACGTAGATTCAATATCTGCCATAAAAAAATGGGGTTCTAATTTGAAAAAATTGATTTTTCACGATTTTGTCAACTTTGAAAGCGATTTTTTCACCCCCTGTATCATGAATCGCGATTTCAATTTTTAAAGTAGATACATCAATCTTACATCTTGAAACATCTCAAAAATGAAAATTTTCTATCCTAAAACCTCGGTTATTCTTGTTTCAGCGGAGCTCTATTTTCGATTTTTTTTCGAATTTTCCAGCTCAGAGAGAATTTTCCAACCAAAACTGAAAAATGTTACATCAAAATAACTTGAAATTTTCTAAGGAATCTATTTCTGCAATAAAAAAATGGTGTTGTAATTTGAAAAACGGAAGTTGACGTCATTTCCGGAAAAACCGGAGGTGCTCATGCCTTGAAAATATTTTAGATTTCATCAGCATCGTGAAATACTTACAAGTGCTGAATTTCATGAAAATACGTTCAGTAGTTTCCCGTATAAATATGGGTGAGGTTCCTCGTGAAAGACCCTGTATATCAGTTTCAGCTATTTCATTATTTTGAACCAGAATAGTTAATTCGAGGGATTGTGAGGTATAACCAGATGTTGCTTTCCTATATTGGCCTAAGTTTCTCTAACGAAGCTTGTAAAAGGATCTGAATAAATATTTTGTTGCATTCTCAAAAAATAAAAACATTCATACTTGAAGAATCTTGTGAATCCCCACTGAAATTTATTTGTGGCACTGGAGGAGTCATATATGGCAACTCAGGACTAGCTGCTATTCCCCCTGCTACAGCTGAAGCTGCTGGTATCTCCAGATTGTAATTTCCACTTCCTTGTCTAGTGGTATTATTCAAATTTGACGGAGGTTCAGTCCTGAAATTGGAAAATTATAAAGACTCAGCTACCAACTTCAGAAATGTAAAACTTCAAATTATCCAACCTTTGAGAAGGGCCTGCTTCTTCAGGTATGTCTTCATTCTCAAAATTACGACTTGAAATAGGCTGTAGCTGATCATATGGATGTTCTCGAGAATTGATCTTATCATATTTTACTCTTTCATAAGGAGAAAAATCAGCTTGACTCAAAGAACTCTGCTGTGATATACTACGTCTAGTATCAATGCCATTAGGAAGTGTATGACGCTTCACTGAAAATTCATTTCAGTGAAAAAAATGAAGATATGATCTATAAACTGAATTCTCACTAGAATTTTGGTACTGTTCTACAGTAGCATAATGCTCTGATGAATTATCAATAGTTGCAACCCAAGTTATATTCTCATTTTCAAGAGGTATGTCAGGTAAACTTCTTCTCGTATTTGTTACTGGCATAGTAGTTCTGAAACAAATATGGCAAGGGTTTCAAATGTCTAATAATTTTAATCAATCCCCCTCCAGGTAGTATCGGATAAGTTTCTTAGAAATGTACCTTTTATTCGCAGCATTGATGCCATCAATTCTATCCGCTCCACTAATATCCACAGATGGCAAATGGTTAACATTTTCATTAGGATTTCTTTTTAAAACAATACCATTTATTCCAGTCAATTCGGGCCTTGAAAAAATAAAAGAGATCAGGAGTTAAAAGTTTCTAACCGAAATTTGAGAGAGATCAACTGAAATTTTTTATGAGAATACTGGATTTGAGAACTCACTCGGTGTGCTTTTTTTTCCAGCACAAACAAAATACCAGAGACATAACAAGACTGAAAAAGCCACAAATAGAAATTAGAGTAATCCACATTGTTCACTTGCTTTAAGAACCATCATCTTTATTTTGCTGCTTCTGCCATAACATGCTAGTGATGGGTGTTGGAGGTATTATAGTGAAAACACTTCTTTGAGGTCTTTAGTATTTTTCTTCAATTGTGTTACCAGAATATGTAGGTCAAACTTCACATACTAATGTTATATTTCCCAAAATCAATGCAAGCAATTTATAAGGTCAACAGAAAAGTTACAAATTTCTGCAAGATGAATAAACACTTCTTATGAAGATTCATTTCACTTTTATCATTTTCTTAATTTTATTTTAAGTGTATTTATATTTATCATGTACCTATTTTGAATAAAATCAACAAATTCATGTCAAATGACAAATGACCTCTAATCAAATGTCAAAGGAGAAAAAGAAAAAGAACCCTTTTGAAGTTAACATCAGAGCCACAGAACACTAATATAGTGAGCTAGCAAATAAGAGCATAGACTAGAAGTGGGCGATTATGAAATATACTAACGAAATCATTCGATTATTGGGAAGTTCTGAGAAGCGATACGCCCTCTGACGGAAGAAATATGAATAATTTTGAGAGGGTAAATATTTACATTTTCGAGTAACCCATTTTCGAAGTGCCACGACAGTTTATTTAAGAGATTTGTATTGTTTAAAGCGTCGAAAGTGTTTGTGATTTCATTATTCCATTCTTAGTTCCTTGCTTCTCAGTTTGTAAACCGCTTTCAGCTCTTCAAATTCAATTTAGTTGAATTCAAAGATTGAAATCTTGGATGGTATATTCAGAATGGAGCCTTCACAAAAGATATATTGTTGTGTTCCCTCCTGTAATTCGTGGTCATAAGAGAGAGTTTCCATTTTTTCCTGAAGGAAAATAAAAACAAAGTTTGCATACAGACAAAATTTGGCAAGAAGGTTAATAGAGTGAAGGCTTGGATTTTGAAACTGGAGATTCGCAAAGCTGTCACTAAATACATGAAAGTTTGTTCACTACATTTTTCCGAAGATGATTATATATTTCCAAAGGTATATTGAATTGTATTATTCATTTGCAAACATTGATTTATTTCCTAATGTTTTTAGTTATATTCGTAGAGAGTGGTCTAATTCAAAATATTATGTTATTGTTGATAAAGGCTTCCTTATAGAGGATTTTTGTAAAATTCATGATATAGAAGTTATTCGACCACCATTTTTAAAGGAAAAGAAGCAATTATCAGCTGAAGAATCATGGAGGAATAAAAAAATTGCAGCTGCTCGAGTTCATATTGAACGTACCAATCAAAGATTGAGAATTTTCAAAATTCTAAGTGGTAGAATTGAATGGAGGTTGATTCCAAAAATCCATGAAATATTTACAATTGCCTGCGCTATTACCGATTTATCAAGCCCCATTTTGTCAGATGAACGATTTCAACAATATATTCTTCTCCTTCAACAAGAGTTGAGATTGCAGAAGTTCAAGTATACTTAAACTCTTATTCATCATAGCACACTGGGAATCTGAGAATCATAACAAAATTATCTATCAGTAGTAGTTATTGTCAAAATTGCATTTTTCTACGTACCAACTATGATATTATTAAAATAAAAAGTACAAATAGTTATTTCCCAAATGCAAAAGAATGAGGTTGAGGCCGTTTGTTTTTTTACCCTCCTAAAATAGTTGGAAATCTGGCCATCGTGGCGCTGACATCTTCGCAGAAGTTCCCAATAGTTCGATGGTATAATCTCAAAATTATTATAATATGCTTCTCTATTAAATAACTAATATCCACATTTCAAAACATGGAGTACACTATTATGTGTGGCTGACGGGAGACGACTCGTATAATCGAGTGCTGCATAATCGTCTCTCGGCTTAGATGAGATACGAGAGACTGCATAATCGTATCTCGCTTGTATAATCGAGTATAGACGAGATACGATTATGCAGCACTCGATTATATGAGCGAAAGATCGTGTTGTCGTCTATGTCTCGTCCCAACTCCCCACGCAGCTGTTCAGTACAAATTAGTATTAGTAACTATATATATCCATCAGTTTACAACGTTGTTCGACGTCTTCTGATTTCCAGCCTCCATCTCTCTCGGTTCTCCCATAAGTTCTCTTCCATTCCCCTCGCTCTCATATCGCCTGTTATTCCCTTTCTCCAGCTCAATCTAGGTCTCCTCTTTCTTCTTTCTCCATGAGGCATCCAATGCAGCACCTGTTTCGGAAGTCTCTCGTCGCCCATTCTCTGCACGTGCCCGTACCACCTCAGTTGTTTCTCCTTGATGTCGTCCGTCACCCTATGATCTACCTACATGATATCACGGCCGTCTTAACACATGGCCCGGCGCCTGAAGCGGCAACGCCGCAAAAGACGATGTCTGGGAGGTATACGCTTAGCTGAGAGATACGATGTTTCGAACGTACCATTTCATTTTCTTATGTCATTAAATGTGTTTTTCGATGAATATCTGAAAAAGGATGGAAGTATGCCCTACTCAGTCAATAAATTGAATACAAATCAAAATTGAGATTAAAGCAAATTGGATGATGTTTTATTCAATTTATTGTCCAGCAAGAACCACGGGGAGGTGAAGGACCATCTCTCGCCATAAAATGTCAACTCAAATAAAACTCTCTATACATATATATATATATATAACAAATATTTCGACTTATTTGCCTCAATTGATCAGTAACAATTTCTAGCTGCCGTAGTTGATCAAAATTTTCAATATTCTCATCTGATAAAAATGCTTCTAATGAGGTCAAGGAATCCCTCAATAAATCTGATGTAGATTTACTTGTTTTCTCATTAGACACATTTTTATAACGAGAGAAACAAATTTGTATCAAACTTCAGACCATCTGCTGAGAATCAGATCAGGAGGAAGTATCCATTTTAGGTCATTTTCGGAAACTAGACAATTTTTATGAAATATTTTAATCTCTAGAGCTTCACTAATCTGTATAGAAATTTCAACCGATAATGGTTTTTCATAATCTATATAATAGTAATAAGATCGTGAACCAGAGAAAATTTTGACAGGTGGTCTCGTCAGGGCCGCTCGAGAGGAATCTTAAAACAGATCGAAAAGGCGTATCCTGTTCTAGGAGAAGCGACCCCGAAAACCCCCCGGGCGCTCTTAAAGTGCCCGAAATTTTCGAAAAAATCGCGAAAAACGTCATTTTCGCGAAATCGCCTAAAGTGCCTCAGAAAAAGGAAATAGTCTCCGAAGCCGAAACGCCCAGCGTCCCGGACTCGCCACATATTCCGAGAGCGAGGACGTCCGGTTTCCTTAGAACCCATTAGAACTCCGGAGCTTCCCTATTTCTAGGCTAAAATCCCGTAAGTAAAACGGCAATTTTTAGTTTCGCCAGCCCCGCGAAACGTCATAATCACCCATGATGCTTTCGATTCGTGCGAGCGCTACGAGCCTCTAAACGCATTTTCGGCGGTAGAAAATGAAACTTGAGGAAATTCCCCATCTCTTGGTACCAATTTTCATATCCAAGTAGCGATATAAGGCCGCGAATTTTTCATTCCAAATTCGGCAATTTTTACGGTAAAATGAGGCAAAATGTCACAATTTCTCATACGATTCCGATGATAGCCGAACGCGAGCTCCAAATTTGAAAATACGGCATCAATTTTTCGCTCGATATGGGCAGTGGAAGATTTTTTGCGCCTTCCAAGCACTCGAATAAGAATCTACAGGAGATTCCGAATCTCTAGATATCACCCGCGATTCACGAATCGCAAGAAAAACACCTCAAATATGCGTTTGAAAATCGTCATTTTCCAGTCTATTTTCGCGCGAATTCATTGCCCTCTCCGAACTCGGACCCAACTTATGATACTCTATGTCAAAATCCGACACACTTAGTTTATTCAGGGAAAACGGCTGAGCACTCTGTTCATGAATACACGTTCAGACCTTTTTCGAATAATTTTCATTTTACCTTTGTGAAATTGATGGAGTTGAAACGATATTCTTTGGGTTTATTTTTTATGGAAAAATTATTTTCGATTCATATACAAGGTGTTACATGGAAGCTTTATCGAATAATGCTTATACTACCTTTGTGGAATGCACCGATTGCGATCGATTGATATACGAGCTGTGCACTTTGGAAGCACTGACTTTCACCAGTCTTTCTTCGAGAGTTTTTCCTTCTGCATTTTTATGGAAAAAGCACCCACTGCGAATCGATTATAGAGTGGGTGTCCTACATGCAAGTGTTCATGTTTTTTTCGCGTATCGGATCTAATTTCGATAAAATGTCATACAGGGTGTGCGAATTACAATGAATTTGCGATCATGTGATATACGGGTGTGCAATTTACAAGTTATTTTGCTGATTTCGATAAAATGTCATACAGGGTGTGCAATTTACAATGAGTTTACGATCGGGTGATATACGGGGTGTGCAATTTACAAGTAGTTTCGTTTTTTTTTGCGCGCTTTCGGTTTTTGTATTTCTCCGGGTTGTTTCGCGTGACTTCGAGTTTTTTGTGCGCTTTCAAGTTATATGTATTCGTTCGGGTTTTTTTCAGGTTCCTCTGGATTTCTTGTGTTACTTGGAGTTCTTTCGTGTTTTCTCGCGTTGTTTAGTGTAATTTCGGTTTCTTTCGTGTAACTTCGGTTTCTTTCGTGTTTCTCCGGATTCTTCCGTGTTTTTCGCGTTTCTTCGCGTTTTTTCCAGTTCTTTCAAGTTTTTCGCTTTTAACGGGTATTTTGACTTGTTTCGTGTTTCTGCGCGCTTCATTGATGTATGGGCCCTATTGATCTGTGGTCTATATTGATCTATGGTCTATATTGATCTATGGTCTTTATTGATCTATGGTCTATATTGATCTATGGTCCATTATGATCTATGGTCTATATTGATCCATGGGCCTATTGATCTACCCGCGTACTAGTTTAAAATATAGAAATAGACTGCGTTATCGCATTTTTTAATTTCCCAACCAGATATATAAATTTTAGCCGAATAATTTTCAAGAAAGTCTTTAAAATCTTTGATCAAATCAGAACTCAAAAAAGCTTCTACTTCATTATTATTCCTAGTTAAAATTGCGTTTCTTCTACATTGAGGATCGGTCCTTTTTATTTGATTTTGTTTCGAAAGGTATGACGGTAAATTTGGAAAAAATTTTGGGATAGCGCCTTCTTTCAATTTTGGGTATCTTAAAGACAGTAATTTAATGTGCTTGCAAATGTTTATCAAATTTAAATATATCGTCGGAATCAAAATGTTTCTCACAAACAAAACTATTATTATTGGGAATGAAATCTCGCGGAATGGGCATCCTCCATAAAATCTTAAGTCTTTCGTCTTTCGGGAAACTAAAACAACTAAAACATCCTTCTTTTTTTGTAGACGGATAATTACATTTACAGGATGGAATACAACACGTTTTGAGCATTCTGGACGCAAATGATCTCAAGTCCAATTGAATTTAGGTTAGATATTAGATATTTACCAAGAGACCAATTTAAAAAAGTTATTCCAATGTAGATTTACTGACACTGATATCACAAACACTTTCACTGTTCACGGCACTCGAATAATCGCGATAATTCGCTAATTTTTCACATAAATTACCCGAATAAACAAACTAAACTAAGATGACATTACAAAAACGCGGGAAGTAGACTGCTTGCCGGAATTATTTCGTGTGGGTAAGATACCCCAGTACAGTGTTGCCGTTGTTACCAATAGCCGGGCCATGTGTTAAGACGGCCGTGATGATATCCAGGATACTCTCATTCCTCACTCTGTCCAACCGTGATTTCCCAGCCGCTCTCCTCCAATAATCCGTTTCCGTAGCCTCGAGCGACCTTAAGGATCTCTGTTTCAGCTGCCATACTTCACTTCCATTAGTTATTATGCTCTTAATAATGGATTCGTACACTCTGTGCTTGTTCTCTCTGGAAATGGTTTTATCCCACAGTATAGCGTTCAATTGTCTGATTGCTCTTCTGCCCAAGTTATTACGGTGTTTTATTTCTTCATCCATGCTTCCGTCATCTGTTATCCGTATTCCAAGATATTTATATTCCCTACATTTTTGGATAACCTGTTGTTCTTCTAGTATCAAATCCCGTTGATCACCGCCCATACACATATACTTTGTCTTACTGATATTCACCTCAAGACCCCATTTCTGGTATTCTTCTATGAGCTTTCGGGTCATGTACAGTAGGTCTTCATAGTCTTGGGCCAGAACCACTTGATCATCGGCGAAACACAGCGTGAAGAGTATAGAGTCGTTCAGTGGAATACCCATACCGCGACATTTATTCTTCCATGTTTTGAGAGCTTGTTCCAAGTATATTTTGAAAAGGACAGGAGAAAGGCAACAACCCTGTTTCAACCCCTTGTTCACTCTGAATCCCTTCGACACTCTTTGACCTCTTTTTATTCGACAACTGTTGTTTTTACATGTTTTTTGGATGGCCTAATGGGGGTTATACTGATATTGGTTTTTTCCAAAGATTCCCAAAGTTTCTGTTGAGGTACACTATCATACGCTTTTTTGAGGTCTACGTAAAGAAGGTGTACCTCCTGGTTCATCGTCCTCTTTTTTTCCATTACTTGCGTCAGGGCGAATAGATGATCAATGGTTGACCTACCCGCTCTAAAGCCTGCTTGTTCCTCGGCTTCTATATCATAGTAAGTAATCTACCGTATACTCTCGAGATGGTGCCGAGTACGGCGATACCTCGAAAGTTGTCACAGACCTCATTACTTCCCTTTTTAAGGATTGTTGTCATTTATGAATTCCTCCATTCCTCCGGGATTCTTGCTCCGTTAAGACATTTCTGAAAAAGTTCCGCAAGATGTTCGAATAACTTGTTTGAGCCGTATTTGAGCAGTTCTGGGGGAATGTTGCCTGGGCCTGGCGATTTTCTATTTTTTAATCTAAGGCATAACCTCTCTATTTGATCTTTATAGACTCTGATGGGTGATCCAGTAGTTCTTATGTGCTCATCTTCAATTCGTGGTTCATATTCCATCCTATCCTCCGTCAAGAGTTTGCTGAAGTATTCATCCCACTTTTGTAGAGATATCGGTGAAATAATATCTTTCTTGTTATCCTTGCAGAAGGATCTTAGGGTTTTCCAGCTTTCTGTACTCCTTGTGCCTCCAATGTATGAGTTGATTCTTAAACAGGTCTTTTCCCAGCTTTTGTTTTTCTTTTCTCGTATCAACCTGTGTACTTCTTTCTGAGCCTCCCTATATATTTTTTTACTCTGTTCTGTTTTTGTACTAAGGTACTTGTTGTATTTATCCTTTTTGACTTTGATGACTTCTTCCACTTCTTCATCCCACAAGTATGGGCTTCTTCTCTTGTTTATCTCTCGTTCTCCTAATGCCTCCAACGCAGCCTCCTTCAAGCTCTCTTTTATAAAGCTATAGTGCAGCTCCGTAGTTTCAAAATGAGTTTTCTGCGTGAGTTTTCATTCAATCTAGTTCGGTAAAGCTGCTTAACACTTTCATGTTCAAAGCTGTTCAGGTTATATCTGATCTCCGTGATTTCTTCTTCATCTTCTTCTGGTGGTGTAAGTTTCTCTTCATTTCTCCGAATGGGAGTATTTTAGCCCTAACAAGGTGATGGTCGCTTCCGCAGGTCACTCCTCTGTAAACGCGAACATCTTGTACTACCACCCTTGTTTGTTGTCGGACAATTATATAATCAATTATAGATTTTAAATTCCTAGTGTTCTGGACCCAAGTGAACTTATGGATCGAGCGATGCTGGAAAAAACCATTCAGTATCTTGAGGTTATTGTGTTCGCATATACATATTTATAAGTCTGCCGCCATTATCATTCACAGTGTCTTCTCCAAATTGGCCTATTATTTTATCTTTGTTTCTGGACCCCGTTCTGTCATTGAAATCCCCAGTATAATCACTTCTCTAGATGTTCCTATCTTCGATATTTCGTATGAGAGTTGCTCGTAGAATTCTTCCTTATCCTTCACGAGAGCATCATCATTGACCGCATATACTCCCACAACTGTGGTCCTGTTCCCAAGCAGAGATAGATTCATCTTAATTATGCGTTGGTTTATGGATTACCAGGATGTGATATGTCTCCTCAGATCCTTTCGGATTAGTATGGATACACCTTTATTATTATTATTATTATTATTATTACAGTTTGAGAAGAGTTGAGAAATCAATTCTATAAACTCACAAAATAACTTAACAATGAAATATATGTCACAGTACTGAATACAAGAAAAAGCAAATAAAAATTAACGAGAAACTAAACCAGCGAACCATCGGTCCAGAGAACTCTTGAACCCATTCACCGACGCAGCGTTCACCACAACTTCTGGCAGAGCATTCCACGCAGCAAAAATCCTGTTTGATAAAAAGTGCTCCCTTCCAGAGGTGTTGAACTTCTCCTTCGCCAACTTCAGATTGTGACCTCGCAAGTGATTCAGTGGATTACGGCTGAATAGGTATGAAAAATCCACACCGAACAAGCCATGGAAGGCTCTGTATGCCGTAATCAGACGGCGAGCCTCGAATGACGTGAGGTGCATCACGGATAGTCTTTCCTCGTAGGGAGGTCTCACAAATCCGTACGACATCCTAGTAGCCCCACGCTGGACAGATTCGAGTAAACGGGCATCTCTGCGCAAAACAGGTGCCCACACGGGACCGGCGTATTCGAGGATTGGTCGAATGAAAGTTGAGATCATCCTGTAAAACATGGAACTGGGTGAAGGGATTCCAGTAGATTTTGGCATCGTCGGCAAACAACGAGCAAGCCGACTTTACCACTGAAGGCAGGTCTGACGTGTACAATAAAAAGAGGAGCGGGCCCAGAACGGAACCCTGCGGGACGTCACTCACGACCCTCCTTGCAGAAGACAGTGAGCCACCGACGCGGACCCGAAAAGTCCTATCGGAAAGAAAAGCCTCGATCCATCGGAGCAAATCACCACGAATCCCAAGGTTCTCAAGCTTGAAGAGAAGACGTCGGTGGGGCACATGGTCGAAGGCCTTTGAGAAGTCGAGGTACAAAACATCCACCGGTACACGAGCATCAAGCATCCTGCTCCAATCGTTGGTACACGACAGCATGTTGGTGATCACGGACCGACCTGGCAGGAACCCATGCTGGCAATCTGGTATGGTTCCATTAGACAGAGAAAATTCAAGAATCTTTTCATGGATAATTTTCTCGCAGATTTTTGATATTATCGGGACCAGGCTTATTGGTCTGTAATTGTTTGGATCGAGCTTGTCGCCTTTTTTGAAGATTGAGTGACCAGAGCCTCCTCCAGCTCTTCGGCAGGGAACTCGTAGCAAACGATTTCGTGAAAATCATCGATAGTGGGAAGGACAATGGCGCAGCACAGTTTTTGAGAATATGGGCAGAAACTCCATCAGAACCAGGAGCGCTAGAAACTTTCAAAGAAAGAAGAAACCCCTCCACATTTCCCGGGGTGAACTCCACATAATCCAAACAGCCAGGTTGGCCGGAAAGACTCATTCCAGGCAAAGCATCCGGCTCATTAACGAAGTTGGCAGCGAAGGTCTCACCCAATGTTTCGGCAGCCTCAGTCGCGTCCTCACTGGGGCATCCCCGTAGGTTGTTAACTAGGGGAGTGGTCACCTTTGTGTTGAGATTAGATCTAACATACTTGAAGAATTTTTTACGGTCCTTTGACGACGCAAGATCGGACTCAAACTTGGATTTGGCCATTTTCATCCTGTTTCTCATTGTGCCGGAATAACTCCGGTGGGCCGCATAGTCAGCTGTCGTCCTGCTTCGCAGATAACGCTGCCATAGTGATTTCTTCCTCCGCGCCATCCGTAAGATGCTACCGTCGATCCACGGCTTGGATGGAATAGAGGTCGAGGAAAGGAAAGTGGTGCAGGTCTCGCACTCGTGTAAAAGCCTGTCTACGAATGTAGACCACATGGATTCGATGTCAGCATCTGAACGGAACAAAGACTGCCAATCTAGGTCGGCCAAGTTGGCACCAAGCTGCTCATAATCAATGCGTTTTACACGCTTAGTCACTTTGTTTGACATGGAGACTCTGAGCTGGACCCTACAAGAAAGGGTGGCATGGTCTGACTTTCCGAAGGGAGGAAGATGTTCGTAAAAAGCAACGAGATCGGGATCATTCACCAGTATTAGGTCGAGCAAGGATGGATTCTGGCCGCTCCGGAAACGGGTAGGTTTGTCAACTAGTTGTGTGAGGTTGTTTTCCTTATAGCATCGATGTAGATCCCCGAAGGTGAACTGTACTCTCTACTGTCAGTCAGTGGCCATCGGACATCTGGCATATTGAAATCGCCGACGACAACAAGATTTTTTGTGGTAGATAGACTTCCCAAAAGGCTGCACAACTGAGTGTCGCCAGGGCCAGGTCGAGGCCGGTAAATACAGACGATAGTTAAAATTTCGCTTTTGTGGTAGGTTATATTCAGGAGTAGGTTATCAATACCGGTCAGACAAACTGAAGAATAACTGATATTGAAGTCGCGAACAACGCTGTCGAGCACATAGGCACACACACCGCCGAAACCAACGGTTGTCTCGCTATCACTCCTGAACAAGGAATAACCCTGGATTGATACAATGGCATCCGGGATCCCCGGGTGGAGCCAGGATTCGGCGACCAGCAGGAAAGTTGTTGAGCTCTTTTATCTGTTGTTACTCCAGAGTAGAAATTATCGTAAAATCCTAAACTTTCTGATCCTTTGCCCTTCTTTTAGTTTCCGTAAGCACCACTATATCCATACTGGAAGTTTTCATTTCGTGAACTACATCATTAATTTTTGGGAAAGACCCTGTACCAATATTGATCATCCTTTTCCTGAGCTTGAGTCGTCGCCGTTTTATCCATCCAATCCGAGGCTTGTTGCTGGAATTTTTAACTTTTATTCTATTTTCTGAGTATCGGGAGTTGGGCCGATGCCTCAACCTTCAACCTGAAGGGCCAGGGTTTGATTTCAGAGTGTCCTTCTCTTAGGCTGACTGCTGTCACTATAGCTATAGAGCCTGCTTGTTTGGTCTGCGGGTGGTATTTTATTTCCCACCTACCCGCCGATCTGTTGAGACCATTGAACTCTAAATACCTGGAACGGCCCCATCTTAGCCAAACGCTGAGGCAAAAATTTTGGGTTAGGCAACCGGCGTGCCAAACGGGTATCTATCTCTTTCTATTCTATTACGTTTAATGGAAGGTTACTCTTTTACCTGAGCAAAGATAACGTCTATATATATTACGAAATATTGAAACAGACAAACTCTGATTCCGTTATTTCCAATGAGTATGACAAGGAGAGGTATCCGTTCTTGTTTTCTCTGTCCCTAGCCTCACCCTTGGCTAACTAATTGCTTGGACGGGGCCGTTCCAGGTATTCATATAGAGTTCAATGGTTGAGACTGATCGGTTAGGGCATTCCCTATCCGCCACCTGGGGACGCACCCTTTAGGGGTTTCAAGCTCCCCGAGGGAGTATTAGTAACTACTAACCGTTATTTATAACCGAGAAATCTCGAGACATTTCTATAATCGAATGATTTCGTTAGTATATCTCATAATCGCCCACCTCTAGTTATTAGAGCAAGTAGGGTTAGATGTGTATAAACATGAAAATAGTAAACAATAGCAAGGACTTTGAATTATTTGGAAGTTGAAAAACTGATCTTGGTAGAACCCATTGACGTAGTATAACGTAGTATAACAGGGGGTGCAACGAACGATGGAAATCGAGAAACACATGCGACGTACGTCCCCACCCCAATTGTCAATGCGAAATGTCAAAAGTAGTGATGGGCATGCTCGGTTATAAATAATCGGTTATCCGAGTATTACAATCCTCGGAAACATCCGAGGATCAAAATACTCGCCTCGCGAAATACTCGGTTATTTCGGCACACCTCCTTATGCGATCGAGTCGGGCATATAACCGAATAACCGAGGAATACTCGATTTCATATTCGTATTCGTTTCGTTCAATCGAATAACCGAGGATATTCGGCGAGGATCCTCGATTTCATATTCGTATTCGTTTCGTTCAATCGAATAACCGAGGATATTCGGCGAGGATCCTCGATTTCATATTCGTATTCGTTTCGTTCAAACGAATAACCGAGGATATTTGGCGAGTATCCTCGATTTCATATTCGCTTCATTCAAACGAATAACCGAGGATATTTGGCGAGGATTCCTCGGTTAGTCGATTTCATATTCGCATATTCGTATTCGTTTTGGGTTTGGGGCTTTGGGTTTTTTTTTTGCGCGCTTTGGAATTTTTGTGTGCTTTCGGGTTTTTTGCGAGCTTTCGGTTTTTTGTGCGCTTTGGGTTTTTTGGGCGCTTTGGGTTTTTGTGTGCTTTGGGTTTTTTTTTGCGCGCTTTGGATTTTTTGTGTGCTTTCGGGTTTTTTGAGCTTTCGGTTTTTGTGCGCTTTGGGTTTTTGGGCGCTTTGGGTTTTTGTGTGCTTTCAGGTTTTTGCGCGCTTTCAGTATTTTGCACGCTTTCGGTTTTTTGCAATTTCAAGTTTAATCCACCATCCCCTGTACGTAGGCAAATGTGGAGTGTTTAGTAATGAGGCAATCAAATTTATTTCAAAAAATCATAAAACTTCAAATAAAAATATACTAGAGGTTGATAGTTAATAATATAAGTATGTACATATAATTGAAAAATTTGAAATAACAAAAATAAAAATCATGAATTTTTGGCGGGAATTCCCCGACAATAGCCGACAGGCGACAACATCCCAACTCGATGATACGCATACAACATATTTATTTGATACTTACGCATTCGAGGATTTATCCTCGAATAATAATCCAGTATTTGAATACTCGGTTTCCGAGTATCCGAGTATTGAAATAATCCGAGTATGCCCATCACTAGTCAAAAGCGTATGTCTTAACTAACTACATATCATAGGTGGAAAAAACATTGATGTTTAATTAAATATATTTGATGTTCTGTGGTAGTATAACGTCAATGGTAGAACCGAAAGACTATTGAATATTTCACAGAGATAATTAATAATCGAAACTACAGCAACACGAATTCGATTTAATGAACTGGAAGTTCAACTCCAGGCAGGAACTAAGGCAATTTAAGATAAAATTAAAAATAATACGCTCTTCCTAAATTCACAGGTTCCAAAGAAAACTTAAAGCACGTGGGTGAAAAGTTGTGTTGTTTAGATTGGAAGAACTCATCAAAAATGGGACCACAATGTAGGTTTAACCTAGGTTTTGGTAATTTTGCAGTTTAAGGACCCACAGCATTTTTCATGTTTTTGCAACTTTAGGAAGCTTATGTAGAGCCCCAAAAGCAACAATAAATGACTTTTAATGAAAAAATATTAGTTTAAGTTGGGTTTTCTAACGGGATTGGGAGTGAATAGGGGTGCTGGGTGGGGTAAGAAATATGATATAAATGCTATTTTTCTGAGATTTTAGGATAAAATGATGAAGAAAAGTGGTGGAATAAGGTGAAATAATAGTAATTTTTGAAAAAAAATAATTTTTGAAAAAATTTTGAAAAAAATTTGATATTCGAAAATCAATGAAAAACTGTAATTTGAAGTGAAATTAGATAAATAACGAATATTTCAGAGATTTATTTCAAAAAAATAAATTTCAAAATAAAAAATTTTCAAAAAATTAATTTTTTGAGTTGAAAATTTTTTAATTTAATTTAAAAATGTCATGAGTATTAAAGAAGAAGTTGCAAGGACAAATGAGACTTAATTTGATAATCGGGAAAAAAATAAAGTTGCGAAGAAAAATCGGGAGCAGGTGAGCTGAATCCAGGACTGGAATGTTCAATTAAGCAAGGTTGCCAATATGCACGATTTTTCTTATTCTTCGATATAATGTCTCAACACTTATATATTCGCTACTCAATATGTATAGTCATGCAAAAAAAAATTGATTTACCTTATACAAGGGTATGGTCCGACTGTATGTTGAGTTAACTTGAGCTCAAACATGGTTTTGGATCTTCTGCTTGAAAGAAATAGGTCGACCAGGAAACATATTTGTCGCAAGCTAAGATGCATTCCTTCCAAAAACGTGCCTTTGTAGACTGAGCGAGAAATATTGCAACGTATATGTCCCATAACTTCATCATGACTCGCTTTCCGACATCTGAATTTGTTTCTTTCGTTCGCAGAAAGCCTAGAACCACATGATTCGCAGACAGAATGGCAAGCTAATACTCCATGTTCAATGAGAAATCGACGAGCCATTTCGTCAGACGTTATCATTTGGTTAAAATTTATATATGTGAAGATACATTCCTGGCAGATATTGTACCCACAACTTTGTACAATGGGGTTTACATCCTGCGTGGCAGCCATTTTCATCGAACTAAATAGGACAAATTCACGATTTATTCAAGTAATCACCACTTATTATATTTAAACTTATTATTTAATCGAACACTCACGCACAGTATCACATGAATATCACATTATTATTTGGTTAATTTAAACTGAACCTTTTGAAGATTAAATAAAACGCACACGACACCGTCCTCTTACGGGAAAAAGCGCCAAAAGGTAACGAACTAATTTCGCGTAGGTCAAGATTGTAGTTAGACGACAGTATCCCCTCCCTGGAAGGGTTGCCGGCTGTTCTATTGTTTCAATAGATAATGTCATATGATTTCGCGGTTTCTTATAAGTTTTGGCAATAGTGCATTCCACCATTCAGTATAATCTAAAACCCGGTGTCGTGCGCATGACGACAGTGTAATATCTGTGAAGCTTGAATTTGAAATCGAATTGGTAAGTTATGGAATATTAAAACATACACGAAATATATTGAGATTGTTTAATTTGTGAAAGTATTGTTTAATGATTTTTGGCGTCGTGGAAATGATTGAATATTAAAGGGTAATACATTTTGATATTATATCACCAACAGAAAATAACTTATTATTTATAGTACAGTTCAATGTAGTTAATTTCCATGAAGCTAAGGTAATAGAGCATATTAGTTCTACATTGTAGATAATTCCCTTTAGAAGGAATATAGAATAACTGTCGGATCCTTTTTGCATAATTAATTTCTTTTCCATTGTCCTTTGAAGAAAATGGCAATTATTAATTTTGACCAAAAAAAATTTAAAAAAATTTTTTTTTTTTAATCAGTTTTTCATTTTTATCTTATTTATATTATTTTTATCTTCGATTTAGGGGTTGTGTACTGTTTATACCTATCTCAGACGAAACCAACTCAACCAGACCAGCTATCATGCTATATATAGGAGTGGTCCTTAAACTGCAAATTGAAATTTTTATCCATTGGCCGCTGTTGGAAACGGCTCTAACTGAATTCAGACATCGTCTCTTGTAATTGCTAAACTTAACCAAAGTATTCACCCCTAGCATAATGACAAAAAATGGATAACCAAATAAAATTTTTTCAAAAAAAAAATTTTTTTTTCTAATATGTTTTTCACTTTTATTATCTTCGATTTAGAGGTTGTATACTGTTTATACCTATCTCAGACGAAACCAACTCAACCAGACCAGCTATCATGCTATATATAGGAGTGGTCCTTAAACTGCAAATTGAAATTTTTTCCATTGGTCGCTGTTGGAAATGGCTCTAACTGAATTCAGACATCGTCTCTTGTAATTACTAAACTTAACCAAAGTATTCACCCCTAGCATAATGACAAAAAATGGATAACCAAAAAAATTTTTTCAAAAAAATTTTTTTTTTAATAATATGTTTTTCACTTTTATTATCTTCGATTTAGAGGTTGTGTACTGTTTATACCTATCTCAGACGAAACCAACTCAACCAGACCAGCTATCATGCTATATATAGGAGTGGTCCTGAAACTGCAAATTGAAATTTTTTCCATTGGTCGCTGTTGGAAATGGCTCTAACTGAATTCTGACATCGTCTCTTGTAATTACTAAACTTAACCAAAGTATTCACCCCTAGCATAATGACAAAAAAATGGATAACCAAAAAAAATTTTTTTCAAAAAAAATTTTTTTTTTCTAATATGTTTTTCACTTTTATTATCTTCGATTTAGGGGTTGTATACTGTTTATACCTATCTCAGACGAAACCAACTCAACCAGACCAGCTATCATGCTATATATAGGAGTGGTCCTTAAACTGCAAATTGAAATTTTTTTCCATTGGTCGCTGTTGGAAATGGCTCTAACTGAATTCAGACATCGTCTCTTGTAATTACTAAACTTAACCAAAGTATTCATCCCTCGCAAAATGAAAAAAAAAATGGATAACAAAAAAAATTTTTTTCAAAAAAAATTTTTTTTTTTTCTAATATGTTTTTCACTTTTATTATCTTCGATTTAGGGGTTGTGTACTGTTTATACCTATCTCAGACGAAACCAACTCAACCAGACCAGCTATCATGCTATATATAGGAGTGGTCCTTAAACTGCAAATTGAAATTTTTATCCATTGGCCGCTGTTGGAAACGGCTCTAACTGAATTCTGACATCGTCTCTTGTAATTGCTAAACTTAACCAAAGTATTCATCCCTCGCAAAATGAAAAAAAAATGGATAACAAAAAAATTTTTTCAAAAAAAAATTTTTTTTTTTTCTAATATGTTTTTCACTTTTATTATCTTCGATTTAGGGGTTGTGTACTGTTTATACCTATCTCAGACGAAACCAACTCAACCAGACCAGCTATCATGCTATATATAGGAGTGGTCCTTAAACTGCAAATTGAAATTTTTTTCCATTGGTCGCTGTTGGAAATGGCTCTAACTGAATTCTGACATCGTCTCTTGTAATTGCTAAACTTAACCAAAGTATTCACCCCTAGCATAATGACAATAAAATGGATAACCAAAAAAATTTTTTCAAAAAAATTTTTTTTTCTAATATGTTTTTCACTTTTATTATCTTCGATTTAGAGGTTGTGTACTGTTTATACCTATCTCAGACGAAACCAACTCAACCAGACCAGCTATCATGCTATATATAGGAGTGGTCCTTAAACTGCAAATTGAAATTTTTTTCCATTGGTCGCTGTTGGAAATGGCTCTAACTGAATTCAGACATCGTCTCTTGTAATTACTAAACTTAACCAAAGTATTCATCCCTCGCAAAATGAAAAAAAAAATGGATAACAAAAAAAATTTTTTTCAAAAAAAATTTTTTTTTTTTCTAATATGTTTTTCACTTTTATTATCTTCGATTTAGGGGTTGTGTACTGTTTATACCTATCTCAGACGAAACCAACTCAACCAGACCAGCTATCATGCTATATATAGGAGTGGTCCTTAAACTGCAAATTGAAATTTTTTTCCATTGGCCGCTGTTGGAAATGGCTCTAACTGAATTCAGACATCGTCTCTTGTAATTACTAAACTTAACCAAAGTATTCATCCCTCGCAAAATGAAAAAAATGGATAACAAAAAAATTTTTTCAAAAAAATTTTTTTTTTAATATGTTTTTCACTTTTATTATCTTCGATTTAGGGGTTGTGTACTGTTTATACCTATCTCAGACGAAACCAACTCAACCAGACCAGCTATCATGCTATATATAGGAGTGGTCCTTAAACTGCAAATTGAAATTTTTTTCCATTGGCCGCTGTTGGAAATGGCTCTAACTGAATTCAGACATCGTCTCTTGTAATTACTAAACTTAACCAAAGTATTCATCCCTCGCAAAATGAAAAAAAAAATGGATAACAAAAAAAAATTTTTTTCAAAAAAATTTTTTTTTTTCTAATATGTTTTTCACTTTTATTATCTTCGATTTAGGGGTTGTGTACTGTTTATACCTATCTCAGACGAAACCAACTCAACCAGACCAGCTATCATGCTATATATAGGAGTGGTCCTTAAACTGCAAATTGAAATTTTTTCCATTGGTCGCTGTTGGAAATGGCTCTAACTAAATTCAGACATCGTCTCTTGTAATTACTAAATTTAACCAAAGTATTCATCCCTAGCATAATGAAAAAAAAATGGATAACCAAAAAAAATTTTTTTTTCTAATATGTTTTTCACTTTTATTATCTTCGATTTAGGGGTTGTGTACTGTTTATACCTATCTCAGACGAAACCAACTCAACCAGACCAGCTATCATGCTATATATAGGAGTGGTCCTTAAACTGCAAATTGAAATTTTTTCCATTGGCCGCTGTTTGAAACAGCTCTAACTGAATTCTGACATCGTCTCTTGTAATTGCTAAACTTAACCAAAGTATTCATCCCTCGCAAAATGAAAAAAAATGGATAACAAAAAAATTTTTTCAAAAAATTTTTTTTTTTCTAATATGTTTTTCACTTTTATTATCTTCGATTTAGGGGTTGTGTACTGTTTATACCTATCTCAGACGAAACCAACTCAACCAGACCAGCTATCATGCTATATATAGGAGTGGTCCTTAAACTGCAAATTGAAATTTTTTTCCATTGGTCGCTGTTGGAAATGGCTCTAACTGAATTCTGACATCGTCTCTTGTAATTGCTAAACTTAACCAAAGTATTCACCCCTAGCATAATGACAATAAAATGGATAACCAAAAAAAATTTTTTTCAAAAAAAATTTTTTTTTTTCTAATATGTTTTTCACTTTTATTATCTTCGATTTAGGGGTTGTGTACTGTTTATACCTATCTCAGACGAAACCAACTCAACCAGACCAGCTATCATGCTATATATAGGAGTGGTCCTTAAACTGCAAATTGAAATTTTTTTCCATTGGCCGCTGTTGGAAATGGCTCTAACTAAATTCAGACATCGTCTCTTGTAATTACTAAATTTAACCAAAGTATTCACCCCTAGCATAATGAAAAAAAAATGGATAACCAAAAAAAATTTTTTTTTTTTCTAATATGTTTTTCACTTTTATTATCTTCGATTTAGGGGTTGTATACTGTTTATACCTATCTCAGACGAAACCAACTCAACCAGACCAGCTATCATGCTATATATAGGAGTGGTCCTTAAACTGCAAATTGAAATTTTTTTCCATTGGTCGCTGTTGGAAATGGCTCTAACTGAATTCAGACATCGTCTCTTGTAATTACTAAACTTAACCAAAGTATTCGTCCCTCGCAAAATGAAAAAAAAAATGGATAACAAAAAAAATTTTTTTCAAAAAAAAATTTTTTTTTTCTAATATGTTTTTCACTTTTATTATCTTCGATTTAGGGGTTGTGTACTGTTTATACCTATCTCAGACGAAACCAACTCAACCAGACCAGCTATCATGCTATATATAGGAGTGGTCCTTAAACTGCAAATTGAAATTTTTTCCATTGGCCGCTGTTTGAAACAGCTCTAACTGAATTCTGACATCGTCTCTTGTAATTGCTAAACTTAACCAAAGTATTCATCCCTCGCAAAATGAAAAAAAAATGGATAACAAAAAAATTTTTTCAAAAAAAAAAAATTTTTTTTCTAATATGTTTTTCACTTTTATTATCTTCGATTTAGAGGTTGTGTACTGTTTATACCTATCTCAGACAAAACCAACTCAACCAGACCAGCTATCATGCTATATATAGGAGTGGTCCTTAAACTGCAAATTGAAATTTTTTCCATTGGTCGCTGTTGGAAATGGCTCTAACTGAATTCAGACATCGTCTCTTGTAATTACTAAACTTAACCAAAGTATTCACCCCTAGCATAATGACAAAAAATGGATAACCAAAAAAATTTTTTCAAAAAAAAAATTTTTTTTTCTAATATGTTTTTCACTTTTATTATCTTCGATTTAGAGGTTGTGTACTGTTTATACCTATCTCAGACGAAACCAACTCAACCAGACCAGCTATCATGCTATATATAGGAGTGGTCCTTAAACTGCAAATTGAAATTTTTTTCCATTGGCCGCTGTTGGAAATGGCTCTAACTGAATTCAGACATCGTCTCTTGTAATTACTAAACTTAACCAAAGTATTCATCCCTCGCAAAATGAAAAAAAAATGGATAACAAAAAAATTTTTTCAAAAAAAATTTTTTTCTAATATGTTTTTCACTTTTATTATCTTCGATTTAGGGGTTGTGTACTGTTTATACCTATCTCAGACGAAACCAACTCAACCAGACCAGCTATCATGCTATATATAGGAGTGGTCCTTAAACTGCAAATTGAAATTTTTTTCCATTGGTCGCTGTTGGACATGGCTCTAACTGAATTCAGACATCGTCTCTTGTAATTACTAAACTTAACCAAAGTATTCATCCCTCGCAAAATGAAAAAAATGGATAACAAAAAAATTTTTTCAAAAAAAAATTTTTTTTTTATTATGTTTTTCACTTTTATTATCTTCAATTTAGGGGTTGTGTACTGTTTATACCTATCTCAGACGAAACCAACTCAACCAGACCTGCTATCATGCTATATATAGGAGTGGTCCTTAAACTGCGAATTGAAATTTTTTTCCATTGGCCGCTGTTGGAAATGGCTCTAACTGAATTCAGACATCGTCTCTTGTAATTACTAAACTTAACCAAAGTATTCATCCCTCGCAAAATGAAAAAAAAATGGATAACAAAAAAAATTTTTTTCAAAAAAATTTTTTTTTTCTAATATGTTTTTCACTTTTATTATTTTCGATTTAGGGGTTGTGTACTGTTTATACCTATCTCAGACGAAACCAACTCAACCAGACCAGCTATCATGCTATATATAGGAGTGGTCCTTAAACTGCAAATTGAAATTTTTTCCATTGGCCGCTGTTGGAAATGGCTCTAACTGAATTCAGACGTCGTCTCTTGTAATTACTAAACTTAACCAAAGTATTCATCCCTCGCAAAATGAAAAAAATGGATAACAAAAAAAATTTTTTTCAAAAAAAATTTTTTTTTCTAATATGTTTTTCACTTTTATTATCTTCGATTTAGGGGTTGTGTACTGTTTATACCTATCTCAGACGAAACCAACTCAACCAGACCAGCTATCATGCTATATATAGGAGTGGTCCTTAAACTGCAAATTGAAATTTTTTTCCATTGGTCGCTGTTGGACATGGCTCTAACTGAATTCAGACATCGTCTCTTGTAATTACTAAACTTAACCAAAGTATTCATCCCTCGCAAAATGAAAAAAAAAAATGGATAACAAAAAAAATTTTTTTCAAAAAAAATTTTTTTTTTCTTAATATGTTTTTCACTTTTATTATCTTCGATTTAGGGGTTGTATACTGTTTATACCTATCTCAGACGAAACCAACTCAACCAGACCAGCTATCATGCTATATGTAGGAGTGGTCCTTAAACTGCAAATTGAAATTTTTTTCCATTGGCCGCTGTTTGAAATGGCAAACAACCAAATATTAACATCGTTTTTTGTAATTGCTGAACGAAACCAAAGTAACCATACCATAGCTTAAGGAAAATTTCATAGAAAATTATTAAATATATTCTTAGCTACACTGTGATATTTAAAATGTATGAAAACATCAGACTATTCTTAATATGGCAACGTCGCCTTCGATGGTTGCGCGAATGATTGTGTTAGTTTTACGAGGCGCCGTTGAGCAGAGGAATGCTTGATATCAGGTCTGTACTGAGTGCGAATTAATTTGATGTGTCGATTTCTATGAAACATTCAATTTCAATTTTTTCGGAAACTATTCATTTGTTGGTGATGATTTTGATACAGTAGTATGAAAACATCATGTAGAATCGACTGCAAGTATAAAAATTTGTATATCTATGTCGGGTCCCTAAACTGCAAATTAACCCATTAATACATAATACATTAATACAACTAGTCTTTTAACTGAAGGTGCGTTGAAATGAAACTTATAAATCCAATGATTTTCTCGAATTTTAACTTTGAAGACTGTAGGTATTTGATCACAATTTGAATTTTAGGAAAACTCAAAAATAAAATTGGAAGCAGGAACTGTACATTCAATGTAGAAAATTTCATTTCTATAAATCACCTAGGTAAAAAAATGATTTGGAAACCATTAGAAGCATTGTAGAATGTACAGATTAGGTTTGCTTTTTGTTAGAGAAAAACAGAATTCCTTGTGTATTTTGTTAGCTGCTGTAATCAAAAATTTTATCAGCAGCTGCAAACATTGAATGCAGAGAGAAACTTAACCAGTCATCAACTGAAAGTAAGTTGAAGTAACAAAGAAAAACCATCTATTCTGATTGAATCTGTTATAAAGATAATATTCAATTCTATTTCAAATTTCAGGATAACTCTATAAGGGAAGAAATAAAAAGTTCAAAGAGAAAATGTCATTTGTGTGAAGCAATCTATATTGATAATGATTTGAAAATTACAAGAAACACCTGGAAATTAAAGCTACAAGAAATCAATAAAAATCCATTAAGACTACTGTCACTGTTTATTGGAATAAACTGAAATATACAAATTCAAAATATTGTTTGTTAAAACCATCATGAGATTTGTCATTCCTAAGATTAAGAAGTTCTTTCATTGCTTTTTTGTGTTTGTTTCAATTTTCATCAAATTGAATAATCTTGAATTAATGGAAAAATGGATTTAATTTCTAACTCTGCAAAAAAAATTGGTCATTGAGTGAAAGACTCTCAAATTAAAATATTCCCATTCTGTCTCTTCGACTTAATTTTCCTGCTTTTACTAGCTGTTAATATTGATATTTTTCATTTCAATTTCTTATCATTTTCTTCCTAGTTACTCATAAAATAATTTTTTTATGATAATTGTTTTATAGGTCTAGATTTATAAGTCTAATTTGTTATTTTTTCTTTGTTAAATTTATTGTAGTTTCAGTAATTCCATTATAAGGATATATCGGCTAATAAAAATTGCTTATATAAATGTCTTTTTGTTTATATTTTATATTTTTATATAAGCTTCAGGACTGGGCCCTCTTTAAAAATTCTGAATATGCATAATGAAAGATTGACATATTAACCTTACACAGCTGTTAAAGAAAAATTTTCAAATTTATATAACCGAGTATACAGGGTGTTCCTAAATTGAACGTACAAACGAAAAGATTCCTTAAGTGATTTTAAGAAAAAAAGTCCCATAAACTGGGGTCGCCAACGTTTCGTTTTCGAGATACAGTGTGTTGAAGTTTGAATTTTTTCAAGTTTTTTTCTCATAGTATCTATACTTCACAAGATATTCAACTGAAATTTGGCATAGATATTACATTTGAGAGTTCTCACCACGTGACATGGCAATTTTGATACGATGATCTACAGGGTGATATTTTTTCTGGAACAAGGCCACCTGTTCTTCTGCAGAACTTTCTTTTGGTGAACAACTGTTAATTTGAAAAAATGTAAAGAGAAGCTTTGTTCTTATACTAAACTTTTCGGTCTCCTGTAGTTTTGTCGTATCTACCAACGATTTCGAGAAAAAAATTTTTGAACGCTTCTCTCGAAATCCTCGTGAAAATCCAAATTATGATGGGAAGGCCAGTTTGTAATCTGTGGTTAATGAATTCAGTGTCAGTTTTTATGGAAATTTTCCTGATCTGTATCGATGATTCATAAAGATTTGATAAATTCGTAGAATCAACACAAATAATGTATTACAACAAGAAACGTAAAACTAAAAAAATCATAACAAGAAATCTAAGTAACCGCAAAGAACTAGAGCAAATGTTGAAAATATCCTCCCCAACTCTTATACAAGCTTCTGATCTTCGTCTCATAGACGATCGAACTCTTTCAAACACTCCCGAAGTATTCCTAACTGTATCAAAAGCGCCTATTATACGATTTCTCAGTTCTTCTGCGGTGTTCAAGTGTGTCGAGTAAACTAGATATTTTAGCTGGAGTCATAAAAGAAATCAAAACTATTTAAGTCTGGGGATCTGGCGGCCATGACTGAGGACCCCCGTCCAATACACCTGTTTTCATCATTTTCGTCCAAATACTCCCTTGCCAAAACTGAAAAATGACCAGGAGCACCGTCATGCATGAACCACATTTCTCGTCGTAGCATAAGACAATAACAAGGACAAATCGTTTTCTAAAAATGTCTGTATGATTGACCTGTTAGTCGACCTGGTAAGAGGAAAGGACCAATCAAATCATCACCAATATTACCACCCCACACATTTAGTGAAAATTGCTCTTGAAAATGGGTTTCTACATATCCATGCAGATTCGCCTCAGCCCATACGTGTTCATTATGAAAATTGATAATTGAAGTCCTTGAGAAGCAGGCTTCATCAGTGAATAGAATTTGGCAATAGTCTACTGAGGTACCACTGACAAAAACTAAAAATCTTGAGGCAGAAGAGCTTGCACCCTCTGAATGTGACAAGGATATAGCAGAGAATCCCACAAGATCCGCCAAGCAACTTGATGACGTGCATTCAAAAGTACACTGATTTTTCTTGTACTGGTTCTTGGATGTTGTTCTATTTCGTTCATAACTGCCTCTTCGAGTTGTGGTGTTCTCACACTGCGTGGTCTCTCAGCATTAATTCTTTTCGTGGAAAAAGATCCAGCTTCTGAAAGACGCCTATGAGTATCAGAGAACATTCGATGATTTGGTATCACTCTATTGGGATAGCGTTCCATGTAAAGACGCCTAGCTTCTCTTGCATTTCTACTGAGGTACCACTGACAAAAACTAACCCTCGGAGTTGGGGAGGACATTTTCAACATTTGCTGTAGTTCAGTCCTTTGCGGTTACTTAGTTTTCTTGTTATGATTTTTTTTCAGTTTTACGTTTCTTGTTGTAATACATTTTTTGTGTTGATTATACGAGTTTATTGAATCTTTATGAATCATCGATACAGATCAGGAAAATTTCCATAAAAACTGACACTGAATTAATTCACAGCTTACAAAGTGGCCTTCCCATCATAATTTGGATTTTCACGAGAATTTCGAGAGAATCATTCAAATTTTTTTCTCGAAATCGTTGGTAGATACGACAAAACTACAGGAGACCGAAAAATTTAGTATAAGAACAAAGCTTCTTTTTACATTTTTTCAAATTAACAGTTGCTCACCAAAAAAGGTTCTGCAGAAAGACAGGTGGCAGTGTTCCAGAAAAAATAATATCTATGCCAAAATTCAGTGGAATATCTTGTGAAGTGTATACTATGAGAAAAAACTTGAAAAAATTCAAACTTCAACACACTGTATCTCGAAAACGCAACGTTTGCGACCCCATATTTATGGGACTTTTTTTCTTAAAATCACTTAAGGAATCTCCCTTTTCATTTGTACGTTCAATTAAGGAACACCTGTATATGATCCAGAAGTATTATATAACTATAATATAAAAATGGATCTCAAAATGTGTTGGTAAGCGCATAACTCAACAACGCCTGGACCAATTTGGCCAAATCTTTTTTAAAATGTTCGTTGAAGTTCAAGGATGGTTTTTACGGCGAGAAAAATTAGAATTATTGCTGGAAAAACCCTAAAATAGCCCTTTTCTTTTTCCCATACAAATGATTTGTATTGAACTCCGGGTTCATAGAATATCCGTATGCCTGAGGGAGTATAAAAGGGCATATTCGAGGGAGTTGAGGCCTGTTCAGTTCAGTGTAGTTCAAGGTAGGTCAAGAGAGGTAGTATTTATATTATCGAACCCCAAGTTCGTAACAATATCTATCAAAACAATGTGCGTTGGAGCACAGAATACATAGTTGGAGGAGTTTAATGTCGCGTTCCGAAGCTCGCGTTTTTTTTTGTATTAGTTTCAGCACGCGAGATAAAATGCGTCAGTTTCCACGTCATTACATCAGTCAAACAAAAATCGCGTTACCAACAGTGTTTTATTATTTTTAATATCCAAATTTTAAATAAATAAAACAATTCGTACGGCTAAAAAGGATTTGACTTCAAGTCATATCAAATTTAAAAAAAAAAGTTGTCTGTTACCTAATCTACTGAGTTTGCTTTTGTCAACTGATACACGAAACAAATTCGTATATCGTGTTTTGTGCATAGTGTTTGGTTAGTTAGTGTTCGTGATTAGTGAAAAAATAATTTATATTTGATATGCCTCCTATAAGACGAAGCAATTTAGGTAGAAGAAACAGAAATGCTACAAACCAAGCTAATTACCGATCTAATCGTACTGCACAAGAACGTGACGACGGAAATGAACGTGAAAGAATTCGGATATCACAAACGCGTGAAGCGCGAGCGCGACATTCAACTTATAATCGCGCAAGTTTGAATCGAGCTGCTTTCAGTTACGACGTGTCAATTGACTACAGTAACTACCAATGTGTTGTTATTGGTTCTATGAACTCGGTTTGCTCACACTGTAAGGCATTAAAATACAAAAACGAAGCCAATGGATTGTGTTGCTCAAATGGTAAAGTGAAATTGACACCATTGGATCCACCACCAGAACCATTGTACTCATTGGTTTCAGAAATAAGAACAGATTCTATACACTTATTGACACATATCCAACAATATAACAATTGCTTTCAAATGACTTCATTCGGGCAACAAATGTAGTTCGGGAAAATTTTATGGTATGTATTATAGCAGTTACTCATAATTATTTTAGCGAACAAAATTTTCTTATTTTTAAATCCTTATATATGTTTTATTTAATTATTTTTTATTCACAACGCCCTATCTCCAGGGTGACGGTTCTGTTCAGGATAATTTTTCAAAATACGTAGGCACAAAAACTGCCACATTACAAATCTTTTTGACAGGACGAAGTCTGTCGGGTCAGCTAGTATATAATAAGTCTGCATCAGATAAATGCTCAGATAACCTATGAGCATAAATAAACGCGAATCAAAAGAATGACAGCACGGATAACCAAACCCAAGCATAAAAATTATAATTTCTGGTTATTCTTTCTGGATTTCGAAGGAATAACCAAGAAGGACCAGCAATAACCGCTAGATGGATCAAAATAATAACCGGTTATGAGCTTGAAATACCCTTTAGTCTTTCAAATATCACACCTTCTTATGTGATTATTCATTCAGTGATAACATGGACAAAGAATGGAACATTGCTAAAAAATGGGCTCATTTCAGAAAGTTTACACTCATTGTATGTTAATAAGATATTTATTTTGCATAATCTTTCAGAATAGAACTTTCATCAAAGTATAAAAACATTAAGCAATAACAATACGGATAAAATTGTTTCTATCTATTTTCTCCTGGATTTCTTCTTATGCTGTTGCAGCAATCCTTCTTTTTTAAAGTTCTGGAATAAAATTGAACGAAGCAAATTAATACATTCAACTTTGAAAAATTTTGAAGAATTATTCCAAGTGTGATCACAACAAGAACAAATTGCTCACACCAGATAGTATGTACTGTGAAGATTCTATTACAGTATAGATAAAATAACAGGAAGAAAATCCTATCTATTTCTATCTGGAATGGCAAATTTTCTTAGTTTTGTCTCCTTCATGACATCAAAAACCATTGCTCAGAAATTGCAGCTATAATCACACCTGTTAGCATCTATTTGCATTTAATTCTAATCATAAAAAATTTATATTGAAAACCTGTTTAGCATACCTCCCAGTCAGCCATTGTAATGGTAGTTAATATTTGGTAATTTACTCCTCTATCATCCCTGAATTGCTTGAACTCATTTTTAGAAACCGGCTTGATTGTTGGAATATTGCCATCTAAAATAAACTTTGTGAAATCTAGTGCTTCCTGATTGTAAATAAAACATTTTACCAAGGTCAATTCTCACTTTGCCGTCACGAATCAAGAATGAACAATAAAACATATTTTCAACAGTACTAGTAAAATCACTAGTATCAATCACATAATCATAATACTTTATAGGCTGCTCCCTATTTTTTATATAAGCTTCATTAAGAACATCATAAAACTCTTTTACAATTTCATCTATTCCTTCTTCAACTTTATCAACACATGAAACTTTTTCAGGTTCTTTTTTGGTGAACTTTTCCTTTGGATCTCTTTTAATTATTTTCTTTGGTTTTGGTATTGGAATGTGATTCAAATCATAGCTGCCATAGACATATTCATATGGTTCTATTGCAGGAATTATTTTTCTACCATCATCCAATAGTCTTAATATGTCACTAGGCTCAAAATTTTGTTCGTCTTCTCTAAGTAAATCACACTACAAATATTAATATTAAAAATTTTACGAAGATACTTTCCAGTTAATTAAACCAACCAGTTTCTCCCCAAATTCTCTAGGATCATATGTAGCAGTTGATATTTCAAGGGCATTTATGCAGTTAACTAGAATACCACTTGAAGAAGATAAAACCATGCAATCTAAGAAGGTCTCATCAGTTTGTTCTACCTTTTCTTCTATTGTATATTCACCTCCAAGCTCATTGATTTCCTTCAAAATTTCTCCAATTTCAGTGACTGTTTGAAGGCCAAGGTCTTTTTTCTCCTCTGTAAATAATTCATATTTTGCAGATTAACCAAGGGCATTTTTGCATGCAAGTTGTATAAATAATTACAGAAGAATTGTGATGCATTTATCATCAAACTAACCTAAATCTTCTACTCTACATAGTAAATCCCTATAGCAAACTTTCCTTTCCTGAAAAGTTCTTGTTGTCCTGGAGTGTTCATCATTGCTATTCCTCTGTTTATTTTTCATTATGATCAATAAAACAAACTATAACATAATAAATCTAGAACTAGATTATTGTATGGTTTAATCCAATATTCAGTTAAACTTGGTTGAAAAGAAAATTCAGAACAAGAAAAAAACCTCATAGCAGGAATAATATTGAAATTTAAGAATGAAAATAAAAAGAAACCATTCAGTACAAAGATCACATATTAGCTTCATTCGGGTCATAGATAAATAAAAGTATATATATATATATATATATATGATTCGGGTTCAAAATATTTGATGTTCTGTGTTCAAAATCTTACTGTTCCAGAACACAGACCAGTTATCTAGAAAACTGGTCTGTGTTCCAGAACTATCAGGAATATGCGCATTTCGGTGTTCCGGTTTTTCCTCACAATTTTACTAGTCCGAGGCACAGAACACTAATATACAAGAACTGAAAACTTCTACCACACATCGGCCGCCATATTTGGTAGCAAAGGAACGAAGCGGCGGGAAATTTGAATTACCTAAGCAGCGGGAATTTTAATTTTTCTCAAGCATGAGCTGAATTATGCCGCTCATGTGAAATTCATGCATATTCTAGATTATTAAGGTAAAGAAAAAACTGTTATAAATTTTTATCATTTTATTGTTATCCTGGTGGATATCTAGGTATATAATTACAGTGTATAATATCACATGAAATTATTTCCAAAATTCAACAGACTACAAAATTCATTGAATTTAAATCATGGATTATTAAATTTATCTGAATGAAAGCTTAGTCATTAAATGATATGAAAGTAATAAACAATATAAAAAGAAATGATGGAATGATGACTAGAAATACAAATATATAATATTTTACTTATATTCGCCATAAAATTAACACAAAAAATTTTAGAAATCATAACATGACATTCAACCATGAATACAAACTATTTAGAAGCAGAGCATAAAGAATTTATAGTAAAAGTTGAGTCTTTAGTAGTGCTAGAACGTAAACAATAAAATTTTTTTAGATGATTCAAGGTTTTCGATTACCATACTTTGAAATTACAATACAATGGAAAAACCGCATGAAAAGTGAATAAAATTCATGTGAAATGAATAAATCTAATGAACATTTAGACATCATAAGTGTTCAAGAGTGGTCTTCTATTGATGGAGACAGAGACTTCTTCAAGTTGCTCACATTGAATCTGGAAATAAAAAGACAAAAGCAAAAAAGAACTGAATAACAAAAATACGTATCATATTCGTTTGAAATTTATAACTCATTCCAAGAAAGAGTCGGAAACATAATGAATAGCCCTAAAATCCATCTTGAAATTTATATGTGAGACAACTATTGATGAGATGAGGTATTGTTTCTTCTGCTTCTCCACATTCACAACTTGCGCTAGGAACTGAGTTCCAGGGCCGGAACTGTTAATTCGACAGCATTTTCCTCGTTTCACCACTAGGTTTTTTACAGTTTTTTCTTTTGATATCGCTTTCATACACCAGGCATTTTGTCAAATTTTTTCCAATAGTTTCATAAGATTCGAAGTTGTTCCTAATGTTGTTCAAATATCCTATCAATGAACAAAAGAGGTTTACCACAAGAAGTATGTCTGTGCATATGTTTTGTAGGGATTTATTTGTTATATCAAATCGAGATAAAATATCATTCCACAACGCCAATAAAATACCTGTTTCTAATTTTTCCATAGTTTTTAATAAACCACTTGCATGGACTTTGGTACTTGATTCCTGATTATCATCATGTAAAGAATTTTTGAAACACTCATAACCATTATGCAAGGTTTTAACAGCATCTGCTCTTGCAGACCATCGAGTAGTGGATAACTTCATTGAAAGAAGCTTTGATTTCAATTCCGTGAGATTTGTTTGAACAATTTCCCAACGATGTGTAGAAGCGGAAAAAAAAATTATACAATTCGTTAACAAACATAAAAAAATTTGTCGCACTGAGGCAACACTCATCAGCACAATTACCCACCAAATTGAGCGAATGAGCAGCGCAGGGGATATAGAATGCCAAATTGATCCGTTCTTTTATTCGTTGCTGCAACCCAGAATAAATACCTGACATATTACAAGCATTATCATATGATTGCCCCCTACAGTTATTTATGTCTAATTCTAAATCATTCAAAGTTTTCATGATAGCTTTTTCCATATCATCAGCTTTATGTCCAACTTTACTAATGAATTTTAAAAAGCGTTCAACAATACTACCATCCATTAGTGTATAACGGAATATAAATGTTAACTGATCTATATGTGATACATCAGGAGTTGAATCTATAACTATGGAATAATATTTAGATGCCTTCAACTCTTCGACTATTTTTTTCCTGACCAAATCAGCTATGCATGTTATGAATTCATCACAAATAGTTTTAGACAAGTATGAGATATGACCTTTCCCTTTATCTGCATATTTTTCGAAATAATTTTTTAGAAAAGGGTCAAATTCAGCGATAAGAATAAGAGTTTGTGAATAGTTTCCCCTGTTTCCTGCCCCTGAACTCTCTTGTCCAACATGTTCTGAACATGCACGAAATGCTAAACCTTGTTTTAGTAAATATTTAATTGCTGCTAGAATTCTTTTCAAAACTTGCCTCCAATAATCTTTTTCTGCAAGGTACTGCTGATTCAAACAGGAATCTATTCTACCCAAAGTATTGGATCGCACTATCAAAGTTTTTGTATTTTCCTGATGTTCGAGGGAATGCTCATGTTCAAATATTCTTTCCGTATGCTTAATTAAAACTATTCACAAAATTCGAACTGGTATTAACCGACTTATTACCGAATAAAATACATTGCAAGCAGTAAAATTTATAGGTGAATTTAGAATATATGAGCCATTCTCTGCGAATATTTTTTCCATTTGCTAGTTGAGTGAAGAACAGTTTTCTAGATCCAAATCTAGATACTTTTTCGTACACACGCTTGGTATCTTCAAAATTGATCACGTCCAAGTTTTGTAGAAGTGGAGTTCTCAAGACCGTCTGTATTAATGCATCATCAACTTTCCAGATTGCAGGATCCATCGAAATACTTTCCATTTCAGCATTGGCATAAAAAAACTTAGATGTCTCATCATTTGTACTAGTTTCAGTGGTTTCCAGATCTCGGATTCCATCAGGCGTTCCATTATCTATTCAAATTCAATATATTTCTCAAGAGAAACAAAAATGAGTTTTTGGTTGTTTTTTAAAAAAATTAATCGCTGAGTCAAAAATTACGAGTAAATCAATGTTAAGAATGCATTAGACAGTTCAATATTCGCAGAAAATTCTACAATTTTCACTTCTTTTCATACAGCCGTTTTTTGTGTTTTACCTGACTGAATTTTCGAGTAGAATGATCGCGATTTTATCTCTTAATTGCTATATCGGAAAAATTAAATTTTTCCTCTACTTTTCAGCATTTGATATCATGAATACGCATTACCTCCAAACTGGCAAACCGAAGACGAAGTCATAAAATTTTATAGGGTTTTTATTGCCGTTGCACGAACAGTTTTTCAGTGAGTACGCACCTTTACATGATGAAAAATTCAAAAATATTCATCCCAAACGTTTTCCACAAGTTAAGTATGGATATACATATCGATAAATATGTAATTGTGAAACTTACCTTCATCATCCAAAAACTCATTCTGTGAATTCAATGAGAAGGTGGGTTCATCTTTTTTTAGCGAAAAAATTGTCCAATGTAGGAATTTGTTTGAGAAGTTTTTCACTCTTAACTTGCTTCTCTTTCAGAGCTTGTGCTCGACTTGGTTTTATAGTACTCATATTTAATTTACTTTTATCTTTTTTTCAATCGGCAATCGCACCGGCTTTACACAATAAACGCCCTCCAACGAAATGAAACAAAAAAATAAATTTACATGACCGGCATTCACAAAACTACATAAGCGTTTATTTCCACACAACACACAATAATTCGTTTTCGACGCGTGCGCTTTGTATTCACCATGTAATGACTAGTCACTCGAGAATGCGTGGGAGCTCGGACATCGAAGAGAGGGTAGGGGGGCGACCGACGGTTCGTTTGGATGCGATGCGAAATGCGAAGGGCAGGCGCAAGTAAATGACGACTGATATCGCTTGAAGGAACGAAACCTATGTTTTTATTGTTTGGAATCGCTTTTCTCGATTTCAGTATATAGTTAGTAACTTGATGAATTCGAACCCCCAATTCTGAATTCGCCCTGGGCAATTGCCCTTTTTGCCCTGAGGTTAATCCGGCCCTGCTGAGTTCCATTTAAATAGCATGCCATTGGTACGACAATGACCTGTTCTCCAACGATTAAGAACTGTCCAAATTTTTCTTGGAAGATCAAAATCAAGAACTTTTTCAGAAGGGTCAGAAAAGAGATACTTATTGAACATTTCGTAAGAGTTCCACTCAGTCTCCTATAATTCTTTATCACTTTTGTTCATATTGAAGAACGTATTATGCCGTAATGGTTTACGTGACTTTAATCTGGGAATTCTATTTTTGGAAAATATGAAATAATTGGGAATAAATTGGGAAAAGAATGATATTTGTACTAAGAATTCAAAGCTGCAGTCTGTCTGCGAATATGGGGAGGGACAATGTTAGACCATACTGGTAACCAATGAACCGGTGTTGATCTTATGGTGCCAGCAATTATTCTCATGGATATATTCAATTGTGCATCAATTTTTGTGTATGTGCACTATTAAACCAAACAGAGCAACAATACTCAGCTGCAGAAAAGACTAGGGCTAGAGATGCTGTGCGAAGAGTGGAAGCATCAGCACCCCAAGACGATCCAGCTAATTTCTGAACAATATTATTCCTAGTTTTCAGTTTTAGGATTAGATCATTTAAATGACAAAATTGCCATTCAATAAAATAATTCTTTAAAATTTCCAAATCAGATGACAGTATGTTTTCCAGAGTATGGAAATCCGATTGTTGGTAAGCAATAGCAATGTGTTGAAAAGTAAAGGAGTTAAAACTGATCCTTGAGGAAGACCGTTTTTCAATGTTTTGAAATTACTACTCTTATTGTCAATAAAAACACGAAACCTTTTATCAGATAACATATTTTCTAATAATCGCACCATTTTCCCACACTTCAGATGGGTATAGAGTTTGAAAATTAATTCATCTTTCCACACAGTGTCATAATATGCCGAAGATAAATCAATGAAAGCAGCTCCTGTTTCAACCTACCTATCATTAAAGCCTGATTCTATGAAAGTTGTAAGGCTCAGAACCTGATCTGAACAATTTCTATTTTTCCTAAAGCCTCCTGGAAATTTTGTAGAGCATTTTCTATAGAAGATTCAATTCTAAAAAGAATTAGCCTTTCTAATATTTTGAAAAGAACACTCAATAAACTGATGGCTCGATAACTACTAGGATCACAAGGATTTGTTTCTCGTTTCAAAATACCTATTACTTTAGCCTTACGAAATTCGGAAGGAAAGTTTCCCAATTCAGAATATCATTATAGAAAGATAAAACTACATATAAAACATTTATGAATAATACAAAACTTTTAACGCTAAAAAAATACTTATTCTATATAAAAGCCAAACCTACTTAATCACTATAAAAATAACAAATTGATAAAATATCAATGTGAAAATAAAACAATCAAGAAGAAACAGCAAATCACAGGATATCATGTATTGGCAGTTGCAGTGCATATCAAGAATTGAATATGTTTTTATGGTACTCGCATTGGTCACACAGGGTTTGTATCATCCAGGTAATCTAGAAAATGAAAAGCTGTATCAAAACGTTGCTCTTAGAAAAAATTTTCTATTCTTATGATGGCTTTTAATCAAAGATTAATTCTGTCAATTTTCTTAAAAATATATTTGAAAATTGTTATTTCCATACAAATAGTAGCAACATTTCTAATAACATGATGGGTCCTAGAAAAGGTGAATTTCCCAAAATCTCTAATTACTATTTCAACTATTCAACTATTTAAACTTATGTCAATAATGATAATGGTTTGAAATAGTATACAACTCTTAATTTAAAATATTGAGAGATCTGATCAACTTAGCATTAGCATGATTCAATCTAATTTTATCATCATGCTAGTTAATACACATATAAATGCTCTTCTGGTAATTTACTTGAAAATAAACTCTTTATACAATCATAAAAATCATCGATTAATATTTTTTCAATATGTATCCTGCTACACAAACAAGAATAGAAAACTTGTCAACAACAGTGCTACCTGACTTCGTGGTTAAAACACTCAACTTGGGCTCCACAAGACGAATACAATTACCATAGTATATACAGGGGCTATCAGAGGAAATAAATAGTATATTGAAACCATACAACCGGGACGTAGTGCACAGACCATGCAATCATGCGGCAGAAAGTTTCAGTAAGTTGAAGGAATCAATACCCAAGGCAAAAAATCACAAGCCAATATGCAAAGACTGTGACAAGCAATACATAGGACAGACTTCACAAAGACTAAAAGACAGACTAAACGTATATAAGTACACATAGAACGCAACTACAGCACTCAATAAGCATAAAAGAAAATGAAGGAATCGAACCACAACAACGACAAAGGGAAATATTGGAAATGATTCACATACAACGAAAATGTAGTGACTGACAAACAAGACCCGAAAAATTTCAGTCAAATATATATGCCAATACTGAGAAGACCACCGACAGAAAGAAGAAGACAAGACAACCAATATTCCAATGATATTGCCATGTAGTTTCACCAATTCAGACTACAAATCTTGGAGTTCGCATGTCAACTAAAACAAAGAAGGCTCTACCTTCAGCTTACCGCAAAATTTACGTTATTGTACCCAAAACAATTATATCCATCGTACTCTATTTTGCAGCATAAATTGCCAGGGCCTTTATGGGCCAGGATCTGTGGTTGAACTTCAGGAACGATAACGTATGAGATCATCGACTAGTAGTGTTACCAGGATGTTTGATACAAAATAGTGGACGTAATCCTTTGAATGTATCATCATAATGTTGTATCGAATGGTGAGAAAGCTTTTGTTCAATTACTTCTGTTTTCTTGCTATCATTATGTATATTTCTTATTGTTGATTATGTGTATTTCTTACTGTCGATCACAGAACACAAGAATACAAGAAATGAAAACTCCTAACTAAATTTTGGCAACACATATCGGCCGCCATGTTTAGTAGAGTGGAATCAAATAGGCAGGAAATTTGAATTACTGGAACGGCGGGAAATTTGAATTACTGGAGCAGCAGGAATTTCAAATTTTCTCATATATGCATAGTAAATATGCACTTACTATGCTGTCCACATTAACTTGAGGCATATACTAAATGATTGAGATGAAAAAACAAGCAGTAATAAATTTTCATCATTTTATTGTTCATTCAGGAATATAATATACAGAGTATTATTGTATAATATGAACTTATTTCCAAAACTAACAGACTAGTGTTTAATATAAATATCATTTCAAGACTTCACAAAAAAAATCACTAACACGAATATCACATTGAATAAAAATAAACTTCAAGAATTCAACAAAATTTATAGGAACATAAAAAAACAGTCATGCTATGTAAATAATACTTATGCTACATAAAAAACACTGATTAATAACAAAAAACAGTCATTTTACGTAAATAACACTTATGCTGCATAAAAAACAGTCTTGCTATGTAAATAACACTTATGCTGAATTAAAAAATACTTATTAGAAATAAAAAAACAGTCATGCTATGTAAATAACATTTATGCTACATAAAAAACACTTATTATAAATAAAAAAACAGTCATGTTACGTAAAAAACACTAATGCTACATAAAAAAATACTTATTCTAAATAAAAAACTGTCATGTAACGTCAAAAACACTTATGTTACATAAAAAATACTTTTTCTAAATGAAAACATTCATGCTAAATTAACATGAAAAATAACAAATTTTTAGAATATCACAGTGGACATAAAATATTGTAGAAAAAACATTACAACATATCACAGGATATCACATATTGTCATTATTACTTATCACTTTTATTGTGTTGATTGTACTCGTGTCTGCCCTGCAGTTGTTTGTATCATCCAGGTGTCCTAGAAAAAAGAAGCAGTATCAAAACTTACGAAGAAATTATATGAAGTCATAACCATGGAAAAGTTGATCAAATTCATGATACATTGTACTATTTCTTCTTTTCAGTTGAAACGTTGCTTTCAGAAAAAGTTTTCTCTTCTTATAGTGGCTTTTACTCAAAATTTTGTTCTGCTGTTTTTTTCTCTAATATATTTCAAAACTGTTATTCTCATACAAATACAAGTAATTTGTTTAATAACATCATGAGTGTTACAAAAGGTTATCTTGGTACAGCCTCATCACGAAGGCGAGTAGGCACCCTCAGGTTATTGTAATTAGATAAAGAAAAGTGGTCACTACAAACTCTATAATAAGAAGTGTTTGTGTTTTGACTAATAGAGCAAGCTTGTTTTCAAGCTTCTCTCCTCGAAAGAGCTCTCGGAAATGAAAAAACTTTTTTTGCTTGAATCCAGAAGGAGCATGAGAATATATATATATTCTTTTGAACTTTTGGCTTACAATATTAAAAATATTATATATATATTGTAATGAAGCTTGATTTTTTTTGTATAGGAAAATCATTCTTCATTTTAAGTATTCCGATTATTTTATATATTTTCCGTTCCCCTGTATACGCCTTAAGATTCGAAGTCGTGGTTTCAGAGTTTTTCGGTGAGAAAAAAAGGCCTGAAAACATAAATTTCTCTTCGCTAGAATCCGATAAATCTGTTTTTACGCGATAAACCGAAATCGAAGATGATTTTAGACGACAAATGCCACATCTGTGTGTGTCCGTTTCATCTCCCCCCCGGGAGAGTATAAAAGGCCGTGTTACCCCCGGTATTAATTAATTCAGATTAGGCATTCAGATTAGGATTCATTCAGATTATTATTAAAGAGCGTGGTAGATTTAGTGATTATAGTTCCGAATTCGATTAAGATTTGTGGTAGATTGTAGATAGATAATTTTATTCAGATTTCAGTTTTTTTTTAATTTAGAGTCAGTATTCACAGTAGTTTATTTTTATTATTCAGTATTAGCGATTTTAGTTTATTTCATCAGTGCACAGAGTGTGGTTTTGCCGGACGTCAGTATCCCGAGCGACGAAAGAAAAGAAAAAGTGAGTAAACGATAACCCCATTGCCGAAACCCTTTTATTTCAACTTCATCGAAATCGCCTATTTTTCCGAGTTCGATTTCATTCCTTTACAGGAATTCTGTAGACTTCCAGTCCACGTGGACAGTTAGCAACCCTCCGTCTGTAGTAATTATTCTTAGCTCTTCTCGCGAGCCAGATCACAATTTGTTGCGTCCTATTTGCGAGAAAGTAGCGTTCGCAGCCAGATTGATTTTGATTCAGAATTAAGTCATTTTTATGCATTTCACTTGTAATTGTTAATGTCCTTAGAAAGTGTTATTTTCACAAGTATAACTGAATTCTTGCGTTCTGTTTAAATTTTTACAGTTGATTACCGAATTAATTTATTTTCACCTTCATACTGTCAGTTTAAATCTGTTATTTTGCTGAAAGATAGTTGATTCCTTACCTTATTTGTATTCAACATACCGAGGTGATTTTCTGTACCTATATACCGAATTAATTTATTTTCACATTTCATACTGTCAGTTTAAATTTGTTATTTTGCTGGAATATAGTTGAATTCTTACGTTATTTGTATTTAACATACCGAGGTGATTTTCTGTACCTATTTATCGAATTAATTTATTTTCACCTTTCATACTGTCAGTTTAAATCTGTTATTTTGCTGAAATATGGACGATTCCTTACGTTATTTGTATTCAACATACCGAGGTGATTTTCTGTACCTGTATACCGAATTAATATATTTTCACCTTTCATACTGTCCATTTAAATCTATTATTTTGTTGAAATATAGCTGATTACTTACGTTATTTTTATTCAAAATACCGAGGGAATTTTCTGTTCCTATATTCCGAATAAATTATATAACATTTTTGCCTATTTGATTGCTCAAATTATCGCTAATAGCTTAGATAAAACCGAACTCTGTCTTCGACTAGAAGCTACCTTGGTAGGTTTGCTATTCTCCCTGATAAGCAAAAGAATAGCTGGCGCCTGAATAATATATAATAGGTAAAAAGGGTGTTGCAATATATACATTATATATATGAGAATAAAAGGCACTCGTACATGAAGGAAATTTGCAATTATACAATATATACAATATGAAATTTCAGACATGTTAAATGCAAAATAGAGAACATGAGATGGATAAATCTGAGCTTCTTTCAACATTCATTATCTTTCCTCCGTATAAAATATCTCTACTCTTAACCCCCATTTTTGTTTTACTTCTCTACTGCTCCTGATTTGAATAAATTGTGTTGTAGGTACCAATATTCAGCAACATTGAAGTGTCTAGGTCCTAAGTAATAAAAATCAAATGATGAAATGAAAAAACAATTTCAACAATTTCAAGTTGTAAACAGAGGTAGAACTCACCCGATGAATAGAAGAAAACGTCAGTATGGTCATATCTAGCACTTGCACAGGTTCTTCGCTGTGGTTTACATAGTAGTCTCCAATCCATTCAGCAATATCTACAAGGTTATTATCAATTAAAGACAAACATTTTCAATATTCATCTGAATACATCGATATAACTAGAGTTGAAAATGAAAACCAAATTAACCCTACCTTCTCCCCAGATGAATACATGAGGATTTTCAACTAGTTGAAATAACACTATGAGGTCTAGATATTGAAAAAATGTTGATGGCTAAAGATATTTAGTTTACTCCGTGCTTCCCAACCAACATCTGTCTACCTTATGTGTCTTCCGAGTGATCTAGTCTCACTCTCCAGTGGCCTGACACAACAGTACAGATAAGCTGGCTCGTGACGGCTCAAGACCTTATAGCCCATGAGCATCATATGCCAAATACGACGTTGCCGGATAGGCAGAAGGTTAAGAGCGTCTCTGAACTGGCTGACGTGATCGTATTTCCTCAAATTATTATAAACGAACTTGATATCTGCATTCTGCAGGCGGTCAAGTCTGCCTAACTGGCTTGCTCTGAGACCCATAAAGGCAATATCCGCATAATCCAAAACCGGGAGTAAGAGCGCAAAAACAGAGTCCTCCTCGTCTGGAATGGCAGAAAGTTCTTCAAAAGCCGAAGCTGATGAAGGCATTGGTAGAACTTCTTACTCGTGATGGCAATTTGGGGTTCCAGGACAGCGTCTCATCGATTATTAAACCCAGACTCCTCACCTCCGAAGAGTAGGGAATCTTTTCACCGCAGAGAACTACTCGATGAGCGTGTCTATCCACAATGTTCAAGTATCTCCTAGCACCAATGATAATTGCTTGCGTTTTCGCAGTGTTCATAACAACACCCATGCGCGAAGCAGCGTCGGCAACTGTCGAAAGATCTCTGTTCAAAAGTTGGACAGCCTGTGCGAACTCCTCAACGCGGGCCCGAACGTAAATTTGTGAATCATCCGCATAAAGGTGAAAACTACAATGGACAAGATCAGCCAACGAAGATATATAAAGTGAGAACAGAAGCGGACTTAGAACGCTTCCCTGCGGAACTCCAGCAACCGTCTCCACCCATTCAGAGGAGTTGTCACCCAAACTCACCGATATTTTACGTCCGTGGATATATGAATTGAAAAAGCAAGGAACGGTCAGAAAAACCCATCAAGCGCAATTTACTCAAAAGAATGTCGAAGTCAATCGAGTCAAAAGCTTTGCTAAAGTCCAAAAGTACCAAAATGGTTAGCATTTTATTATCCATTGCCTGGCTTACGTCGTCCGTGATTTTAGTGAGAGCAATTGCAGTGCTGTATCCTGGCGGAACCCTGATTGAAATCTATTATGAAGGGAATGGTCATTCAAGTAGTTTAAGATTTAAGAGTAAAGGAGCCTCTCGATGACCTTCGACAATGTTGGTAGTATCGATATTGGTCTGAAATCCTGAGGCAGGTCACCGTCCTCTTTTTCGAGAGAGGAACTATTCTAGCACACTTCCAGACTGTCGGAAAATTGCAACTTTGCAGTGAAAAATTGAAAATATTGTAACAAAACCGAATAAGAACCGTCTAATGACTACTACGTCAACAGAGGAGTTCCGCTTCATGCGCCGACAAAGGGATTAAGAACATGAAAGGCACCGCTCGCCATAAAGCTGTCACATAAAAACGATTAATGGTGGCATATTTATGGAACATAAAGAGACCGCTACGAATTGTTCTGGAATGTGAAGCATCTTTCTGGTAACTTCTAGAAAAACAGCGCCGGATATAAATGACTGAAGCCGATTCATGGATTCATTCATGGATAGAACTTGCCGACGAATAAACAGGTGTTCCTAGTGAAATTCTGTAGATAAATTGTGTATATAAATAATTGATTATTGTTAGTTGAGTGTGAATATAAATTAGTTTAAAGAAGACTTGTCGAGTTTTTCTAATTTGCTGAGGAAAAACGTAACAATTGGTGTCAGGTATGGGGTTACCAAGAAGAGTGGAAACTACTCCGAAATTAGTCTGGAAAATCCTGAATGCCGGTAACGAGATCTCAAGCTGAGAAAATGGATCAGGCCAGTATGGACTTTTTCAAGAAAGCTTTTGAAGAACTGACAAATAGAATGGAAAACAAAATGGATTCCATGGAAAATAGAATGGAGGAAAATTCGAAGGACATGAAAGATAAAATGCAGGAAAATTCGAAGGACATGAAAGATGAAATGGACGACAAGAGTAAGTCTCTAGAAAATAGTTTTAGAGATAAATTAGAATCTATAGAGAATAGAGTCGAGGATAGTCTGAAAACGATGACCGATAATTGCTCGAAGTTAGAGAATAAGATTGGAAATATTGAAGACCGGTTAGAAAACTTGGAGATCTTGAAGGAGGAAATGGAAAAGGATATACAAGGGAAATTGGAAGAGCATACCGAAAGTGTGTTGAAAATTATGGAAGATCGATTTAACAAAATAAGAAGACAAGTAGATGAGAAGGTCAATAAAGATAGAAGTATTCCAGTAAAATACGAAAATAGTGGAGAAGCAGGCCGAGCAAGGGTCAAACCACCAACCTTCGACGGTAAAACCGCCTGGTGCACATACCAGAGACAATTTGAAGCTGCAGCTAGCGCGAATGGTTGGAACGATGAGGAAAAAGCGACGGCCTTGATTGTTGCATTGAGAGGCGAGGCCTTAAATATTTTACAGATTATTCCAACCAGTCAGCAAAATGATTACGAGGCGCTGATAAGTAAATTACAGATGAGATACGGCGACGGACATTTACAGCAAGTATATCACGCCCAGATAAAGAGCCGTATCCAGAAAAATTCAGAGACATTGCAAGAATTTGAAGCTGACATCGCACGGTTGGTAAGGCTGGCGTATCCGACTGCACCGGACAGTTTCCTAGAACAGCTTGCAGTGCAGACGTTCGTAGATGGACTGAGAGATAGTGAGACCCAGCAAACCTTGAGGTTGGCCCGACCTAAGACCCTGGACGATGCTCTAGCCCATGCATTCGAGTTCGAAGCAGCCAAGCAGGCTTCACATAGGGGTCCAATAAAAATCAGGCGTATCATGGATGATTCCGAGGACAGCACCGAAAATATAGAGGATATAATACGCCGAGTTCTCCAACGACAACAAAATAGAGGACCTAGATGTTGGAATTGTGGTGAAGCCAAAACAATAGGAACAGGGAAACTAAAATGGGTTGTTGAAAGGGGGCATAAGCCGACCCGCCTAAACAATGCCTCAGAAGTTATCATCCAGACCATCTTGGACTCCAGCAGTATATATGTCGATGGTAAGATCAATGGGCGGTCGGCTAAAATGATGGTCGACACAGGTGCAACCCGTACTATTGCAAGACCCGATATAGTGAGAGGCAAGACATTACCGACTATGACAAGATTACGTATCGCCACTGGGGAGAGTGTACCAACGCACGGAAGAAAGAAGACTAGAATACTAATTGGTGGTACGTCATTCGAGCACGAGGTACTGGTGGCAGATATCACGGAGGAAGTCATCCTAGGAATGGATGTGATTAAGGGACAGGGTTTCGAGATGGATATGAGGAACGACATCCTGAGAATTGGAAACCTAGAAATTCCATTCCTAGGAAAGGAAGACGCTGTGAGTAGAGTCTTACTCGCGGAAGATATCACCGTGCCTGGCCTGGCGGAAACCTTGGTGAGCGGGTATTTAGACAAAAATCTTCGCAGTGGTCACGTTGGACTCATCGAGCCAGCTACCGGTAGCCCAGCCAAAGGAATACTCACCGGGAAGACGTTGGTGAAGGAGAGACAGGAAGTACCCGTGAGGATACTGAACACGAACATGTATCCAGTAAATCTGAAGAAAGACACTGTAATAGGAGAATGCTGCTCAGTATCGTGTGTGACAGGCGGTAGTCAAGACGAACAGAAGAGCATTCCCAAGAAGAATAAGGTGTCACCGAGGGTGTCACACAAATTGGTCGAAATGCTGACATCCTCCTGCAACAACCTAGAACCAGAATACATCAAGGAAGTAAGGAAATTAATCACTGAATATAGTGATGTATTTGCCATGGATGATGACCAGCTGGGAAGAACTAATGTCGTGAAGCACCCAATCAATACCCGAAATTCAGGACCTATTCGCAAACATCCGCGAAGACTTCCCATTGCCAAGAGAGATGAGGCCGAGAGAATCATCAAGGACATGCATGATCAAGGCATAATAGAACCCTCGGACAGTCCTTGGTCATCACCTGTAGTTCTGGTCAGAAAGAAAGATGGCAGCACTAGATTCTGTGTTGACTACCGTCGCCTGAACGAAGTCACGAAAAGAAATTTGCTATCCTATTCCAAGAATTGACGACACCCTAGATACACTCTCAGGCTCGAAATGGTTCTCCATCCTCGATCTGAAGAGTGGTTACTGGCAGGTTGAATTGGATCCCAAGGACAAAGAGAAGACTGCTTTCACTATTGGGACCGGATTATGGCAGTTCAATGTGATGCCATTAGGCCTTTGCAACGCACCTGCAACTTTCGAGCGTCTGATGGAGACCATTCTACGAGGGTTGTCTTGGTAGACGTGTCTTGTATATTTGGACGATGATATTGTTTTTAGCCGTACATTCCACGAACATCTGGGAAACTTAAGAGATGTACTTGAGAGGCTGCGCACTGCAAATCTGAAGCTAAGTCCGAAAAAGTGTCACCTGTTCAAGAAGGAAGTGAAGTACTTGGGACATGTAGTATCTGAAACTGGAGTAAGTGCTGATCCAGATAAGATCCGAGTCGTACGCGAATGGCCAACACCGCAAGACAAACACCAAGTCAGGAGCTTTCTTGGGCTGTGCACTTACTATAGGAAATTCGTGCTAGGATTTGCCAATATTGCGAAGCCTTTAACAAAACTGACTGAAGAGGGAAAGGACTTCGTATGGGATGTAGAGTGTGAAGAAGCCTTTACTCGATTGAAAGGTGCTCTTACGTCGGCCCCCATCCTGAGTTACCCCCAGATGAAAGGAAAGTTCATATTGGACACGGATGCGAGTAACATGGCAATAGGTGGTATATTGTCCCAAATTCAAGATGGCAAAGAAAAAGTTATAGGGTACTTCAGCAAAGTCTTGTCGAAACCGGAACGTAACTACTGCATAACGAGAAGAGAGCTGCTTGCTGCAGTCAAGTCCATGGAGCACTTCTATAAATATCTCTACGGAAGAGAATTTCTTCTGAGAACAGACCATGCAGCTTTGAAATGGCTTCTTCAATTCAAGAACCCGGAAGGTCAAGTGGCGAGATGGATCGAAAGACTTCAAGAGTACAATTTCACTGTGGAGCATCGTGCAGGAAAGTCCCATGGAAACGCTGACGCTATGTCTAGTAGACCGTTCCCTATAGACTGTAAGCACTGTAGAAAACTAGAGGACAAGGAATGTTGTCGAAGAACCACTATAACTGATGAGAATTGGCTGCCAGATCACCTGAGATAAGACCAAGAGAACGACCCAGAGCAGAAACTGATTTTAAAATGGAAAGCGGATGGTCGTAGGCCTGGATGGGGAGAACTGTGTCAGATGAATCCAAGGGTCAAATCATATTGGGAACAATGGGACTCCTCCTAATAGAGGATGGGTTGCTAAAGAGACCCTTTGAGAATGAAGAAGGTACCGAATCCAGAAACCAAGTTGTAGTCCCTAGGAAAAGAACACATGATGTATTGCAAAAGTTACATGATGGGACCTCCAGTGGCCATTTCGGCATCAAGAAGACCCTGGAAAAGGTTCGAGAGCGTTTCTACTGGGTTAATTGCAAGGAGGACGTCAAGGACTGGTGCAGAAAACGTGGACTGTGTGCTTCGGTGAATGGCCCAAGAGGAAGTCGTAGAGCCCCAATGAAGCAGTATAACGTTGGTAGCCCAATGGAACGCGTAGCAATAGATATAGCTGGTCCGTTTCCAGAAACTGACGATGGAAACAAGTACATCCTTGTTGCTATGGACTACTTCTCCAAATGGGTGGAGGCTTACGCCATTCCGAATCAAGAAGCCGCAATAGTTGCTGATGTCTTGGTCAAGGAGATTCATGCAGATTCGGCATGCCTATGGAGCTTCATTCGGATCAGGGGCGAAACTTCGAGTCCAGCTTGTTCCAGACCCTATGCGAGTTGTTAGGGATCAAGAAGACCAGAACAACTGCTCTCCACCCACAGTCAGACGGCATGGTCGAGAGAATGAATAGGACTGTGGGAAAATACTTGGCCAAGGTTGTCTCCGACCACCAGAGAGATTGGGATAGGTACCTGCATCTATTCACTATGGCCTATAGATCATCCGTGCAGGAATCGACAGGGCAAACCCCAGCATGCATCATGTTCGGTCGAGAGATGAGACTCCCTTGTGACCTGGAGTTTGGGTGTACGCCTGGAACGGATATTGCGGGTGAAGATTACGTGAGCAGTCTGAAGGGGAGATTGCACTACATCCATGAGAAGGTCCGGAAAAACCTGCAAATTTCAAGTGATCGCATGAAGACTCGTTACGACATCAAGGCGGCAGAAGGTGGATACGAGGTAGGAGATTTGGTATGGTTGTTCAGCCCCCAGAGGAGAAGAGGGCTATCCCCAAAGTTACAGAAGGATTGGGAAGGACCATATAAGGTTGTGAAGAGGATCAACGACGTAGTCTACCGCATCCAAAAATTGCCAAGAGGAAAGAAACGTGTAGTTCATGTGAATCGCCTGGCAAGGTATGAGGCCGATCATAACGCTCAGGACGAGGCGGGAGTGGGAAGGACTACAACTCAGACCCCACATCAAGAGGAATTGAGCTTTAATCAGTTCATGGCAAATTATGGAGAAACCGGAAAAGCGAGGTTCTGGATCACAACCGAGGAGCAACAAGATCTGTTTACGGTACCGGTAGACTACTCATTGGCGCACTGTGTAGCTGAAGATCTCAACATGTCCAAAGGGATAGCTCTCCTCTTCAAGAAGAAATTTGGTCGTGTAACAGACCTCATGGGACAACAACCTTCCCTTAACCGAATCCTGAAGTTGACCGATGGACCTAGTTACCTCTTCTATATTATAACCAAGAAAAAATCTTATGGAAAGTCAACTTACCAAGCCATGTGGAGCACCTTGATGAACCTTAGAGACGAGCTGGCTAGAGTAGGTGTGAACAAGCTTGTAATTCCCAAGCTGGGTTGTGGACTGGATCGTCTGAACTGGAGAGTAGTTCGTAACATGCTGGAGGTAGTTTTCCAGAATACCGATGTCCGAATACGGGTTTGTAGTTTCAACCCGAAAGGCGGTCCCGTAAAGAAAACGGTCTCCTGCTATTTCGATCAACAAGGGTTCTGCAGAAATGGGAGCGCTTGCAGATTCAGTCATTAAGGAAAAGTTCGGGGACCGAACGTTCTTTTTAAGAAGGAGCAATGTAACAAAACCGAATATGAACTGTCTAATTACTACTACGCCAACAGAGGAGTTCCGCTTCATGCGCCGACAAAGGGATTAAGAACATGAAAGGGACTGCTCGCCATAAAGCTGTCACATAAAAACGATTAATGGTGGCATATTTATGGCCATTTAAAGAGGCCGCTACGAATTGTTCTGGAATGTGAAGCATCTTTCTGGTAACTTCTAGAAAAACAGCGCCGGATATAAATGACTGAAGCCGATTCATGGATTCATTCATGAATAGAACTTGCCGACGAATAAACAGGTGTTCCTAGTGAAATTCTGTAGATGAATTGTGTATATAAATTATTGATTATTGTTAGTTAAGTGTGAATATAAATTAGTTTAAAGAAGACTTGTAGTGTTTTTCTAATTCGCTGAGGAAAAACGTAACAATATCTTCTTCTATCAAAGAGTTAGAAGTGGAAAAGTAATGAGCGAGAGAGTTAGTATCTAGACCCATTGGTTGTGGATTAATTTCCTTGCCTACGCCTACAGACCGTAGAGTTTGCCAAACCCTTTTGGGAGGAACGTTGGTCAAATTGTCCTCAAAAAACCTTCTTTTCTCCCTTCTACACAAGTGGTTACATTGGTTTCGCACAGCACGATACACCTCTTTATTCTCGTCAGTTGGGTTTTTCACGTATTTGGCCTTCAACCTATCTCGATCCTTCATCATCAGTTTCATATCCTCGTTGATCCAGGGACAAGGGTGATTTTTTACCTTGATAACCTTCACCAGGGCAATTTTATCATAAATTGCGATGATCTTCTCATTGAAAAGAGCAACCAAATCGTCCGAAGAATTCGCGCTGTAAACAGATTCCCAACTCATGTTCTTCATAGCGTCGATTAACAGTGTTTCGTCCAGAGCCTTCAAATCTCGGTACTGTATAATGCGTGGCTTACGTTTTGGGCATTTAACTTTGAACGCAGCATATAGAAGATTGTGGTGAGGAAATTGGAAGGCGTGATGTTGTCCACTCAGTATTGCCCTACTGGAAGATGAAGTGATGAGTAGGTCAAGTAAAAATTGGAGGTGGAGAGATGATGAGTGGGCTTCTTATTCAAGATTTTGAGATATAAAGATTCCAGCAGGTCATTCATGAGTTTAGAACGAAGAGTTCTTTAATCATACAGTTGTTCAAATCTCCCATCATTATGATAACGGAATAATTAGAAACAATATCATCAAGGACACATCCGAACTCCTCAAAGTAATTGTGTGCAAGCGGAGAATAAAGTACACCGACCAAGAGCTTTTTGCGAAAATTAATTTCAGCAAAAAGATATTCAAGTTTATGAGTTTGATCCGCACAAGATTGCTTCAATTTTACATGGGATGTCGTCTTTTACATACATAGCAACCCCACCCCTACGACGATGATCTCTATCATTTCTCAAAAGTTTATATCCAGGCAACTTGACAAAAGATGACTTAATGGATTTCCTAAGCCATGATTCACTAACTAATGTTATGTGATATCTGTTATGGGAGAACGTTGTAACCAAATCATTATAGTGGACAACCAGACTCTGAGCATTTATGTAGCATACGAACAAGTTATTCGACGGCAAAGTCCCAAAATTCTCATCCCCTGTGATCCCAAAAACATGTGAGGTGTTATCTGTATCAATTAAGTTGATTATTTCATATGCGATATCTTCAAAGGGCAGGAATGATGTGGAGGAAAAGGAAGGATGGGTAACATTAGCAAGAGCACTAGAATTAATCATCAATCGAAGAAAAAAGGGACGAGACAAACAAAAAGAAAATTTGATCAAAAACTACACTCACAGAAATATAAGCCTTCAAAATTGCGGATGATGAACAGTGATATGTAAAAGTTCTTTATCTATTCAAGAATTTGCCTCTAGTCTGAATGAAGCTTGTTCTCTGCGAACTCCTGGGCACTGAAATATTCTCCAAGGAAGGCTTGAGGGCCAAGATCTGCGATAATGACGAAACTATGACCTTTTTGTTTCCTAGCGAAACATGTATGCCACCATTCGATGTCCACTCTCTTCCAGGCCCGAAAGCCTCCCTGCACTTCTGGTAAATATCCTGTCTGGTCTTGGTGAGAAACTTAGTAATTATTATCTTTTTTCCCTTAAGTTTCCTCTTGGCGTGCCACACCAAATTTTTATGTTTATATCTCGTGAATCTCACTAATAGTGGTCTTGGATTTCCTTCACTCTTATCCTTCGGCTTACCCGATCGATACTCGTCCTCTATCAGCTTTTCAGATGGCAGCCTCACATTAATATCCAACATATTCAAGACTTCGTCCACCACCAATGCAGCATCCTCATTATCCTTCTCTTTTATTCCATGGATAAATATTCAATTTTTCTTGGATTCATTTTCAACGTAATCTATGTGGCTGTCGATATTAGCAAATGGGTCTTTAATATGAGACAGCGAAGAAGAAACTGTACGTTTAAATGCATTAAACTCATTCAGCAAGGATTCAATTGATGTTGATTTACCAGAAGTATTGATAACAGCGAGCAGTTTAGAATTGAAACCCTCAATCGAGCAGTTGAAATGTTCTTCGAGTTTACGAAATTCAGTAACCAAATCCATAATAAGGTGATAATATCCGACGAACAATTAGTACTCTTCTAACTCCGTTAAATTGTGGGTGATAATATCCGATGAACACTCAGTTATCTCCAATGTTGACACTTTTTATCTGTTTTCACTCTGAGTGTATGAACTCGCATAAATGGTACCCAAGACTCGAAAATGATCGTGAAGACTTAAAAAATGCGTTAAATATACCGCAAATGAGGAAATATCAAAGAGCAATAGTCAAATCAACAAAAATATTGAGGATCGCCAGAACACGACTTGTTTAGGCGATGACTTAACATACGTCATACCGCGAAACTTTCTGTAATTTTTTCAGAGCCACCGCTGGAACTCCATGACCTTCCCCGTGTTCCCAATTCCTTAGCTCATGCAATATTATAGTTATGGCTCACATACCCTGGGGTCGTGACCATGACGATGGTCATAATTAGTCGTTTACCTCTTTTACCATGATTATTACCCTTGTTGCCTTATTGAAGTATATAATTGCAATGATTATTAATTCTTGTGGTATTATTGAGGTTGCCCTATTCACCATGTTTACTATTCTCTTCTATTATTACTGTCTGTGCTGCATTGTTATAGTTTCTTTAGTTTTAAACAAGTGCCCTAACATAAGGGGTTTTATGCCTGAGGCTTTCCTCTACATTTTTTAGACCCTTAATAAACAGCTGAATGTTTGGGTCTAACCGTTGTGATTTATTCACCATCCTTGTTTCCTAATTATTTTCACTGATCTCAATTATCACGAACTTAAATTATTTCTTAAATATAACGTAGAGTCCTACCCTTGCTAGACGATCACATTAAATGGCCAAGTCTTTGTATCTGGAGTCATTCAGACTCCAGTGTCGTAGTTAGTTTTAAAAATAATATTTGTCATTCTTTTCGAAAGAAAAAGTGGCGAATGTTGCACGGCTTCAATTCTAAATCGCTGTTCACTGCCATCAACATCTGGAAAGCGCCTTTTATAGCCTACTCGTTTGGTGTTCTTTCTTGGTCGAGGACGGATCTGCAAGAAATAAATCGGAAGATAAAAGTCATGCTAACAAAGAATAGCATCCACCATCCCAATAGGTCTACGATAAGACTTTACCTCCCTAGGAAAGATGTAAGAAGAGGTCTCCTGAATCTGGAAATCTGTCACACAGAATCTGTTAAAACCCTGAGAGTATATTTCATGCAGCTGAACTCACCTGTTTCTGTGGCCATCCATAGCTGACGAATACATCTCCATAGTTAGATTGGCAACTGCAAACTATGTTGTGGCTAGTACATCACCCGATGGCAACAGACAGAGCAGTGCCTCATAATCGACCTGATGTCTTATTGTTCGACAATAAAGACAAAACATGTTTTCTTTTCCATTTCGTAATACTGACACTTATCATCGGGGCTCTGTTGGCGGCCTATACAAGCTGAAATTTATACAGTTGAATGCTCAAAGTGTTGCTAACAAGCTCGATATTTTATCGGTTTTTCTTAGTTTGAGCCGTCCTGAGTTTGTGAGTGTAGCGGAACACTGGTGTTCGAGTGACGGAATCAATTCCATGACCTTGAGTGGATATCAGATGGTCTCTTATTACTTCAGACCTGAAGGAGAACATGGTGGATGCGCCCTATATGTGAGAACAGACTGTACAGTGCAGATGTTAAATGTGGCTAAGTTTTCGGTTGCTAAGGTATGTGAAATTTGTGGGACCAGATCTAGGATTGGTAATGTGACATTTTCTGTTTTGAGTGTATATAGACCACCAACAGGTGATTTTTCCATGTTTATGAATATCTTGGAATATGTATTTAACCACTGTATCGCAAATTCTAAATATGTTTTCTTATGTGGTGATCTTAATGTGAATTATTTATCTATTGATGATCCCAAGAAGCGACTTCTTGATGATTTGTTCACTTGCTTTAATTTGATTGTGCGTTCTCGTGAGCCCACTCGAGTCTTCACAAACAAACATGGAGTCACCTCTTCAACCAAAGTAGATTACATTGTCTCTAACTGTCCAACGAAGTTTACCCATGTTTCTGTCTGTGAACCTCACCTTAGTGATCATAGGGCTGTTATACTGGACTGTTCGGTACCACATGTGACACACTCAAATTCTTCGGCCCCTAAGGTTTTCAGAAACACGTCGCAGGAAAATATCGCCACTCTTGTTGGTGTAGTTGCACGGACTGATTTTCAGACCATTTACCATCATAATTCGATAGACCACAAATTCTTTGAGTTTGTTAATATCTTGACGTGCTTGATTAATGAAACTTGTCCTTTGAAAGCATTGCGATTTTCACCTGATAGTCGCCCTAGATGGGTAAATTCGCAAATTGTAGAGGCAAGACATCATTTGAGAAATGTGCATTGGATTGCGGCCAGTTTGGGGACACCAGAAGCATTTGCAAAATATAAAGATTCCAAGATTGAATATTCGCGATTGCTGAAGTTTACTAAATTAAATTACAATAAATGTTTTCTTGAAGAATCTGATAATTTGAACAAGGCTGTATGGCAAATTGTTCGTGAGGGGTTGGGTCGGTCTGCCGGGGGAAAGCAGTGTTCTGCTCTTACTGTAAATGGACAGCTTTTGTCTGACCCGGAGCGAATAGTTGAGAGCTTCGGCGAATATTTTACCACAATCAACAAAAAGTTTCTACATGATCACTATGGCAATGACATCTCTAAAGCCTGTACATCTCAGAAACTATGTGAACATAGTTTCTTTTTCCATCCCATTGAACCTGAAGAGATTTTGTCAGTTATACGAGATCTGAAAAATGGTGGTAGTTGTTCGGGTCCGGACATAATATCCTCGAAAATCCTGAAAGCAGTTGCACCATTTATTGCAGAGCATTTGAACTATCTATTTGATCTATCCATTTCATCGGGTTGCTTTCCTGCAGTGCTGAAAATTGCTAAAGTTATACCGGTTCACAAAAAGGATGCCACCGACGATATTGCAAACTATAGACCCATTTCATTGTTGAGTCAGTTATCCAAGGTGTTTGAAAAACTGGTCCACAAGCGTGTGTGTAAATTCTTGAACAAGTTTTCTATATTGTCCGATCGACAGCATGGATTTAGAACTGGCAGATCAACACAAACGGCCTGCACGGAATTCATTGATTTCGTTTATGAGTCCCTGGATAAGGGAGACAGTGTGGCGGGAATATTTTTCGACCTCTCCCGTGCCTTTGATTACCTCCAGCACACTTTCATAACAGATAAGCTAAATCAAGTGGGTTTCCGAGGTGTTTACTTGGAATGGATTCGAAGTTATTTGTCACAGCGCTCCATGTAAGTACATCTAAATGGTTATTCGTCAAGAAACTACAAAAGCGATTTGGGTGTTCCGCAGGGGTCGGTTTTGGGACCACTGCTGTTTCTGCTCTTCATTAACGATTTGCCCGATTTTTTGATATCATGTATTATCATTTTATTCGCTGATGATGCTTCTTTTGCGATCAGAGCAGTTAATAACCATGAACTGGATACTCTGTGTGGGGAAATGTTCAGGCGTTTCACTGACTGGTGCAAAGCCAATGCACTCATTGTCAATCTGAACAAGACCCAGATCATAAAATTTCAAATTCGCAATTCTGAATTGGTCCCTAAACTTGTCATCAGGATGGGTGCGAATTGCTTCGAGTCCTTGGAGTATGTCAAATTTTTAGGTCTTTACGTGGACAAAAACCTGAGATGGCATAGTCATGTGGAAAACATATGTAAAAAACTAAACACAGCTTATTATGCCATTCATCGGATGAAGGATTCCCTTCCCCTTGATGCTCTGATGAGTGTATATTATGGTCTTGTATATTCCCATCTTTGTTACAATGTTGTCCTGTGGGGTTCTTCGTCTGAGAGTGAGAGGGTTTTCATCACACAGAAGAGGATAATTCGCCTCATGTTCAATCTTGGGCCAAGGGAATCGTGCAGGGGAGTGTTCAGAAAGTACAAGTTACTTTCATTTCCTTGTATCTATATGCTGGAGTGCTTATTGTTTATTAGATGTAACTTGAACAATTTGATGAAGTGCTCCGATTTTCATAAATATGATACCAGACATCAAAATACCTTATGTGTTCCTCTACACAAAACTTCAAAATATGAGTCGTCACCGAGGTTAGCAGGTATTACTTTTTATAACCACCTGCCTAATAGATTCAAGTTATTAGATGATAGTCATTTCAAACGAGAAATCAAGAAGTTGTTTATTGAAGAGTGTTTTTATAACACTGATGAATTTCTGCAAAGCTCATTGAGATAGCCAATCATTTTCATTTATTGTGTATTATTGACATGTCCTATACATCATTGTAATGTCCAAAAGGATTAATAAAATTGTATTGTATTGTATTGTAACTGATGAAAATCTCACTTATATTGAGAGAATTACGAAGTATGGAGATCTGGCATTTCATCTACGGGAAATGTATATCTTGAAATATATAAGTATTCACTCATTGATAATCTCCATCAATGGACTGATTGAGAGGCATCTACCGGAGATCACTGAGAGATTGGGTCTGAGGCGTGATATTATCTCAAGCGCTCAGAAAAAGGTCATATATTGAGGCTCCATAGGCTGCTGCATCGTTTCTTGACGTATTCTCGTCCGACAAATGCCTAAGAATATACCCGCATAACGGTGGTTAAAAAAATAATGATGATAATTATAATCTTAATAATAATAAAAACAATATCCCGTGCGGGGTTTTGCTAGATCCCCCATCGGGCGCTTCCCCAGGTGGTGGATAGGGGAATGCCTCCCAGATATAGGTGGTACCGAGGAAATCAAATACTCGGGGTGTATCAAAATCTAGCATTGATGAGTAGCTTCCGTGTAAAAATTGGACGGTAAAAGTATTAAGACAAATGCCTAGCTGTTTCGTCTCTCGTAAGAGGCGAGAAATAGGAATTGTGTGGGGTTTGCAAGGTCGCCCTTCAGACGCGACCCCTTGCAAGAGGGGAGAGAGGTTCTCTCTTATCAGAGAGGGTAATGGGCAACTGCCGTGGAGAAAAACCAAGAACCCAGATGATGTGCTGCTAAATATATGAAAGTTATAAAGCCTCAGATAAAAACGGCGTAAACGGGTCCCCGCGCTCGGTAGAAGAATTGAGGTGTCTTCGACCGTCATCATGCGAAATCATCACCCAAGCCCATCTAGTAGCCAACACAACAACACTCAACAACCATCAACAGTACCACCTAGAGGAAAAACTTTCATTGTTAGAGAAGTAGATTCAGACGGAAACTGCTTATTCAGATGTGTAAGCCTACACGTATACAGGACACAGAACGAACATATGAAATCAAGACAAGAAGCTGTGAGCTATATCGGAAGTCTCAGGGAAAAAATGAAATGTCCCTTTCGTGCTTGAAGGCCCATCCCTAAAAAATCAAAGAACATATAGCTACAATATGAGAAGAGAGCAAGTGTAGAAATCCTAGCATTGTCTAAATCTCCGAAACTTGACCTTTATATCTACATAACAGGAAATAAATCCAAAAACAAAGTGTTTACCATTGAATGTCAACCGACAGTGATCATCAGAACACTCTACAAAATCTCGATCAACCTTCTGTTGAGCGTTAGCCATGAAAGTGAAGACTGCTACCTGTTAGATCCATTCGATGAAGCAGAGTCAGAAAGTATAATAGAATCGATAGAAATAATCACTGAGCGACAGATTAGACATGAGAAAATCAGAAACCAAAGGAAGAGAAAGCAACCAAAGGTAGGCAAAAACCAATATACGAAAGAAATATTAAAAATAAAAGCTATCATCAAAGACCAGTGTATGCAGTGCCATCAACCTGAAGCATAAAAACAATCAAACCTCAAAGAAGCAGGAAATCAGGATGTCTTCTTCTTCTTTTACTTCTAAATAGGACTACGTCCTGTGTTTTCTGCTTTCTGCCCGTTAATGAATTGTTTCCTGAGATGTCGAGTTCCAGCTCTCTTTCCAGCGCTTTGAGGGGCGCCCCAATGGTCTGCGTGTATTAGGTTTTTGTGTTTCCACCCATTTGGCCAGTCTTTCATCCGTCATCCTTTCCACGTGGTCTCTCCAGAACCTCCTGCGTACTCTCACCCAACTGACGACATCCTGCACCTCCAGTTCCTCCCTTATGTCTAAACTCCTCACATGGTCTCTTAGTATTACCCCTTTGATAGATCTTAAGATTCTCATTTCAGTTATTCTCGCCATTCTCTTCGTTGTCGACGTTTCTGCCCTCGTTTCGGCGGCGTATGTAAGTACTGGTCTCACACAAGCTTTATATATGCAAGTTTTCGCTTTGTGACTTACGGATTTGTTGGTCCAGACTATATATCTCAGGCACCCTCCGATTTTTGCTGCTTTGTGCGCTTGTGTTCGGACTTTCTCTACGACACATCGTTCACTGGATACTGCCACCCCTAGGTAGTTGAATCTTGACACTTGTTCTAAAATTTTTCCGTTGATTATTATCTTACATTGGAAAGGCTCCTTGGCGATTACCATGGTCTTGGACTTCTCAGTGGAGACAGCCATATTCAACCCCTCTGCAGCTTTCCCGAACGCGAATACAAGGCGCTGAAGACCAAATTCATCCTCAGCTGCTAGAAAGGCGTCGTCTGCATAGTAGATAATATTCAAGGAGCGGCTTCCCATCCCATATCCTACCCGTATCATCTCCACTCTCTCAACAATTCGGTCCATTACTAGATTGAAGAGTAGCGGACTCAGGCTGTCTCCTTGTCGTATGCCAGCTGATATGCCGATCTCCTCAGATAATCCACATTGTGTTTTTATCCTGGTAGTGTTGTCGGTATTAAGATGTTTGATTATTGTTATATATTTTTTACATGCATTTTTAGCTTGTAGGGTTTCAGGAATATCTTGGAGTCTTATTCTGTCGAAGGCCTTTGTCAATTCGAGAAAGCATGTGAACATGGGTTTGTTGAACTCGATTGATTTCTCTATCATTTGTCTCAAAATAAAAATCGCGTCCACCGTTGACCTGTTGTGTCTAAATCCTTGTTGTTCCTCAGATATGTTTACTTGACTGGAGATTTTATTAGTCAGTATCTTAGTGAACAGTTTATGAGAAGAGTTCAGTAGAGTTATATGTCTATAATTATCGGGGTCCTTTTTTTGACTCTTCTTGTATATAGGTATAGATAAGCTGGTTTTCCATTCGCAAGGCACTTCACTGGTTTTGATGATAATTTGAAAAAGTTTTGTTATTTCTTGTTGTATTCCTCTTCCTCCGTATTTGATCATTTCGTCCGTAACATTATCCGTTCCGGGTGATTTACGATTGTTGAGTTGTATGGCTGTCTGAACTTCTTCCATAGTTACAGTGTCCCCCTCGTCATGTGTTCCTTGACAGTCCTGTAGTTGTTCCTCTCTGTCCTCAGTGCAATTGCCATATAGATTCTGATAGTATGTTGTCCAAGTTTTCGCTGTTATATTGTTCACCGGCACTTCCTCTGTTACACCCAAGTAGCATTTTTTGTTTTATAAAAGTGCGAATACACTCTTCGACACTGCCTTATAAAATTCAAAGTTATATAATGTAGATACAATAAATTTTCCCTGTCCCCTATATATCCTTTATTGGCCTTAAATGATATAATTTATAACTTCCCTATAAGTGTCGACAAAGACTTATGGTTTTTCCGATAACCATTTGAACACTTTTTATAATCCTATCTATACGACTGTTATAAAACTCCCATATGGAGACGATACTGTTTCCGTTACCTTTCTGTTGTTGTTTCAATTACCTTTCTGGATGAAAACGCGCAACTTTGTCGTATTGTTTCACTCTAACTAAGTTGAAGATACGTAGTTTTATTGAACGCTTACACGTTACATTTTTTAAAAGCGCGAAGAAAATTTTGAAGGTAATTGAGCAAACATTTGCAATTTTTTCTACACTGTATGAAATCGAATTTTACCTCCGAATAACACGTGCGTCCTCGATATACGAAAGTTTTGAATTTTTTATTGAATAATATACAAATCAATTTCAATTATTTGTTTCTTAATGTAAAAATTTTTCAATACAAACACTAAGTTTTGAATAACAGTATCTTGAAATTAACAAAAAATTTATTTTCAATCCAAATTTAACTTTTTTTCTTTGTTCTAAATTTTTCACAAAGCTGAAAAAACACGGCATTTTTAATAGCAATATGGCCGTGTCGGATATTTAGTCATGCTCAACACTTGGACTCATATAAATTATTTCACATCCCTAATGTAAATACACTGCCTTTTTGTTCTATAATAATTTTTGAAATATTCATAATCACCAATTTAAGTGATAAAAATTACTGAATAAAAAAAAGTACGAGCTTTATAAACTTAAAGTGATTTACACTAACACCATCCCTGTATTATAACTGATGGTAACTCAAAACACCTTGAAATGACCAACAGTTCTCACTCATGCGAATTAATCCGGATGCGTAAGAACTACTGGTCATTTGAAGGTGTCGCTCTCTGAATGAAAACATAACCTAATATTCTTGACACAAGTTTTCACTCTAGATATTGTGTACTATTTTCAACAATTGTGTTTAGGTGTGGACATGTCTTTCAAATAGTTCAAACCGAAGAAACAGGAAGAGATATTCCTTCTCTTACAATTGTTCCTGAAGCTTGGGAACAAAACGGCATCCTTTATTGGCCCAAATCAGGGAATGCAACGAGTGCAGTACGAAATCCTTTTTCAAAGACTGGAAACAGTATCCATGTATTAAGAAGAGAGACAAATTTTTGTTATACAAGGCTGCAGAAGAAGAAATATCTGCAATGCTGCAATATATGGACAGTGATATAGATCATTCAACGAATTTTTCTGGAAAAAAAGGATTAAGTGGAGAGAATTTAAATAAGCTTGCAGAAAAATTGGATAATAGATATAATATAAATGAAAAATATCAATAAGGACCTAAAAAATTTCTTTCCCGATTGTTGGGTGTAAATTTAATAATTTTTATAGGTTATTCTGCAAACTATGGAAATGCAGTGATGTCAAACACTTTCAAGTAGTTATGAAATTGTATTTAAAAACACTTTTTTGGCGCTCTTGTTCACCCGAACAGAGTGCCTATCATTTTGCCCGAATGTCTGTAATTTTGGAATATCGAGCCCAAAATGGTCTCAATCGATTGGGTTCGACTCCTGATGAAGAATTCGTGGCGAAAGTTGAGTCTGTCCGGCCGGCCGTATCCTCTCTAGCATCCAAAAGGAATCAGCTAGAGTTTTCAAATTTTCAGAATAGGTTAATTGTCCAAATATCTCGGTCAAGTTCGTTATTGGGCCAAATCCGTCGGATGGTTCACTAGTTATGAGCATCTGAAATTTTGTTTCCTCAATAACTACTAGAATATCCATCCGATCAAGTTGATACTTGGAATGTTATTGAGGGAGGCTGAAACGAAATGGCTTGCAAAATTTCGCAGAAATCGTCACGCTAGAAAATTTTAAAAAATTCCCAAAAGAAAAATTTTCAATACTTGATATCTCCTAAGACTTCATTTAGATTTAAATAAAAATCCGTATATATATTGAGGTTACCGATATCTTACTCATCCTCAAATTTCATAGTCGTAGCTTTTCCCCTTCTGAAGATATGATCATTTTTTCATTTACTCAAGAGAAAATAGAAATGTCATGAAGTCCGAGCTTTGTCATTGAAAGATTTGCCATCACAGATCGATATTCGTTTGACAACTTGCGGACCTAGATATCAGGGTCAGTTGGCGTAATATCCATCAAAATTTTCATAGAATTCATACAGGTAGAATTCGATGTCGATGACGTTGTCAAAATTCAGAAAAGCACAGACGTAATATTAATCAAAAAATTTTTTATCATAGAGAAAGAATTTGATGGCGTTGTCAAAACTCAGAAAAGCAATGACGTAAGTTTTTAGGAGAAGCATAGAACAAAATTTGGTGAAAATTATGAGTACTTAGTTATTTTCAAATTGAGATAAAGGTTTGTTTATTCATTAGGCTTTCATATTTACATCACATTGTCCCATAGTACGGAAAAAGACTATTGTTCACCCGATCAGAGAGCTTATAGATTTGTTAAGGTTTGAATATTTACTCGCAAGTAGCTCAACAAGAGCGCCAAAGCAATCTGACCTCACGTCAGTGCTTTCTAAATTTTTATTACTTATTCTCATCTTGATTTATAAGGGTACTCAGTTATTGGACAAACATGATTTTTATGCACATAAAAGACTTCATAAAAACTTGAAAACACTGAACACTATCGGTTACATTACGAAGTTGCAAACACTTTTATAGAACACCCTATAATAACTGTTGTATCACCTTGCTTCTGATGTTTCATAGGCGGGTTCCTGTCACCTTTATAAACCCATATTATTTATGGTACTATAACCTGAAGTTTTTATGAACAGTTGAAAATCTATAGTTCATAGAAACTTTTGGAAATCAATAATTTTTGCAACTGCTATATGAACTAAAACACCTCAGGTACTTAGCACCCCTATTATAATTCACTAATAACATCAATTTCAAATTTATCTTCAGGTTGTAACGCCCTTACGTGCAGTTCCTTTATCAGTAAACTCGGGCGCCAGACTATTTGCTTCTGAGGGCGTCACCCTCACCTATCAAGCTCCTCCGGAATGTCCAGAAGCTCGAGCCTAGGTAGACTCCAGTGGAGAATGAAGTGGGTAGCTGTTGGAGGTGGAGGTGTCACCAATAAAACACGCGATTAACTAAAAAATTACTCTCTATTCATACCAAATAAACAAACCTTCCAAAATAATAGGTCTCACAGTCCTTAAAACTAATCAACAGTTCGTATCAGGTACAACAGTCCTTAATCTATATCACAAAATCTTCACAGTCCTTAACCTCTAAAAACCCAAGTCCCAAATCTACTTGTCAATCACCAGTAACGTTCCGTGAAGGGCTTAGAGTGCACATAAAGCGATTACGGTGGCGAGTTACTCGACGTATTAGGCATCAGAAAGAATTAGGCAAGCAAAATGACGTAGGCATAAAAATTGGTTAGGCATACCAATGAATCAGGCAGAGAATAGATAAGGCATTCGCTCATCAGAAAATTGCTCATGCATGAAAGTGACTAAGGCCGTGTGAAAGAAATAATAATATCACGGGGTTAAAGCGAGAGGGGGCGGAAACCAAAGCCTCACTCAGGCCAACATGGACCATCCAAGCGGAGGGGGGTCCCTGGGGCACGGTTCCGCACGGCGCAACTAGTGTCCGTGCGCAACAGAACCCCTCGAAGAGAACTGCCAAGGCCCAGCCCAAATCGGAGTGACCGGCGGTATGGTGTGCGCATGCGCAAACCACCGCGCGTCCACCCGCGATGACGACAGGACCGAGGTCGAACCAAGTGCCTGCCGCACAGCAGCCCACGCCACGGAAAACTTTGGTCTCAGCACGATTGAGCTTTGCCCATCTCGCACATCAACGTCAGCCCCGGGAGATGGACAGCAGGAGTCCGCCGAGGTAAAACGGTCCACCACCTAGGGACGATTGAGCTTTGCCCATCTCGGCACCCAGATGTCGGATACGCAATACCGGCTAAAGGACCCAGCCGACACCCGTGACGAATCCCGCACCCTCAAAGATCGGGCCAACCCAGTGCCTGCCGCGCAACAGCCCACGTCACGGAAAACTTCGGTCTCAGCACGATTGAGCTTTGCCCATCTCGCACGTCGACGTCAGCTCCGAGAGATGGACAGCAGGAGTCCGCCGAGGTAAAACGGTCAACCACCTAGGGACGATTGAGCTTTGCCCATCTCGGCACCCAGATGTCGGATCCGCAATACCGGCTAAAGGACCCAGCCGACACCCGTGACGAACCCGTGCCTCCAAGGGGTCGGTTCGACAAACGACAACAGGGGGGGGTGGCCACAACACGACCCTCACCGCGCAGTAGCCCACGTCACGGAAAACTTCGGTCTCAGCACGATTGAGCTTTGCCCATCTCGCACATCAACGTCAGCTCCGAGAGATGGACAGCAGGAGTCCGCCGAGGTAAAACGGTCAACCACCTAGGGACGATTGAGCTTTGCCCATCTCGGCACCCAGATGTCGAATCCGCAATACCGGCTCAAGGACTCGTAAAGGACGTGATGCCCTGAACGCCCTCCTGCAGCCGTCGTTCGGTCTCAACGATCGAACCTCACACTCACCTCCTGGAATCTCGTCCTCCACAGGTGGTCCTCCGGTCCCTCTCTATACCCCTTTCCTACCTTGGTATGTCTGCCTACCACTGAACTCACTACCAGCACTCACAACACTGGCTGTACCCTCCCCACTAAACGGTAGAGGCTTTCCTCTTATTTTGAGTTCCGCGCCGTACGAGGAACTGCCGTTCCAGTGCTCGACTCGCCTATAAATACCATTCTCGGTCCCTCCACCAACATAAGTCGTGCGCACTGCAGACGGAGGTGGGAACGATCGGTCGGTGCCCCCACCGCTCGGCGTGATCTCGCTGGAGTCGATCAAGGTCAACGGGTTTCTGCCACGCAGACAAAACTACTTCGTTACAAGGTTACCAAAAATGTTACTTGGGCAGGCTTCTTCTTCCTTTTTCTAAGCATGTTCCATATTCTCTTTTGGCATCCGTATAAATCATGTTCTATCTCGACAGAAAACCGCTCCCAATATTCTTTCTTCAGTTTTTTAATCCCATCATTCGTTTCATTTCTTATTACCTTATATTTCTGGTACTCTTCGGGTGACCTATTATTTATATACTTGACGTATGCCATCTTCTTTTCCTTCGACAGATCTTTCACTTCATCGGTAAACCAAGGTTTGGTATTTTTCCTGCCGTTGACATTGATTCTTCTCTGCCCTATTGCTTCCTTTGCGCTGTGTATTATATTCTGTTTGATTTTATTCTAGGCCATTTCTACACTGTCCTCCAAAGTTATAATATTTTGGGAAATTTTCTCGTTCACTCTGCGCTGGTACAAAACTTTTGTGCTATCGTCTCTCAGCGACTCCGTGTTGAATGTAGATGGGTGATCTCTTCCTTATTTTTGTTAGTTTCAAGCGGTATTCACAAAGCACCAGTCCATGTTGTGTGCCCACATTAGCTGAAGTCAAAGTTCGAACATCCAATATTTGACTAGGGTGTACGCGCCTATTTGTTATCACACAGTCGATCATAGATTTCTGTCCTCTTGCATTTTGAAATGTTTATTTGTGCTGTTCCTAATGATCGAAGAATGTGTTGTTAATTCTGAGCTCATTACGCGCGCATATGTCTAGCAGCATATTTCCATTCTCATTCAATACTTCCTCATTATATCCCTGCATAACCTCTGGTATCACCTGATTACCAATTCGGATATTGAAATCACCCACTATGAAAATCTTGTCAGAATTCTGAGTGTCTCTTGTAGTTGGTCAAAAACTCGTTCTCGTTCCTCTCGTGGTTTTGTTATATCTGGTGCGTATATACCAATGAAATGGTGATTTTCTTTCCCTATATTTAGTACTATACAGGGTGAGTCTTTGACCACTGCGTTAATTTTAACTATAGGTTCTTGAGATCAAAAGAAAGACTTTTTTCATTACGGTTTTTCCATATTCAGCTGCGTTAAAAAATTATAAGCATTTTAAGTTTTCACTTTGGGCAAATACCCCTCTGTAGTCCAGTTTAGTTTGAATGAAAAATACCTTCTACAGCTTCTACTAATGAATCTGAATTGTTCAAAAACATTATTTTCGCTTTAAAAAATTATTCACTTACTCATGTTTCATCCGATGAGGTCCATATCCAGAAGGAAGATACAAAATACTAAATTTCTGGTAAATAATAATAATAATAATAATAATATTCTTTATTTACCCAACAGGAATATCCCAATTACAGGGTAAAGTAATAAGCATTTGTACATTACAACGTGTTACAGCATTTATGAAATAATATAATCCAAAAAAAAAAACCAAAAACAATGAGAGATACTCTCAAACTTCGAACCCCACACAATTCAAATCCCAAAGCTAACCGAACACATCCATCCCCAGTCTATCAGCACTCCGACATAAACTATAAATGGGAGATCGCTCGAACATATTTGTACGTGCTGTAGGCAAGTAAAACGTACTTGTAGATCTTGACACCAATCTTGGAACATTCAGCATAATTGTGGACAGCAAATAAGGACAGTCAATTCTGTAATTTAGGAGTCTCTGAGCGAATCTTGCACATTGTTCTTCACGTCTTGCAAGCAAAGATGGTATTCTCATCTCAACCATGATATTTGATAAATCTGCTCCACGCTCAGGAAACCTACCTGTACGTCTGAATATAATGTATTTGAAGAACTTCCTATGTATACGTTCCAATGGCATATGATGACAATTGTAGATGGGAAACCAGATCAAGTTGGCGTACTCCAGTTTACTGATGACATATGTAAAGTACAATTTTCTGAGAACCGATAGATCCTCGAATTCTGCTGTTGCTCTTAGTACAAATCCCAATGTTCTGCTAGCCTTGATACATAGCTCCTCAATGTGGGGAATGAAACTGAAAGTAGAATCGAACAAGACTCTAAGATCCTGAATCTGATCCATCATGGCTATGAGATGGTCACCTATGTGATAGCAGAAGTTGATCGGTTGCGATTTTCTCGTGAACGTGATTTTAAAACACTTTTCCATGTTGAGTATCAGCCTATTGCGCATACACCACTCGTTAATATATTCCAGGCTTGACTGAAGCAGTAATGAATCCAGAACATCAATTATCCTCAGGTAAATCTTAAAGTCGTCCGCAAATGCTAACGCTGGACACTTCAGAGAGGTCAGTAGATCATCTATGAATATATAATGAACAGCAGTGGTCCTGTTAGATCCTTGTGGCACGCCACAAGAAAGAACTTACTCGAATGATGTAAAACCATTGTAAAACACATAATTCACTCTCCCCCTCAAATACGATCCCAAAAGCTTTACATAAGCAGGGCAAAGACCAAAAGATGTCAGCTTCCGCTGAAGAATATCATGATCAACTGAATCAAAGGCCTGCGACAAATCAGTGTACAACACGTCAACCTGACCACCATCATCTAAACACTCAGATACATATTGTGAAATTTTTGCCAAATTGGTCACAGTGGATCTTCCTCTAAGGAATCCATGCTGTCGTGGGGAAATGAATGAACTGACGTTGAAATAAATATGCTTATGTAATATATCCTCGTAAACTTTAGCAAAGTTGGACAATATCGAAATGGGTCTGTAGTTTTTAACCTGAGATTTATCACCCTTCTTGAACACAGGTACTACACGAGCTCTCTTCCATCGATCGGGAAATGTACATGTTCTCAGACTCAGGTCTATAATATGATGCAGCACCTCACTGCAGATCCTCACAACGAAAGAAGGAATAGCATCATCTCCTGCTGTTGGCTTATCGGGAAACCTCAACATGACAGAGTGGATCTCTTCCCTGGAAACCACAGGCGTAGGAATCATCGGTAATTGATTTAAAGTGTCTGAATCCCACTCATCTACAATACACTCCTCTTGTACTGGACCCGAAAAATGCTCCGCAAACAAATTGATGATATCCTGCGGTCCCCCTTGTGATGGTTCATTACCATGGATCCTGGTCGTCCCCTGTTTGTGACTGATGAACTTCCAGAGATCAGCTGGGTTGGTCCTAAGATTAACTTGTGTAGAAGTCAGGTAGTCATTGTATGCAGAGCTTATCTCCGATTTCACCATGGACCACAGGTGCCGAAAATCAGCCCGATACTCCGGTTTTCGAGTTGAGAGCCACCTCGAACGATAAAAGTTCTTCAATTTGATATGACGTTTAATATCTACAGTAAACCATATGGGAAATCTACAGCAACTAGAAATGAATCTTTTACGAGGGACATAATCATTGATAATTTGAAATAGTTGCTCATAGAAAAAATCCAATGCGCCATCGACCTGATCAAACGTCTCCAGTACTCCCCAGTCAAAGTTACCAATTGCTCTCAAAAATCCCTGGAAGTCAGATTTTTTGAAAACATATTGGGTGGCATTTACTTTGGGAAAATTTATCTTATGTTGCTTGGGGGAATACTTATCTCAGTGATATATTCAGTGCTGGGTGATATAAATCTTCAGAAACGAAGGGAACCTCACAGCGGTCAACAGACACATCAAGAACATCAGAAACAAGCACCAGGTCCAAGAACCTCCAGTCCCCGTTTCGAACGTCATTCACTTGCCGCAACTTCACAAGATCGCAGAAATGACACAGCAGCACTACCTTAGAGGAGCTGAAAATATTCGTAGCAAAACCAGGAATGTTGAAATCTCCCACTATAAAGACAGTCTCCTGAAGAAAATGAAGCTCCAACGCCGACACGAATGACTCGAGCTCGCACACAGACACGTCCGGTGGTATATAGACCACGCAAATGATAAACGATGTCGGAACCGTACACCGACAAAGCACAACATCTATAAGTGGGACGAGGTTTCTCATAAATTCACTGTCAAGCTCCTCGAAAGATATGCAGTCGGAAAAAGCGAGCAACACTCCACCACCCCGCGACCTATTAACATTATGGAATTGTCTATCACTACGAACAATGCTATAGCCCGGTGGGCAAATCTCACCATCAAGGACAGACTCACTGAGCCATGTTTCACCTATACAAATGACCTCATATGTACTCTCACACATGGACTTGAAAAAAAAGGGTAGTTTGGTGTTAAGTCCTCTCGTATTCTGATAATACAATGACATATACTGCGATTGATCTTGAAAGGAATCAGAGGCTACATTAGCTGGGATAGACCTATTGGTAACATTTAGTTTTCCGTTACTAGGGAAACGATTGTAGGTACACCACCCACATACTTTATTTTCAGGTTCAATTCACCCTCGGACAGACGACGATTTAGCTCCGACTTAACACTTTTGAAAACCGATATCTGCGTAGGAGTTCTGTCAGGATAAATCGACAAGCTCGCGAATTCCCTCCTAACCTTGATCTTCTTGAACTTACGCATAATAATGGGAACACATTCACTGGAAGACAAACGCACCTTTATTGGTCGGGAACGTACGTCCTTCGTCGGATCGAACCTTCCTAACCTGAGCGGTTTTACATTCTGATCTGAGATCCCACACTCTGCAAGGACAGACTGGACCAAAGCCGTATCCTGACTCACCTGCTCCAGTTTGTTACCGCCCTCCTCTCTACTCCCATAAATTATAACATTTGGTGCACGTTTAGTTGTTTCGAACATTTCACAGATAATTTGTTCATTAAAAACTATCTGATGGGGCATAGGACCATCAGGCACAGGAACACCGATTTCGACGGCTCTAGCCTGCCTCAGTTCTCGAATTTCATCTTTCAAGTCGCTTATAAGCTTAAGAATCTTTGGAATCTGATGAAGTCTATATTCTATACAAATATACTTAATCCTACGCTTATTAGTTGGACGCAAATCAAAACACTTGAGTTTCGCAGCAGTCAACTCTGAGCATGCAACATGCACGTATCTACTGCAACCATCACAACGGATTAGCTTATCAGACTCCTCCCTGATCACCTTGTTGCACGTTATGCAAGACATGATGCATTCAAGATATTGTGCACTGAATGCTTGTGTACTGGTGTTAAAGGATAAAAAACAGGGACACTCTTCACAACGGCCGGACCGATAGCCGGTGACTCACAGACAAACAAGAGGGCCGCGGAAAAACAAACAAATATTTTTGGATGGGAGTTCACCAGTACACTCGCAAGAAATTAGTCAGGCAGTTCGAACACGAAATGAAAACACCTCGTACATCTAGAAATAAATCTACCTCCGCGATAACAATATCGCATATGGAAGGGCAGCACATGTACCGATAATAATTAGAATGCGCCAATTCCCGGTTCCTATATCGAGATGACCGTCAGAAATAAACTAAACCAAAATAACAAATGGAACGAAATTGAATATTAAATAAATTTTGAAAATAAACTATCCTTCTACTTGCCGTATCCACCACTCATCAATCACCAGAAAAATTGCCGGCTGACTTATCAAACTAACACAACAAAACGAGAGCAACTGTAAACACGTCTCATCAATATGATGTTATCTATGTAAAAATGTAAAAAAATTCAACACCATAAACATAGATTTTTGTTGTTCTACTATAATTTGGTTCTACTTCAAGATTATAAAGCATCCCTTTCTAGTGAGAAATTCCAAAAAAACTTCAGAATTATTGGATGTTATCATCATACATTTGTAATTTTCTTCTTAAAATTTCCAAATCATGAAAACCATCATTTTTATGAAAACCTCAAAGGCAAGAGGTTGTCACATTGCTTTTTTTCCACTCAAAGCCAGAAAAAATCATCTATGATTTTCCAAACACTGATATTTCTGAAGTTTCTTCTCCTTGACAGAGACCAGTGAACAGGTCTATGAGGTCTCTTGATATCATACTGTTAACAATATGAAAATCTTTAACAACAATGAATGACGAATAATTATTTTAAAGTGATGTTACTTTGCTTGATGATTATTTTCTGTACTGAATCCCAATAACAATTTACTTGGATAGATTACAAGTATTCCCAGTTTTAGGAGTGCAATTATACTTGCTTGTAGAAATTGAGTTTGATCACCTAGATTTAATTCTGAAAAGTCAACTTGAAAAAATTTTTTGTTAAATCATTAATATGAATCTATTCTGTTTAGACTATATTTAATTACTGAACATGCGTAAATTTTTGGTTTTTATAATCAGAATATCTGCGATCCTACAAGCTTATAGCATCCAGTTTCAATATTGAGTGAATTTTAATTAACCATGCATCATAACAAACATTCAAAAATATTAAAACTAAGTCAAATGCTATTATCTCCTAAGTTTGTGAACCAGGTTGAATCGGTGTATGTAGTAAAGATGTGAAAAAACTCCTATAAACGTACAAAACAAATCTATGAGACTGGATTCGAAGTTTTTAAAACGCATATGAACTCAATTTGAAGCATTCCTATGTTAGAATATATATAGTTTGATGAACTCTGAAATTCTGAAGCTTTAAAGAACCAGCTCATCATAAAGACAAGTCTTCAATTTAACAGGCCCTGACAGAAAATAGATTAGCTATTTCAACCGTCATCATGAAAATATACCGAAGTACCTATGTGGAAGATGGAAAACTTTTTCTCTATTTATTATGGAATATTACTCCGGATTAAATATTAAACAAGGTGCTAGACATCATTAATAATGAATACAGCAAATGGCAATTTAGATTTTGTGGTGAATGTAAGACAAAATTGTTCAGTGGTTAATTTCATCAATAGTGTTTAGTGGTGGAACCATAGACTGGAGAGATTTCCCCAAACTTTTCTAGAAATATTTAATAAAGACATAAAATATGGCAGCATTGAACAAATCTGATTATTGAATCATTTCAGCACAGAGTTAGATTGGGTAAAATCAGAAAATTTGGACAAAATTATATCGATTCAATTCCATTCAACTTTAACCAATCTGTAGAGTAGTAGTGAGAAACCCACAAGAAATGGAATAAATCTATTGATGCCAAAACATGCATGACTGTTATCAAAAACCTTCTACAAGAGATCATTTCAATCGATATTGTCGTTTGAATATTACAGGTGAAAATGCAATTTTTTTGAAATTTCAACACCCTATATCTTTTGAGTGGGGCCAAATTTGGAAAAATGTTAAAGGAAGAAAATGTTTCTTTGGACGTCAAGAATCTATGGTTAAAATTAACGCAGTGGTCAAAGACTCACCCTGTATATATTAAGTTTGATTAACATAAGTAATATCATGGTAGTCGTGGATAAGTTTGCCTTGAAGCCTTGAACACAAGGCAAACATAAGTAATATCATCCACCAGCGTTTCAAACTTTACATGCATCAGTATGCCCAGGCCCGCTTGTGCTCTGCAGTCCTTGTCCCCTCCACTGTAAAACAATATGGTCTCCTTATCTGGTGGTACCCCTTCCCTTCTTTTTAGTCTCCGATATGGCGCAAATGTCTATACCACTACTAGTGATCTCTGTGATAATTTCTTGGTCTTTTGAATTCCATGATGTAACGTTCCAACAAGCGAGACACAGTCTGTTCCTTCTCCATAATCGTTTTTTTTTCAGGATGTAAAGGAGAAAATAGCAAAAAAAACAGTAAATAAAAAACAAAGGTCAGGAAATTCACTACTAACAACTTAAACAAGAAAGAATGAAACGGACGAGGGAACAATACAAGGAAATAATATGGTGCCACATGAAGACCCTAGAAACAACAGAAACAACGAATACCACACAAACATATAACATGTAGAAAAAAAGAAATCTGAATTCAAAGCATACCCTGACCTCCAACATCTTAGCAACTCAAAGACGTTTCATCCTTAATAACAATAAGCTAACTATGAATCGCATTACCGTTATCAAATAATCTGTACGAACACCTAAAGAAAACCAAATAATACATTATTGTGAAATGCTAATTGAAGATGAAGCAAGCATATCAAACAAAGCCTATGTGCGAGTCCGAAGGAATGTGAAGGAGCGAATGACTCCATGCCAGTGAAAATAATCAACACACATCAATCAACTAAAGTCATTCATATCAGAAATCACAATAAAACTAGAGCAAGATACAAATACAGAAAATGGAATACAAAAACCGCCACCAAAAAATCAACAAAAATGAAAAACCTCAACAACTGATAAAGCTGGGAAATGCAGCAATAAAAAACATCATAGAAGAGAGCAATGAATTTAAAAACATAACCCAACTGAACAAACTCATATATGCAACAACAGAATCGATACAAAATTTTCTCATTCCAGTGATTGCGAATAACAAAGAAAGAAAACCAATCACTGGGGACCCACCATGGCAAATTAAAATCCAAAACAAGATTGATAGGATGAGCAAAAATCTTTCAAAACTCAAAGAAACAGAGGAATATAACATTAGGGAATCATTGATAGAGAAGAAAGAGGACTTGTTCAGAAAATACAAAATAAGAGCTCCCGGGACCAAGCCGTACTACAGGAGAAGATTAAGCAACTATTCTCAACACAAATATCAAGAGATACTGCCAAAGGACTAATCAATATCATCAAAGCAAATAATGCAATGAGAACGGCAAGAAATTTTACGACAATATTCTGAGAAAGAACAAGAAAGTCATTAATACACTAACCAAAGAGAAGCTCCGTAACTGCTAGCAAAATATTTGGGTAAAAGAAAGTGAACATAACATCAAAGCACAGTGGATTCAAGGTAAACAGGAAAAGACATCTCAAATCAAAAGAATGACATGGAAAGAGATCACATCAGATGACATTAGGACAACACTTAATACAACAGAAAATTGGAAAGCTCCAGGAATGGATGGAATACCAAATTTCAGGTTGAAGAATCTGGAAGAAGCTCGTCCAAATCTAATAACAGGATTTAATGAATTATCCACTGAAGACCAAAATAAACTCAAATGGTTTACTAGTGGAAAGACACATCTCGTACCAAAGAAGGAAAAAAGGGAATAAGCAAAAATTATAAACCTGTCTGAATTCCATCTTTGAAATATTGACAAAAGTATTATCAGAAAAAATTAATGCATATCTCTCAATCAACAACCTATTTCCAGATAAACAATAAGGTTGCATGAAAAATACCTATGGCTGCAGAGAACACCTACTAACAAGTAAGATAATTCAAATTTATAGATTTATAAGATATTTGGTTCAACCACCAATGCATAAGAGAGGAAATGGTTCCAACCTTTGTAAGAGTGAAAACTTACAAAAATGTACCTCATAACACCAGACAGGATATAGAAATGAGACTCCCAGCACCGCAATTAATAAACATTATGCCAAGCTGAATAAAATTAATATCGAGATGAAGATAGCTTACCACCAGTTGCTTCTCACTTTGGATTATAGTGACCTTCTAGATTTCCTGAACGACTGCCTTGAATTGGTTAATTGCGAAATATTCTTGAAGCATAACAGATTGATAAATAATTCAGATTTCTGATAAGGACAAAACTTGAAAATGAGAGGACAAGATTGAGACACTTCTCACAACATATGTTTCACGAGAGAGTCAAATTTATCTGCTACCCAGTTTATGGATACTGAGATGGAGAGTTGGAGGAGAGATTAGATAGAGATGCACTTCAAGAATTCTCTGTGTAGATTGATTATGTCATAGAGTGCCTATCTGACGATCAAAACCATAAGAAGATCCTCAGAGAACAATGTCTGACGCTTTTTTCGGGTATTAGACTTAGCCGACGGAGACCTATAAAGTTCAACCACTATATATATTCTTTTGAACAAAAGAATATATATACAGTATTCTGTATTGAAGACATTGAAAATAAGATCAAAATGAACAATATAATTGTTTCCAAAGCCGACAAAGGCAAGTGTCTCGTTATAACGAGCAACGAGACTACATCAACAAAGTGGAAACTTTTCTTTATGAGAACGACTTTCAAAAACTCAACAGTAATCCCTTAAATAGTTTCGTCGCAAAAACTAGAGCACTTCTGCGTGCGTGTGAAGATTTGTTGCTACAACATAACAAAACAAACATTCTTCCCAGCAACCCAGCTATGCCCAGACTTTATGATCTACCTATAATTCATAAAGTGAATACGCCTATGAGACCAGTTGTTTCCTTCTGTAACACCCCGGTACACGAACTTTCCCGCTTCTTGAACACTCTGATTAAGGGAGTCAACTTCAGACCTAGGCATTCTGTATTGAATTATATGGACTTGACTACTAAATTGAAAGACCTCAAGATGAAGAATGATCTCATAATGTTGTCCTTGGATGTGTGTAACCTTTTCATATCAATACCCATAGACGAATGCATCCCATTAATATCTGAGCTGCTTCGTGACCACAATGTTCCCGACACCGAACGAACCGAAATCCTAACACTGCTGAAACATGCATTGTCGCAGAAATCTTTTGTCTTCAACGGACAAGTGTACCGACAGGTGGTTTGGTTGGCAATGGGTAGTCCTCTATCCACTCTTCTGGCTGACCTTTTTTTGGAGAAGCTTGAGATAAAATCCTAATAAAATGGAGAAAAGTTATACGCTGGTACATATATGTGGATGACATCTTTATAATACTGAACGGCGCTGCTGAGGATGCCCACGCTCTACTGGCCTTCGTCAACACCGTTCATCCTCGGTTAAGATTCACCCTAGAACTTGAGGAAGACAAGAGGATCAACTTCCTTGACTTGACTATTTCTAGATCAGACGCTTACTCCCTGGACTTCGAAATATATAGAAAGAATACCCAGACCGATCATATAATTCCTGATCACTCGTGCCACCTTAGAAGCCATTAATTGGCGGCTTTGCGTAGTTACGTCCATTGAGCCATGAACATTCAACTCTCAGAAGAGAAGAGAAATAAAGAACTTGACATAATCAGACAAATAGTAATGAATAATGGATATGATCCAAACCTGGTTGACCTAATTAAATCCAAAATGCTCGTGAGACGGCGAAGAAATTTGGCTTAACACACCGATAATGGCGATTCCACCATTAAATATTATTCCCTACCATACCTGGGTTATATCTCAGACTCGATTTCACGTGTCCTCGCCTATTCTGGAGAGGGAGTGAGAATAGCATACCCTAGCTCAAATTCACTACTCTCTTACTTGTGGAATTGTAAAGACAGAGTTAGTAAGCTAGATTGTGGTGGCATATATAGAGTTAATTGTGGCAGTTATGACGTTTCCTATGAGGGACAAACCAGAAGAAAACTCAACACCAGAATACGAGAACACCTGAACAGACTAAAAACGTAAAACTACACTCCGCTGCGACTGGCGATGTTTATACAGGACTAACAGATATATATATATATATATTCTTTTGAACTTTTGGCTTACAATATTTAGTTAGCAAACAATAAAGCATACAGATCAGGGGTTAGTGACGGGGTGTCATACAATTCGGCGTATCACATTAAAGCCTAGGAAAAAACCCCGTAAAAAAACCCTGGCTCCCCGCCTAAGTGTGAAAGTACAAAAATAAGCTGAAATATATTAGGATTTTTTTTCTTCAAGAGTGGTCTTCTATTGATGGAAACAGAGACTTCTTCAAGGTACCCACATCGAATCTGGAAATAAAAAGACAAAAGCAGAAAAAAGAACTGAATATCAAAAATATAAAATTTGAAAGAGATAAAGAAAACTTCCTCAAATTAGCCTTTTTGGATTAACTCGATATTGTGAATCAAGGATTTTTTAACATAACAAGCTAAACCGTAAATTTTACAAAGGAGATATTCAATGAATACATAACCTTTTATGGTTGCACTTCAACGAAGAATTTTTTTTTAGTATCCGTATGTGTCTCTTGAAGGAGAATAATCTCAGCACCATAGTCCTTTGCTAGTTTAGAAATATAGCCACTCTTGTCCTTAGAAATACCTTCTATATTCAAATCTACTACACAAAATTTGTCGCCAATCTGCAAGGAGGATTCTTCGAATCGGGTCTTGCGGTCCAAGTGATGATTTTTCAGATCTTCTTATGTTTGAAGTCTGCTATGGAACCCATTCAAAGGGAAATCATCATCCATAGTTGAGGAAGATTGTGATATAACACTTATTTCATTGAAAAAATAGCAGAGGAAAAATTATCAACTGACATTCATTATGACTTATGTCATAATGATAATAACAGATGAACAACTACAATACAACTGGAAAGCTGAGATAATGCATGGAACCTACCCGCATATGCTCTCTCGCTCTAGCGTGGATTACTCCTCAATTAATAAATGACTGAAGAGGAGGACTATACGGAGAATAAGAGAGGGTTTTATAAAAGCAATACAAGACCGGGTTATAACCACACGTAATTACCGGAAATATATTCTGAAGGAATTGATAGATGTCAAATGTAGAATGTGTGAAAGACAATCTGAGACAATACAACATCTTATTTGAGCATGCACCACACTTGCAAACCGAGAATACACAAAAAGACGTAGCGAAGATTGCTTATCAGCAACTAGTCTGACATACAGTAATCCATTAAAAATCCCTTGCCACCATATTAGAGGTATTAGCCAGAGGAAGTCCTTGTCAATGTAAGTACAAGATTATACTGGAATAACCTTGTGCAGACTATCCGAACTATCAGAGCAAACCGATTTGATGGACGAAATTTCCATTGTTTAGGCTTTGGTAATCATTTCATCAGAAAAACATATCGAATCAGAAGTATCTCCGAAGTATCGGGGCCCATTTACAGCTAGTTCAGTCAATCTGTCAATGGACCTCGCAAAAAAATATCCACACTGGTAAAATTTGTTTTTATTGTTGTAAGATGAGGTAAATGAGCTACCTTAAAGATGGGCATTTAAAATTTTACTGCGTTTTTTTAAAACTCAAAAAACTGAAAAAAAATTTTGAAATCGTTTTTTCTCGAAAAATATACATTTTACAGGAAAATTTATTAAACAAAAAATGTAGAGGACGTTGCGATCTACAATTAATGTCATTGACGCTATGCTGTACAACAGGAAGTGCGCACTGTAGGTGGCGCTAAAGGTGGGAAATAAGTGTTTTTCTATGTTTTTACCCTGAAAAAATTATATGTAAATGGAAAAGTTGTTCCTCTGAATGTTACTAACAAATTTTATTTAAATTTTTTTATACGACTTACCGTTTTAGAGCAGCAGCTTTTCGAAGCTATTCAAATTCCGATAATTCGGATGCACGCAGTATGCGAACTCATCTTGATACACATATGAATAACATTACAATTAGTATATTCATATGTGTATCAAGATGAGTTCGCATACTGCGTGCATCCGAATTATCGCAATTTGAATAGCCAAAATATTCCAAAATTACAAACATTCGGGCAAAATGATAGGCACTGTGTTCGGGTGAACAAGAGCACCAAAAATGAATCGAGAGAAATCTAGAAAGTCGAGGTTACTAATTGAAGATTCCCATAATGAACAGTTCTAAGATATAAACCTCATTTATTAAAATTTATATTGAATTCAGAATATGACGTTCACTAATATGAACATAAACATCAATATGAACATTTACTTATACCAATAGTATAATTACGACTTGCCTGAAGTTGTAGGCGGAATAATAATTTATGGAAATTTACCGAGAGTCTAAGAGCTCAAATCTGACCACACATATTTTACGGCACCTGAAATTTCGTCCAGTGAGGCAGCTATACACAGTAAATAAGCAATGGGTAATAGCTAAGCCCGACCGCGGTAGGTGTGAGGTCCATCAGGTGGGGCAGGTATGAAAATTTAGCGAATTTCAAAAGTCTTTTACGGCGTCTGCCTTTTTAATATGTTGTTATATACATAATTATAATTAATAATATAATTAAGATTATATTCCAGGTTGGTCGAAAGAAACCGATAATTCGTACAAGGACTATCAAAAATCACCATCCGTTGATAAAGAGGCTTATGAATTCTATCAATACAAGTCGAAAAGAGAAATGGGATAGTGTTGTATCAAAAATGAATTCTACACATTCGAGTAGGAGTTCATGGGATATATTGAGAAAATTAGGTGAAGCTACTCCTCTTGCCTCATCATCATCAAAAATTGATCCAAGTTTAGTCGCTCCCGCCTAGATAATGTATCTGAATCAGTCAATAAGGAATATGAAGAAAAACTCACACATATTCAGGAGATCAGCTCCTACTTTAGAACATGTGTCACATCCATTCAATATAGATGAATTGAGGGCTGCAATCAAATCTACCAAATTTCAAAAGGCAGCAGGTTTTGACGGAATTTATCCAGAATTCATCAAATATTTAGGAAAAAAGGCCTTGTCTTGGTTATTGTCTTTCTATAACAATATTCTGAATTCAGGAAACTTTCCTTCCGAAGGACCAATGCGAGTACCATAAAAACATATTCAATTCTTGATATGCACTGCAACTGCCAATACATGATATCCTGTGATTTGTTGTAATGATTCTTCTTAATTGTTTTATTTTCACATTGATATTTTATCAATTTGTTATTTTTCTAGTGATTAAGTAGGTTTGGCTTTTATATGGAATAAGTATTTTTTTTAGCGTTAAAAGCTTTGTATGATTTATAAATGTTTTATATGTAATTTTGTCTTTCTATAATGATATTCTGAATTCGGGAAACTTTCCTTCCGAATTTCGTGAGGCTAAAGTAATAGGTATTTTGAAACGAGGAAAAAATCCTTGTGATCCTAGTAGTTATCGACCCATCAGATTATTGAGTGTTCCTTTCAAGATATAAGAAAGGCTAATTCTTTTTAGAATTGAATCTTCTATAGAAATTGCTCTACAAAATTTCCAGGGAGGCTTTAGGAAAAATTGAAATTGTTCAGATCAGGTTCTGAGCCTTACAACTTTCATAGAATCAGGCTTTAATGATAGGTTGAAAACAGGAGCTGCTTTTATTGATTTATCTTCGGTATATAACACTGTGTGGAAAGATGGATTAATTTTCAAACTCTATACCAATCTGAAGTGTGGGAAAATGGTACGATTATTAGAAAATATGTTATCTGATAGAAGATTTCGTGTTTTTGTTGACAATAAGAGTAGCAGTTTCAGAACATTGAAAAACGGTCTTCCACAAGGATCAGTTTTAACTCAACTTTTCAATTTATATCTAAGTGTTTCACCCACGACATCATCTCAGAAATTTGTTTATGCTGACGACATTGCTATTGCTTACCAACATTCGGATTTCCATACTCTGGAATACATACCGTCATCTGATTTGGAAATTTTAAAGAATTATTTTATTGAGTGGCTATTATGTCCAAATCCTAACAAAACCGAGGTATCTTCTTACCATCTGTATTTGAAATTGCAAAAAATCTACCACTGGGCAAATGAAGTCATACCGTACCTGTTAATGCTACTAGGGTCAGATGTTCGACTAGCTGTTTTATTCACTGAAATCATTCTGCAACTGTACGGTATCAAAACGATTTGAAGTATTGATCTAAATAATTTATCAAAAACTCACATCAATTAATTAAATATTCAAATTGTTCACCATTAGCTTCCATACAATGAAATAAGTTTTGTTTGAAACGATGGCGCACATTTTGCAGAATTTCTGGAGTGATTTGACGACATTAGTTCACTATACGTCTTCTTAAATCTTCTATGGAATCGGGCTGTGTAGAGTAAATTTTACTCTTCAAGTGGCCCCAAAGAAAGAAATCTAGTTGTGACAGATCTGGCGATCTGGCTGGCCATTCATTGGGAGCCCTTCTTCCAATCCACCGATTTGGAAATCTTCTATCCAGATATTCTCGAACTGGTAAGGCGTATTGTGGAGGGGCTCCATCCTACTGAAATACAATCTTATCTTCCACATAATTTCCAGCATTGTTTTCAATAATTTCCGTCAAAATTGGATGAATATGATTTTCCAATAAGTCCAAATACATATCTCCAGTAAGATTACCAGGGAAAAAGAACAGGCGGACTATGTTGTCACCAAATATTCTAGCCCAAACATTGAGTTTTTCTGGTTGTTGAGTATAAACTTCGTGGAACAATCTCGGATTACCATCGGCCCAATAACGACAATTGTGTCGATTTACTGTGCCGTTTCGAAAGAACGAACACTCATCGGAGAAACAAATATTGTACAAATATAGAAAATTGGGATTAGCAGTTACTCGTTCACTCATTGCATCACAAAATTCAACACGATGGTCAAAATCATCTTCGTTTAGTGCGAGTGAAAGATGGATTTTGTAAGGATGGAATTTATGATATTTTCAATTCGAGTTCGTGTAAAACCAGATTCATGTGCTAGCTGCCTCGTACTCGTCATAGGATTCAGAGCAATCTGTGCAAGAACAGCTACTTCAGCTGCTTCATTTCTTTCCATGTTTCGTTTTTTATTAGCCACGGACCCGGTTTCTTAACACTTTGACACTTATTCTAAAACATATTTCCTATTAACATGTTTACTTAAATGTCGTTGATTGAAGAATTCTGCGGTTCTATTCGCACATTGATTGTTTGCAAAACAAGTGTACCGACAGGTGGATGGGCTGGCAATGAGTTGTCCACTATTCTCTCTTCTGGATGACCTTTTTCTGGAGAAGCTTGAGATGAAAATCCTACTAAAATGGAGAAAAGTTATACGCTGGCACAGATATGTGGATGACATCTTTATAATACTGGCCGGCGCTGCTGAGGATGCCCACGCTCTACTGACTTTCGTAAACACGTTTCTTCCACGGTTAAGATTCACCTAGAACTTGAGGAAGACAAGAGGATCAACTTCCTTGACTTGACTATTTCTAGATCAGCAGTAACCCCTGGACTTCAAGATAAATAAAAAGAATACCCAGACCGATCATATAATTCCTGATCACTCGTGCCACCCAAAGAAGCCATAAATTGGCGGCTTTGCGTAGTTACGTCCGTAGAGCCATGAACATTTAACTCTGAATAGAAGAGAAATAAAGAACTCGGCATAATCAGACAAATAGCAATTAATAATGATATGATCCAAACCTGGTTGACGTAATGAAATCCAATATGCTCGTCAGACGGCTTACCACACCGATAATGGCGATTCCACCATAAAATATTATTACCTACATGTGTTATATCTCAGACTTGATTTCCCCTGTCCTCGCCTGTTCTGGAGAGGGACTGAGAATAGCATACCCTAGCTCAAATTCACTACGCTCTTACTTGTGGAATTGTAAAGACAGAGTGTGTAAGCTGGATTGTTGTGGCATATATAATAATAATAATAATAATAATAAAGGTCTTTATTCAACAAGTTTCATATAAACCAAATACAAACTCTTACAACATTTGAAAAACTAAGTTGAATAGGCGAGATTCAGATCACCATTTCAGGTGTACTGTTCAATCTAACCCCGTGATTCATCATAGAAAAAAAAACAAATACTTGAGCTCATATGAACTATCATTACAACAATAAGATCGTTTTACCACCCAGAACAAATCAAAGCGAATTATGCTCCACATGAAAAAAAAAAAAATAAAAATCATGAATTTTCAAAATTAAGTATCACCTAGAGAGAGTTGCCACCTGCTCATCCATGAGTTTGCTGAATATCACAGCCCTCAGACGCCTTATGTCCCTTACGCCTCCTATCTCAACAGATAAATTATTCACACAGAACGCAACGCGGTAAGAAAATGATCGCCGGAACAGCTGCGATGTAAACACAGGTGGCGTGAGAGCTCCTTGAATCGAATATTCAAATTGTGGACATCAGAACGGAATGTTATCCTATTGTAGAGGTATGGTGGAGTTCGATAAACCAGAATTTTCATGAATAGTACTAAAGCATGAAGAGATCTCCTCCTCTCCATGTTGAGCCAGTTTACATATTGCAGAGTATGGCTTATTCTGTCGAATTTTCTTATACCAAAAATCAGCCGTAGACAGGAATTCTGAAGCCTCTGTATACGTTTTCTATCAGAGCAACTCAGACAGGGACCATAAACACAGTCAGCAAAATTCAAATGCGACAGTACCAACGACTCACATAGCAGCTTCCTTACATCCCGCCCCAGTGTTTCCCTGTTCACATAAATAATTCTCAGCATACTATAGGCCCTCTGTAGACAGGCAGAGATATGGTCTGTAAAGCTTAGGTCAGAATCCAACCAAACCCCCAAGTCTTTAACTTTGTCACACAATCCAACCACGCTTGACCCGATTTCTATGGTATAATTTTCATCCAAAAATTTAGATCTTTCACCTCTCCTTCCAAATAAAATGGAGACTGTCTTATCCTCATTCAGCTGCAGACAATGTTTGGAGGATATATCATTGATTATATTCAGATCGTAGTTCAATGCCGAGATTGCCTGGGCAGCTTCATTCAAATAAAAGGAGATGTAAAGTTGACCATCATCTGCATAATAATGCATGTGGCAAGAGATAATTAACTTAGGAAACTGTGAGATGTACATGATGAAGAGCAACGGCCCCAGAATCGACCCCTGCGGAACTCCCTGCATATTTTCAAAAAGATGAAATCCTACCATCATAGCAAACCGCTTGGAACCGCCCAGCGAGATAAGAACACAAAAGCCGGACCGAATCATTACAAAAACCAAGATGAATCATAATAGCCTCAAACAGTTCATGACTGAGGCAGTCGAAAGCTTTGGAGTAATCCAAAAGAGTGAGCACAGTTAGTTTCCCTGATCGGTTGCCCCCAAAACGTCATATGTTATGTTCAGCAAGGCCGTAGTGCAGCTATGATCCTTCCTAAATCCTGACTGCATTGGAGGTATGATTTTATTCAAGTTCAAATGTGACCAAATTTGCCTACTCATTATTTTCTCCAGGATTTTCGATAATGTGGGCAGGATACTTATGGGCCGCAAGCTATTCATGTCCTGTGGATTAGGTACCTTCGGTACTGGTATCACTACTGCCTTCTTCCACTGGTTTGGAAAAACAGAATGTTCTAAACAGAAATTCATTATATGCGTGATATGTGGAAGAATATGAGGAACACATAATTGTAGGGTTAGTATATTTATGCCATCATAGCCGATTGCTCTACTTTAATGGATTCGATACATTCCAAGACCTCAGCCTCATCAACAATCGAAAACTTGAAAATACTAGTCGCAATGCAGTTCGTCCGATCAGCATAGAACGACAAAAGATCATCATCAGGAGAACGATTAGGCACTGAATCCAGAAAATGACGATTTACTCGATCAACATCACAAAGCGAAGAGTCCAGATGAGTACCCTATTCTTGACTATACCCAATTTTCTTAAATTGGCCCAGGTTGCTGTGGAACTACCACTTTGATTAATGTATTTACTATAATACGCTCTTTTTCTCTCCTTACAGCAGCAGTGATGGCATTTCTCAGTTGTTTATATGTATTCCAGTCAGCAGTCGCACCTGATGTCTTGAATTTGGAAAGAGCACTATTTCTAGTCTTGATCATATCTCGCAAAGTGTCAGTTAACCAGGGTGAATAATTCTTCGATATTTTGATTGTCCTAACAGGTGCATGCAAATCCAACAGCGCCACCACACTCACGGAGAGGAAATCGACCTTTTCATCAATTGTTGATTTGTCATAAATATTGTTCCATGGTATTGACATCAGATCAGACTTGAACTGACCATAGTTAAGATTTTTAAAATCTCTGGAAGTTTTCAAAACCGATCCCACCTTATGCACTTCCTTATTGAGAACACAGTGGACAAGATCATGATCACTAATCTGAGGAACAGGCATGACACCAGAGTCCCTCACAAAATCGGGGTCAGATATGAGTATGTAATCAATTAACGTTGAGGAGGTAGCAGTAGTCCTAGTAGCTTCCTTAATTATTTGATGGAGGCCGACACTCCTCAAAACTTGCACCATTCCTTTAATCTCCGAACTACTCCTGTCAAAAAAATCCATATTAAAATCTCCAAGACAGACGACATAGTCCGCAGAAGTAATCATCTCTGAGATCATCAACTCAAAATTGTCAAGAAAAAGTCTATAGCTATATGAAGGTGACCTATAGACAACAGATACAGCAACACTCACATCCCCAAGTCTCAAAATCAACCCAAGCTGCTCAAGCTCCACATCATATTTAAATAGTTTGAAACGTAGGTTATCCCTTACATACATCCCGACCCCACCACCTCGACTACCCCTGTCAGCGCGTATGAGTTTGAAACCTTCAATACCAAGAGAATCATCCGGAATCCTCTCACCCAACCAGGTCTCACCCATGCCGAGAATATCATAATCATTATCTATCAAAATATCTCTGATCTCACCGAAATGCAGAGGCAATGATCTCGCATTCACATGAGCCACCCTCAGCAAACTTCTCTTATTACCATACATAATATTACACTTTGATCATAGCAAGTTTAACAATACAATGATTTTTAAATAAAAATAATTACAGTATTAGTGGAATGACAACTGTTAGTTTCAACAATAGTTCAAGAAATATACAATAGAATAACAAATAATGAAATCAAACAGAGCAGAAGTTAACTGAGTGAAAAGTCGTATTATGAGCTAAATATGCAATAAAGTGTGGAAAACAGAAAGAAACTTATCAAACAAAGAAAAGAAAAGCTCAATAAATGACAACAACCCGTATACATCCGCTACAGCAGAAAAGCAGAAAAACAATACACAACAGGAATAAATGGGACACTCAAAGAACAGCTCCGCACCACAAAGAAATGATATAACATTTTGAACTTACATATTAACAAGATCATCATCAGACATAATCTTTTTCACTTGACTGTTTACCATAACAAAAATATTGCCATTAGTTGTCCAGCAAGGAGAATTTCCAAATTTTGTACGCACTTTCTTGAACAAAACAAATTTAGTAGATACTAATCTTTCACTGATCACCACACCAGAGCCTTTTAGATGACGTTTGTTTTTAAAAACAATATCGCGTTTCCACCGGTGCACAAAATGAACTGTAATAGGAAGGGAATTCCCTTGTTTACCACTTTTTCTTCCCGAGCGATAACAGACGTGCAGGTCATCTGTCGATATCTTGCAGGTGGATTTCATGAGAATTCGATTGTTTATGATTTCACACACTTTTTCATTTAAATTTTCATTTTCATTCTCCTTAACTCCATGAAAATCAGATGACTGTTGAACCTCTCCTGTCTTTCATTCTCAATTTGAAATTTCACTGCCTCAATATGAGACCTTAGGGATTTTAAATTTTCCCTCATACTATCTTCGAAACCCTTCATCCTACCTATGATATCACCCACACAATCAGGCACAGGAACAGAAGAGACAGATCCCGAATTTTTTAGTATATTGGTAACCTCACGTCTCAGCTCGCATAGTCCGGATTGCAAACTTTCCTCCATTTTCTCAATGTCAATTGTGACAGTTGTGACGTTTCCCGTGTGGGACAAACCAGACGAAAACTCAACACCAGAATACGGGAACACCTGAACAGACTAAAAACGTAAAACTACACTTCGCTGCGACTGGCGATGTTTATACAGGACTAACGGATGAAAAACTACAACACAACTGAAAAGCTAAGAAAATGCATGGAACCTACCCGCATATGCTCTCTCGCTCTAGCGTGGATTACTCCTCAATTAATAAATGACTGAAGAGGAGGACTATACGGAGAATAAGAGAGGGTTTTATAAAAGCAATACAAGACCGGGTTATAACCACACGTAATTACCGGAAATATATTCTGAAGGAATTGATAGATGTCAAATGTAGAATGTGTGAAACACAATCTGAGACAATACAACATCTTATTTGAGCATGCACCACACTTGCAAACCGAGAATACACAAAAAGACGTAGCGAAGATTGCTTATCAGCAATTAGTCTGACATACAATACTCCATTAAAATCCCTTGCCACCATATTAGAGGTATTAGCCAGATGAAGTCCTTGTCAATGTAAGTACAAGATTATACTGGAATCGGCTTGTGCAGACTATCCGAACTATCAGAGCAAACCGATTTGATAGACGAAATTTCCATTGTTTAGGTTTGGTTAATCATTTCATCAGAAAAACGAATCAGAAGTATCTCCGAAGTATCAGGGCCCATTTACAGCTAGGCCAGTCAATCTGTCAATGGACCTCGCAAAAATATCCACACTGGTAAAATTTGTTTTTATTGTTGTAAGATGAGGTAAATGAGCTACCTTGAAGATGGGCATTTAAAATTTTACTGCGTTTTTTTAAAACTCAAAAAACTGAAAAAATTTTGAAATCGTTTTTTCTCGAAAAATATACATTTTACAGGAAAATTTATTAAACAAAAATGTAGAGGACGTTGCGATCTACAATTAATGTCATTGACGCTATGCTGTACAACATCGAAGTGCGCACTGTAGGTGGCGCTAAAGGTGGGAAATAAGTGTTTTTCTATAATTGTAGATCGCAACGTCCTCTACATTTTTTGTTTAATAAATTTTCCTGTAAAATGTATATTTTTCGAGAAAAAACGATTTCAAATTTTTTTTCAGTTTTTTTGAGTTTTTAAAAACGCAATAAAATACTAAATGCCCATCTCTAAGGTAGCTTATTTACCTCATCTTACAACAATAAAAACAACTTTCACTAGTGTGGAAATTTTTTCCTTCAACTATTTAATTTACGACAGATTGACTGAACTAAGCTTTTCGATTGACTTGGGAGCCTATTTAGTGTCGCCCCCACACCGCGGGCTTTGCGGGTCCATAGCTAGCAACTGATTTTCATTTTCAAATGGTCATATGTACCCAATATGGTATTTAAATGTTCTGATAGATCATTTCCTTGTAGATACATGTTATGATTGATTTTTCATGGAATTTTGAGGAAAGCGGTTGGTCAAAAACTACATTCAACTAATGCCAACGTTTCAACGTTTGGAGTTTTGCAAAGTTTCCCCATAAGTTCTTTTTCAATTTGCTCAACAAACTAATATTAAGATCCTTTGTGTGTAAAACATAAGTTCGACTTTGCCCTGAAGAAGTAGAAATATATCTACGAAACGTTGGCATTAGTTGAATGTAGTTTTTGACCAACTGCTTTCTTCAAAATTCCATGAAAAATCAATCATAACATGGTATTTAAAGCAGAGTGCAGTTTGTAGATCTATTTCAAACCAATGATTATCAGTAAAAATTAAAAAAATTTAGAAAGCACTGACGTGAGGTCAGATTGCTTTGGCGCTCTTGTTGAGCTACTTGCGAGTAAATATTCAAACCATAACAAATCTATAAGTATTCTGGTCAGGTGAACAATAGTCTTTTCCCGTACTATGGGACAATGTGATGCAAAATGAACGCCTAATGAATGAACAAACCTATATCTCAAATTAAAAATAACTATTCATAATTTTCCCCAAGTTTTGTTCGAAGCTATAATTCCCTTTTCCTAAAAACTTACGTCAGTGCTTTTCTGAATTTTGACAACGTATATTGTTTCAGCCATCTAGATTGAATTCTATCTCTATGATTTCCCGTTATAAAAAATTTTGATTAATATTACGCCAACTGACACTGATTAATGAGCCCGGCATTTGTCAATCGAATATCGATCTGTGATGGCCATCGTTCAAAGAAAATCATCGGGACGTATGTCATTTATCTTTTTTCTTGAGTAAATGAAAAAAATGATCATATCTTTAGATGGAAAAGAGCTACGACAATGAAATTTGAGGATAAGTTAGATATCGATCACCTCAATATATTCACGAATTTTTATTGAAATCCGAAAAATATTTTATGAGATAGTGCGGATTAAAAAAATTTTTTTTTGGAATTTTTTAAAAATTTTCTAGCGTGACGATTTCTGCGAAATTTTGCGAGCCGTTTTGTCGCAGCCTCCCTAAACAATATTTCAAGTATCAACTTGATCGGATGGATATTCTAGTAAACAAAATTTCAGATGCTCATAACTACTGAACCATCCGACGGATTTGGCCCAATAACGAACTTGACCGAGATATTTGGACAATTAACCTATTCTGAAAATATGAAAACTCTAGCTTAGCTCTTTTGGATGCTAGAGAGGATACGGCCGGCCGGACAGACTCAACTTTCGCCACGGATTCTTCATCGGGGAGTCGAACCCAATCGATTGAGACCATTTTCGGCTCGATATTCCAAAATTACAAACATTCGGGCAAAATGATAGGCACTGTGTTCGGGTGAACAAGAGCGCCAAAAATGGATCGAGAGAAATCTAGAAAGTCGAGGTTACTAATTGAAGATTCCCATAATGAACAGTTCTAAGATATAAACCTTATTTATTAAAATTTATATTGAATTCAGAATATGACGTTCACTAATATGAACATAAACATCAATATGAACATTTACTAATAGGAAATTTACCGAGAGTCTAAGAGCTCAAATCTGACCACTCATAATTTACGGCACCTGAAATTTCGTCCAGTGAGGCAGCTATACACAGTAAATAAGCAATGGGTAATAGCTAAGCCCGACCGCGGTAGGTTTGAGGTCCATCAGGTGGGCCAGGTATGAAAATTTAGCGAATTTCAAAAGTATTTTACGGCGTCTTGATTAATAATATAATTAAGATTATATTCCAGGATGGTCGAAAGAAACCGATAATTCGTACAAGGACTATCAAAAATCACCATCCGTTGATAAAAAGGCTTATGAATTCTATCAATACAAGTCGAAAAGAGAAATGGGATAGTGTTGTATCAAAAATGAATTCTACACATTCGAGTAGGAGTTCATGGGATATATTGAGAAAATTAGGTGAAGCTACTCCTCTTGCCTCATCATCATCAAAAATTGATCCAAGTTTAGTCGCTCCCGCCTAGTTAATGTATCTGAATCAGTCAATAAGGAATATGAAGAAAAACTTACACATATTCAGGAGATCAGCTCCTACTTTAGAACATGTGTCACATCCATTCAATATAGATGAATTGGGGGCTGCAATCAAATCTACCAAATCTCGAAAGGCAGCAGGTTTTGACGGAATTTATCCAGAATTCATCAAACATTTAGGAAAAAAGGCCTTGTCTTGGTTATTGTCTTTCTATAACAATATTCTGAATTCAGGAAACTTTCCTTCCGAAGGACCAATGCGAGTACCATAAAAACATATTCAATTCTTGATATGCACTGCAACTGCCAATACATGATATCCTGTGATTTGTTGTAATGTTTCTTCTTGATTGTTTTATTTTCACATTGATATTTTATCAATTTGTTATTTTTCTAGTGATTAAGTAGGTTTGGCTTTTATATAGAATAAGTATTTTTTTTAGCGTTAAAAGTTTTGTATGATTCATAAATGTTTTATATGTAGTTTTGTCTTTCTATAATGATATTCTGAATTCGGGAAACTTTCCTTCCGAATTTCGTAAGGCAAAAGTAATAGGTATTTTGAAACGAGGAAAAAATCCTTGTGATCCTAGTAGTTATCGACCCATCAGTTTATTGAGTGTTCCTTTCAAGATATAAGAAAGGCTAATTCTTTTTAGAATTGAATCTTCTATAGAAATTGCTCTACAAAATTTCCAGGGAGGCTTTAGGAAAAATTGAAATTGTTCAGATCAGGTTCTGAGCCTTACAACTTTCATAGAATCAGGCTTTAATGATAGGTTGAAAACAGGAGCTGCTTTTATTGATTTATCTTCGGTATATAACACTGTGTGGAAAGATGGATTAATTTTCAAACTCTATACCAATCTGAAGTGTGGGAAAATGGTACGATTATTAGAAAATATGTTATCTGATAGAAGATTTCGTGTTTTTGTTGAAAATAAGAGTAGCAATTTCAGAAAATTGAAAAACGGTCTTCCACAAGGATCAGTTTTAACTCAACTTTTCAATTTATATCTAAGTGTTTCACCCACGACATCATCTCAGAAATTTGTTTATGCTGACGACATTGCTATTGCTTACCAACATTCGGATTTCCATACTCTGGAATACATATTGTCATCTGATTTGGAAATTTTAAAGAATTATTTTATTGAGTGGCCATTATGTCCAAATCCTAACAAAACAGAGGTATCTTCTTTCCATCTGTATTTGAAATTGCAAAAAATCTACCACTGGGCAAATGAAGTCATACCGTACGTGTTAATACTACTAGGGTCAGATGTTCGACTAGCTGTTTTATTCACTGAAATCATTCTCCAACCGTACGGTATCAGAACGATTTGAAGTATTGATCTAAGAAATAAGACTTTTCAAAGTAAAGTAAATAATTTATCAAAAACTCACATCAATTAATTAAATATTCAAATTGTTCACCATTAGCTTCCATACAATGAAATAAGTTTTGTTTGAAACGATGGCGCACATTTTGCAGAATTTCTGGAGTGATTTGACGACATTAGTTCACTATACGTCTTCTTAAATCTTCTATGGAATCGGGCTGTGTAGAGTAAATTTTACTCTTCAAGTGGCCCCAAAGAAAGAAATCTAGTTGTGACAGATCTGGCGATCTGGCTGGCCATTCAGTGGGAGCCCTTCTTCCAATCCACCGATTTGGAAATCTTTGATCCAGATATTCTCGAACTGGTAAGGCGTATTGTGGAGGGGCTCCATCCTACTGAAATACAATCTGATCTTCCACATAATTTCCAGCATTGTTTTCAATAATTTCCGTCAAAATTGGATCAATATGATTTTCCAATAAGTCCAAATACATATCTCCAGTAAGATTATTAGGTAAAAAGAACGGGCGACACAATGTTGTCACCAAATATTCCAGCCCAAACATTGAGTTTTTCTGGTTGTTGAGTATAAACTTCGTGGAACAATCTCGGATTACCATCGGCCCAATAACGACAATTGTGTCATTTACTGTGCCGTTTCGAAAGAACGAACACTCATCGGAGAAACAAATATTGTACATTAGAAAATTGGGATTAGCAGTTACTCGTTCACTCATTGCATCATAAAATTCAACACGATGGTCAAAATCATCTTCGTTTAGTGCGAGTGAAAGATGGATTTTGTAAGGATGGAATTTAAAATATTTTCAATTCGAGTTCGTGTAAAACCAGATTCATGTGCTAGCTGCCTCGTACTCGTCATTGGATTCAGAGCAATCTGTGCAAGAACAGCTACTTCAGCTGCTTCATTTCTTTCCATGTTTCGTTTTTTATTAGCCACGGACCCGGTTTCTTCAACACTTTGACACTAATTCTAAAACATACTTCCTATTAACATGTTTATCTAAATGTCGTTGATTGAAGAATTCTGCGGTTCTATTCGCACATTGATTGTTTGCAAAAAAAAGTGAAATTATTTCCACCCGCTCTGCAATTGAATAAACCATGTCGAACAATGAATTAGAACAAATACTCGTCTCAATTCAAAACTAAGAATAATTCACATGTCAAAGAACCAGTAAGCCAACTTAATGATCTGTTCGTAATAAATAAAAAATTATCGATTCTCATTTTTTTGAAAAAGATAAGAATTCAATAATCAACAAAAAGAATACGTATTGAAGCCAACTGAGAGAACACTTCATAATTAAGTCGGAAATTTTTTCACGACTTGGGACTGCAATATTTCTGTGGCATCATTAATGATTTGATTTTCTTACCTGGTAATCTGATTAGAGATATACGTATTTGGACTTTCTGGAGATTTCTATCGATCAAGTGTTACCGCATGTTATTGGAAATACTGCAAATTATATCGAAGATAATTTAGATTGAGCTCCTTCGCAATACGCTTTGTTTGTTCGACATCTTGATTAAAGATTTCTATGTCAGTGGATTGGAGGAAGGAAGCCACAGTCATGGTTGTTTTGAAGCTCAAAATGTCGATTTTTCACAAAAAAACACTACAAGTGCCATGAAAACACCAATTCATTTTCAAATACTTAGTTAAGTATATTTCGAGAACTAATGCATAGAATGAAAAAACAATTACTGTGCTGAAATCAGTAGAAAAATACCTTCCAAATTAGGTATCACTAACCCCATCTTCCCTATTCAAAATTTGGGGGTGAGAGTTGTAGTAGAAAGGGTTGAAGCGCTATGCGTCCGTAACCTACATCTTAAGTTGTCCCCCTCGAAACAGAAATCGACCTGTCCGAGCATTTCTATCGAAAAAATTTATTTCGTCAGTAATCTCGTCTGTTTCGTTTTCAAATGGCCACCCTGTATATTATATACATCTAGAAAAACTGGAAAATAACAGTGGCAGACAATTTGGCGGTTGCAAAATCATGGCAGACGCTTTTCAAAAAACAAAAAAACGAATACAAAGAGTACGTATTGAAACGGATGAGTCAAAAGAACACGATATTTTTTCCCAGACGCGGTTAACACCGTCTTCAGAATATAATGGTATATCTTTAATAGCGTGGAAGAAATCCAAACAAAAATTCATGCAAAATTGTAGACTTTTCCTCTTAACCACCACTTAAACGGAGTGCTGCAGGTGAAAAAAATAACTTCCCACAGATATACAAGAAGACGCGATAGATAACGATGACCACTCTTTTCAACTCTCACCAGAGACGTGCTAACAGTAAGTTGGCTACAAGAATGTAGGTAAAACGTACTCATTTGATTCTTGGATGTCACGTGCTTCGCAACTCTTCTTACCGGTAATAAACAACGTGGTGCAATGAACTACTACGCGGTGCGTTAGATTTCTTTCGACAAAGTGACCAACGAGCTGTACTGGACCGCTACCCTAACTGACTTTAATTGTGCGTGTTCATAGTGTTTTTTTCGTGTGTATTTGACTCTGGTGATTCGCGATCCAGGTTTCAGATTGAAATAGTGAAAAGGTGAGAGAAAAACCTCGAGACATGTTAAAATACACAGATGTGTGATGTGCGCTTTTGAGCACTTGTTGTAAAGTCTTTTCCTGGGCTTTGGAACAGTGGAATACTAATACTGCAGCCACAATGAAGGAACAAACCTATATCTCAAATTGAAAATCAACACACACATTCTTCCCTCTGGTTTGTTCGAATCTCTTGGAAACCAACCAAATTTTTGTTTTATATTTCCTATCAATAATCATATAGAAATGGGTATTTACCTCCAACTAAATTATTGTTCATCTGAAATTCTTTGCTCATTCAAGTCCAAATGATAGAAAAAAGCGACTGAGATTTTTTAAAGGAAGACTTACGTATGAAACTGAATTGAATTGAATAATTTCACAATTGATATAAAAAATATATTATTAAATTAATCATTAAACGTCTTAACATATAAATTGCATCTTGAAATTGGATGGTATAATGCAGAATTTCAAATAAGCTCTATATATCATAACCCTCGCTAACGTACATTCGAAATTTTGTAGATCTTTGATGGATATCTTATAAAATATAACTCTGAAGCTAATGGGAAATTTGATCAAATAAAGAATCTAGCTGAGATATTAATCCGCCAAACCTACTCTGAAAATTTCTCATTCCGTTCGAGAGTAATCGTGCTCGCGGACAAACTGTATAAATTATCAAATTGGTCCTCATTTCTCTTTCATTAATTTATTTTAAATTATCATCCAAGCAATTATTTATCTTCCGAAGTAGATAAGCTGAAGTTTTCATACTCTCAGAATAGATTAAATGTCCAAATATTTCGGTCAAGTTAGTTCCATCAAATAGATCAGCAGCTGTGAGAATCTGAAATTTGGTTTCATCAATAACTCTTCGATACTCGTCTAATTTCAATAAAAATTTGTGCAAATATGGAGGTTATCGGCAATCTACATATTGATATCATACAGGGTGTCTCAAGTTCGAGTGCCTATTAGACGTTTCTGGAGAACTAGAAATATTTGAAGTATGAAAATTGGGATTATGATATTGTTCGAAGTTCTCTACAGAGCTAAAATATTGTCGAAGCCGAAAAACTTCCGGTTATACAGGGGGTGAAAATAAATTCGACGAAAAAATTAATTTTTTTTCAAGTTTTCCATTCCTGGTATGATCGAGTATTCAATGAAAAATACATTTCTGTTAAAACCATTGTATTAAATCGAATGGTTTTCAAAATATCCAAAATAAAACTGGAAAAAAGTCAAATATGTTCAGTCAGTAATATGTTCATTATTCTTATTTTAAATATCCTGAGCGTAAACCGTTTTTACAACATCGAAGAGGGAGGATGTGAAAAATTCATGCATCTTTTGGATTTCAAAAATATCACAGGGTGTTTCAAATTTTTTGTTGAAAATTGTGATCTTAAATTGGCTATAACTTCTGTTTTTCGAATTAGAACCCTATTTTTTTATAATTGTGTTGGATTCTGCGGTCGAAAATAATGATAGTTTTCTCACATGATTATGCTCCTAAATTCAATAAGTTCTGAGTTATTTGAGATTTTCTGGATTTATGGTATACGTAGAGTCAAATTGATTGCATCTAAAATAATTCAATGAATATTCTTTCGAATCCATGGGAACACTCTACCCATAGATGATAAATTATCTGTTAATAATTCACAAGTATCAGGTGTTATTGTTATTCGTTATCTTCATTTCTCGATTTAACAAAATGAACCGTTATTCTAATTACGAAATTCTGGATTTTATATTTATATTTTATATACATGGTGAATGTGACAGAATTATTAGTAGAACCTGCCGGGCCTTCAACGAGAAGTATCCCCATTTACCTTCCATGACGGAGAAGATCTTTAGAAAATATGTTTCAAACTTTCAAAGTTTGGATGTGTAAGAGCCCCTAAAGAATACAAAAGAAGGGTAGTTGATGATGAGGAAAATGAAATTAGTGTTTTGACTCATTTCGAAGCGAATGAAAATGCATCTATTCGAAGTGCAGCTCATGAAATCTATTTAGACATAAATTCAGTGCACCGAATTTCGAAAAAACACAACATGCATAAGAACCAAATGACTACATTAAAAGGTTAAATTATTGTATAGGAATATTAGAAAAACTTGAAAATGATGAAAATTATTTGAAAAAGATCATATGGACAGACGAAGCAAAATTCAATAATGAAGGACTATTTAATAGAAAGAATTGCCACATCTGGAGAAGTGAAAATCCTCATAGACAAAGACAAAGAAACCCCCAGAACAAATTCAGTTTTAATGTGTTTTCTCTTTTGATGCACAATAAAGTGCGGTACTACACATTATAAAAAAATAGGGTTCTAATTTGAAAAACAGAAGTTATGGCCAATTTAAGATCACAATTTTCGATACAAAATTTGAAACACCCTGTGATAATATTTTTGAAATCCAAAAGATGCATGTCCTTTTCACATCCTTCTTCTTCGATGTTGTAAAAACGGTTTACGCTCAGGATATTTAAAATAAGAATAATGAACATATTACTGACTGCATATATTTGACTTTTTTTCCAGTTTTTTTCTGGATATTTTGAAAACTATTCGATATAATACAATGGTTTTAACAGAAATGAATTCACTATTGAATACTCGATCATACCAGGAATGGGAAACTTGAAAAAAATTTTTTTCATCGAATTTATTTTCACTCCCTGTATAACCGGAAGTATTTGGGATTCGAAAATATTTTAGCTCTGCAGAGAACTTCGAACAATATCATTATCCCACTTGAACTTGAGACACCCTGTATATCACGAAGAGATATAGAAGTTTCTCATTTTTATGAGGAAGTTACAGAAGTTTATAAATAAACTGAAGACTGGATTTTTTTGTACTTCTACGTATGGACCACATTAAGTAAGGAAATATATTGAAGTTCATGAATCGTTATTCCGAACTACCTTCTGTCATCTTTTGTTTCAAGAAAAACATATTGATTCATTAACATTAATCTATTACCTTTGACAAATTATCTATTGTGTCGGAAAATACTTTATGATTGAGACACAGATGATCATAATATCTAAATGTTTGGTAAGAAGATTTATCAAAATACATGGAGTTTCATTAAATGATATGTTTTAATCCTGTCTGAGGAAATTTAGTCAGGTGATACAGCTTTAAGGAGACGAGGATTACCTATTCTCGTTGTTATTGTATTGCACTGTTACAGAGAGAAAAACTTTAACACAATCGCGCAAAAACATCTCACTTCACGTCACGTGGTGAAATACCATGAAGATTCACAAAATCGAATATATCACCTCTAAATTTGTACCATTTATCATTCGAAGAAATTCATGAAGAAGGTATATTCTTTCGTAAGTTTATTCTATGAACTCGTCTTTTCGTGAGTTTACTCTTTTAAAAAAATTATTTCAGAAAATGAGAGAATTTTTGTTTAGATCCGACGAATATCTTATGAGTAATCGAATATAAGAAAAATCAGAATTTTACGTATACCATAAATCTAGAAAATCTCAAATAACTCTGATATTATTGAATTTAGGATAATCATGTGAGAAAACTATCATTATTTTAAATAACCGTAATACTAAGGACCCAGGTTCCAAGACTGAAAAGGTAGCAAATGACCCTACCAACGCCCCAAAAAAATTTGACGGTCCATGTGCCGAACACCCTGTAGATGTGTTCAATTTGGTTATTGATCATTGCCGAGAACCCAAATAAATAATCTCAACAAAAAATGAGTACTGGGTAGATAAATGATCTATGAGGAACCCATATCAACTTTTTTCACTTATACCCCTGTCAAATCCTTTGCCTCACCGGAAGAAGGTGTAACCATTTATTTCGTAACAATAATCATGTTCTTGTTGGAATAAGATCTTAGTAATATAAACGACCTTTGCGTTACCTCGCTGAATGTGAGAAATACCAGAAAGATTGATACCTTTATCTATGATTTACATTTCTTATCCGATAATTAGTGAAAAAACCACCCCTGCGTACATTGCAGACGCCAATTAACCATTTAAAATGAAAGCAATGTCATATTCAACACCGCCTTGAATTGTCTGGTGTAACATGTTACTTATTCGTGTTTCTCAACTTCAATTACTCGGAATAAAGAAAAATTTCATTTGGGAAACCTGAGGCTAATAGAAATATGCGATAATTGAGGATATAATTTACAATACGTTCTGGTGCGATTGCAAAAATAGGACTACATATATTAATTTTCCCAACAAAAAATTTCTAAAATATAGATATTAGTTTAATTGAAATACTTGTGGGATGAAATATCAGCGCAATTATCTGACAATACAATATTCCAGCTTTTAATGAATCAATCCATATTTAGGATTTCTTTACGTTATTGAAACGCTAGATCTCCGCAAACCTAATTCTAAATGGCATTTACTACAGTTCCATTCAAGCAAATAATTCTTTCGGCTTCAGAGATTTTGAGAGAAAAGCCTCACAAAGAATAATTTTTTCTCCCAATATCAGAAAGGTACTTGTATTTTTTATCAGTATTATATAAGTATTCAAACACTTTGGACTAAGACTAAGAATATCAAGTTCTCAGTTTGTTTTTAGTACTATCGAAACATGAATTTATTCATGAACAAATTTCATATGAGTACCAGTGATCAGTTGTATAGAACATTAAAGAGATATACCTATTTGGCGGTAGCAAAATTTGGGAACTATGATGTACAGACGTATTGCTAGATGAGATTAAAGAATTAACAGTACAGAGCAACCGGTGAAGCTGTATTCATTGATTCTAACAGTATACGTTATTATGTTATCCCTAATAATATTATGCGAAAGTAATTATTGCCTTATTGATCTATGGGCTTATTTATCTACTCGTTAATAATTCTATCTATGGTCTATATGGATCTATGGGCCCTACAAATATTATAAATGCGAACTAACTCTGTTACGCTTTACGCTTTTCGGCACAGGCAATTTATAGCCTGAGAAAGGACATAGGATACTGGCTACGGAAAAATGGAAATACAGGGTGTCCCATATGCCTAACACCACCTTTTATTCGCGTTCTTTCGTGTTTTTTGCAATTCTCGGGTTTTTCCTCGAACGGGATATCTAATTTGAAAAATATTATAGGTTGATATACAAGGTGTTCCTACCGTCTTCCTTTATTCATTGTTCATTGTTTATGAAATCAAAAATAATCATTTTGTGTCTTCATAATACGGAGAGTTCATAGCTTCCTAGAATAATATGATACATTGCTGGAATAGAATAGAATAGAATAAATTGAAATTCGTCAAAATCAAAATATTCACTTTCTACACAATTCAAAAAATTCTAACAATGTATAGAGTTCACCTTCAACAATAAATTTATACAAACTCCTCTTGAAAATCTTTGCATTCTTAATTTCATAAAATCCCATCTTGAAGTGTTGAATATGAGGAAAGGTAAAAGTCTTGAAACACTTCTGTTGTTGGAACCTTTTATTTAAAAATCATCCGGTTACATGTTTCGGCTACTCCGCCATTATCAAACCAAGGATTCTAAAAAGGTGGTACTCGTAAGCAAAACAAACATTGTTAAATTGTTGAACATAAAGTGAAAACACGCTATGTTTACAAGTATCATTAGAAATATATACTTATTAAGATGAAATAAATTTTTTGGTGTTTGCTATTAAATTGTAATATGTTCGCTTAAACTTACGATTTTTTGTTCCAGTGTCATATGGTAAAATACATAATATTATCTAGTCACAAGGGGGTTGAGTCCAAAATATAAAATAACAACACAATTATACACGTTAAAAGAATAAATAAATAAATAAGAATAAAATTGAATTATTTAAAACGGTAAAGACAAAACTATGAAAAATGACAGACAGACTAAATGACAAAAGACAAACAAACCTTGACAAACCGACCTATGTGGGGACACTCTTCTTCTTACAAACGGTGTTGGCCGGACTCTTGAATGTTCCTAGCGAGGCAGTGGCGTGCCATGGGGTAGTCAATATAAAAGTTTATATGTGTCTTTCACATTGTTGGTTAACATTGTATTCAGTGTTTTGTATTCCGTACTATTAAGATGTTTATAAATTTCCACTTCTTCTAGTATTTCTTGTTTGTAATTGAATTCACAGTGATGAATAAGTTTGGTATTTTCTTCCAGATCAAACTTGTGTTTTTCTTCTCTCAAATGACACCCAAATATTGATTTGTCGTTCGATGCATTTTTGGCGCTGGCTAAATGCTCTTTTGTCCTAGTTCTAATAGACCTGCCACTTCTTCCTACATAGGCAACATTGCATCCCGGTTCACCACACTCCAATCTGTAAACGCCCGGTTTGTCCAAGTTCTCAATTGGGCTTTTGTTCTTGATGAGAAATTGACGTAATAAATTTTGGGATTTAAATGCTACTCTAGAATCATCTACTTTTCTTATTACATTGGCGATCTTATGTGAGATACCACCATAGAATGGAATGCAGCAGTATTTCAGGTTTGAACTTATGTTAGTTGCTGCCATTAATGAATCTTGTCCTTCCGTATTTTGTTTTCTTCTCATAAAAAATTTCTTCTCAATATAGTTTATCGATAACCTCTGGGTGGTAACCGTTCGACACTGCTAGGTATTTTAGTGTATTCAGCTCCACAATATATTCTTCCTGGTCTAAAGGGATCCTAAGTAATCGGTCAATATAATTTTTGTAGGCTGCCAAATTTTATGGCCCATGTAGTGGCATGACGTTGTATTAATTGTTATGGCTGTTTGAGTGGGTTTCCTATATATACTGAATAATAGCCTATTTAAGTGTCTCTTGATAGTGAGGTCTAAAAAGTTAATATTGCCGTCTGACTCGACTTCCAATGTGAAGTGGATGTTCATATGGAGTTTGTTGATCCACTAGTGGAACTCCTGCAATTTCTCCCTGCTGCCAGTCCATGCTATCCAGATATCATCCACATATCTGATCCAAAACAGAATTTTATCTTTAAAGGGACAGTTCAGTATAAAAATTAGTTTCTTTTCGAAGTAAGACATAAACAGTTCAGCGAATAGAGGAGAAAGGCAGTTTCCCATAGACAGGTCGTCCTGCTGTGTAAAAATTTCATCTTCAAAATTGAAGAAGTTTTGTTGGAGACACAACTCTGTTAACTGAAAAATACAATCCGCCAGGTTGTCGGATAGAGTAGAATTTATCAGTCTATTTTTGAAAATTTGCAACGTTTGTGGGACCGGTACTGATGTAAACAGATTGTTCACGTCGAAAGAAGCGAGAATAGTGTTGTCAGGGAGTTGTAAGTCTTTGACCCTTCTTATAAGTTCTAGGGAATTATTGACACTGTATTCTGACTTGAAATTGATGGTGGAAGTAAGAAGTTTGTTCAGATGTTTTGACAACTTATACGCAAGACTACCACAGAACGAGACGACTGGTCTGATCGGGATGTCCTCCTTGTGGACTTTCGGAAGGCCATATAGTCTAGGAGTGGTGAAAGACATGGGTATTAGTGACCTCCAATTATCGCATAGCAGAGGACCCAATGTTGAAAGTGTATTCTTGAACCTTGTATTATATTTGTTAACATATGTTGTCGTTGTCTTTTTGAAATTATTACTGGAAAGAAATGTATGTACTTTCTTTATGTATTCATCTTTCTTCAGAATTACCAAGCAATCACCTTTGTCTGCTTTAGAGAAAAACAAGTTGTTTTCTTTTATTTTTTCAGAGATCGTCACGATACTTAGGTGTTTTGATTTTAATTTTCCTGAATTTATCCAGGATCGAAATAATGTGGCTACGTATCAAGTGTGGGTTTATTACTCTGTTCGATTTTAGGAAGGTTTCCACCGCTACAACCAAGTTTTCAACAATTATTGACCTATTATAAGTTGGAATCGAGAATTTTAAACCCAAATTCAAGAGTTTAGTCTCTGATTCTCTGATTTGAGAGAAGAAAAACACAAGTTTGATCTGGAAGAAAATACCAAACTTATTCATCACTGTGAATTCAATTACAAACAAGAAATACTAGAAGAAGTGGAAATTTATAAACATCTTAATAGTACGGAATACAAAACACTGAATACAATGTTAACCAACAATGTGAAAGACACATATAAACTTTTATATTGACTACCCCATGGCACGCCACTGCCTCGCTAGGAACATTCAAGAGTCCGGCCAACACCGTTTGTAAGAAGAAGAGTGTCCCCACATGGGTCAGTTTGTCAAGGTTTGTTTGTCTTTTGTCATTTAGTCTGTCTGTCATTTTTCATAGTTTTGTCTTTACCATTTTAAATAATTCAATTTTATTCTTATTTATTTATTTATTCTTTTAACGTGTATAATTGTGTTGTTATTTTATATTTTGGACTCAACCCCCTTGTGACTAGATAATATTATGTATTTTACCATATGACTCTGGAACAAAAAATCGTAAGTTTAAGCGAACATAATATTACAATTTAATAGCAAACACCAAAAAATTTATTTCATCTTAATAAGTATATATTTCTAATGATACTTGTAAACATAGCGTGTTTTCACTTTATGTTCAACAATTTAACAATGTTTGTTTTGCTTACGAGTACCACCTTTTTAGAATCCTTGGTTTGATAATGGCGGAGTAGCCGAAACATGTAACCGGATGATTTTTAAATAAAAGGTTCCAACAACAGAAGTGTTTCAAGACTTTTACCTTTCCCCTTTGCATTCTTAACTTATAAGGAAGAGCATTCAATAATTTAATCCCAAAATACAAAGGAGAAAACTCAGTCATCGCTAAAGAATGATAAGGATAAAAATATGGTTCTTTTCTTCTGGTTTGATTAAAATTTCTGTATCTTTCGAAATACTGTGGATGAAGTTTCATGAAAATTAATACCTTATATATATATATAGACCACACAGTGTTAAAATATTTTGTTCCCTGAAATGTCCCCTACATGATTCCTTAAATTTAAGTCCTACTACAGTTCTCAACATCGATTTTTGTCTTAAAAAACTTGTTCAGATAGTGAGCTTCCCCCTGAAAAAATTATACCGTAAGACAACAACGATTAAAAATTCGCGAAATATACAGTCTTTAATGTATGATGATCCACTTTTCTCTTGAGTACAAATGTTGAATATATAACTGAGTTCAGCTTCCTTGTTAGTTGGTTTTTATGACAGTTCCATTTTAGGTGATTATTAAGAAAGACGCCCAGGAAAACAACCTGTTCGTTGATATGCTGTGGGATAACGGCAGAAGATATCTATCTGTACTGAATACTACACATTCAGTCTTCGCTACATTCAGCACTAAGTGATTGTTTTTGCACCAATTGTTTATCTCATCTAAGATTTTCTGTACCATTTCTACAGTTAGTCCAAAATTAGGAGATCTCAAGATAATATTAGTATCATCTGCAGATGACATAAGTTCTACAATAATTGTATCGATAATTTTATTATACAGGAAGGATGGAAGATCATTAATGTAAACTAGGAATAGTAATGGACCTAGAATACTACCCTGAGGCACACCAGTTTTGCTTACTTCCTGTGTAGAGTGATATTCACAGTTATTCACTACCATTTTGACAGTTCGAGGTCTATTACTCAGACAGCTCCTTATGAGTTTCAGTTGATTGTCTCTAATTCCATATTTCCATCATTTTTCAAGCAATATCTCTTTGTCAACACAATCAAAAGCTTTGGATAAAGCCAAAAATAAGCCAATTGGTAATTCCTTCCTATCCAGTTTGCTAAAAGAGAGTTATATAATTCGAATATAGCTGTCTCAGTTCCTTTTCCTTGAATATATCCATGCTGACTCGAAGAAAGAATCCGGAATATTTTGAAGAAGTTGAGTCTTCCACTCAGAACCTTTTCGAAAATTTTTGCAAAGCTAGACAAAATACTGATCGGACGATAGCTTCCTGGTTCTTTAATGTTTCCTTTTTTAAATATTGGTTTTATTACGGCTGTTTTTAAAGCTTCTAGAAAAATACCATCTTTAAAAGATTTATTCATTATTTTAACCAAGGGCACAGCAATGCGGTGTATTGTATCATTTAATATATCTTGAGAAACATCGATGTTGGTAGTTGTCTCTTTATGGTTATTATTGTTAGTTAGGGCTGTTTTTATGGGAAAACAGGAAGAAAACACATTATCAAACCTTTCAAAGAAGGATTCCCACAGTGAATTCGCATCAGCATGTGAGCCATACGCTATATCGGTCCAAATTTGGCGTGACATATATTCTATGAACTTCTTTTTGTTGTCCTGGTAGAAAATTCTAATTTGTTTTTTCTCAACTGTCTTATTCTTGTGTTTGTTTCCAGAAAAAACAAATTTTTGGGCAGAGTGATCAGATATATATTCTTCAATAACATGAGCCTTACCTACTATGTTGGTCACAATATTGTGCAGATGTTCTGGAAATTCGAGTTGGTTCATTAATGGTTATAGGATATCCAAAACTCTCTATCAAAGATCTGAACAATCTAGTTGCCGATAAATCCACCAACAAATCAATGTTAAAATCGCCTGCAAGAATAAGATCATTTTTTTCTTTCAAACAAAGAGACAATATTTGTGAAAGTTTTTCCAAAAAAACATTAAAATTTGTGGTCGAGGAATCTGGTCTATAAATATATATCATTACAATATTCCTCTCATTCAGACGTACCTGAGCCGCACAACATTCAAGAATGAATGGAACACTGTAGTTGTTGATATCAAGTCTAGTCTTGAATGGAATATCAGCTCTGAGAAATAATGCACTACCTCCATGTTCACCCTCATTTCTACAAAAGCTGGATGCCAGCTGAGATATTATAATGTTTCAATTGTTCTTCAGCCCTCCAATGTTCTGTCACAGCTAAAAAGTCAACAAAATGTTCCTCAACAGCATACTGCATTCTGCTAAAAGCAGAACCTATGTATCTTAAATTCTGATGCAAGAAACAATATGTTTGCTTGCCAGCTTTATTTGTTCTCATTGAATCAAGTTTGGCGGCTTCAATGGCTGGAACCCAATATCAATATCCTTGATATATATTCAGAATTATGTAGATATCTGATGAATATCTTATGAGTACTTGAAAAATGATTTGAGAATTTTTCAAAAATATTCAAGCGTGACAATTTACGCGAAATTTTGCAGACCTAATTTCTTCAACCTCATTCGATCATTTTTCTCGTTAAAAATTGATCGAACGGATATTTCAGGAATTATTGAGGACATTAATTTTCAGATTCTCATAAATGCTGAACTATATTGAATTTGTATTTGGTTCTATATCACACTTGACCAAGATATTTGGACAACTAACCTATTTTGTTAATATGAAAACTCTAGCACATCTTCTAGAGCGTGTAGGGCAGGATAACCGGACACACTCAAGTTTGACTACGGATTCTTCATCAGGAAGTCAAACCCAATCCATTAAGGTAATTTTCGGCTTGATATTAAAAAATTGCTTGGACAAAATGATAGATCGGTGTTCTACTAGTTCAATGAGCCTAAAAATGTCTTCTGAAGTCATTTGGTTAAAATCTGGAAACGTAGGTTGGTCTCAAAATAGTATATTATATACCGCGGGACTGAAGTAGTAGTATATAGCGGTCGGGCCATAAACTTTACCTTCAGGATTAAATGTACTTCAGTCGCAAGGTATATACGATACTTTTCGTACTTCCTGTATGATTTTATTAATTATTTCAATAATTTCAATCAGTTCTTTCTCTCTTCAACTCATTTAATAAACTGTCTTTAAAATAAGTTACCATAGTAACATTGCGTTGTGACAATTATAATTTAGAAACATTGTCATTACTAGTGTCATTGTAAAGAAACATTGTTATTGATAATTATTGGTATCATGAGTGAAGAAGGTGTAACTGATATTGATAAAAGAGCAGCCGAAGTAGGTGAAGAATTGTTACCAACGAAATCTAGAAAACTATACGAGCAGCAGTACGATGCTTTTAAAAAGTGGTGCCGCTTAAAAAATGTGAGACAACCTACTGAAAATGCGCTGTTAGTCTACTTCAATGATAAATCAAAAGCGGTTTGTGCCTCAACTCTCTGGGCACATTACTCAATGCTGAAATCGGTTATTAACATCAGAGAAGATATTGATATAAGTAAATTTCCAAAATTATTAGCTTTTTTGAAGAGAAGAAATGAGGGATTTAAGCCAAGAATTCTCACGTCTGAGCAGGTAGATCAGTTCTTACGGGAGGCTCCGGATGATAAATATTTAATGCTTAAGGTAAATTTGGAAATGTGTTTATATTCAGAAATTTTAAGAAATCAATTTTTTGTAGGTTGCACTTATTTTGGGCGTTGCGGGAGCTTGTCGTGGAAAAGAGTTGGTTGATTTAGAAATCGACGATGTGAGAGATTTGGGCGATTCCTTCCTAATTGCGATTAGAAACACCAAAAATAAAATTGACCGAAATTTTGTGATCAAAAATTCAGAAAACAGTGCCATCAGTTTTGTGGCGATATTTCGAAAATATGTGGCATTGCGAAAGACAGGGACACCTCATTCAAAATTTTTTGTTCAATACATCAACAAAGAATGTACTACGCGAGTAGTATGAAAAAACATGTTTGGTACATTTCCACGGCAAATAGCAGCTTTCTTGAAATTAGAAAATGCGACGTCTTATACGGGACATTGTTTTAGACGCACATCTGCGTCTTTGTTAGCTGATTCGGGAGCAACAATAGACGTGCTGAAGAGACATGGAGGATGGAAATCCTCCAACGTGGCCGAGGGATATATTGAATCGTCTATTAAAAATAAACAAAAAATTTCAGATAAAATATTTGGTCAAGTCGCCGATTCGTCCACTATAGTTATGCCACAGTCCTCATTCTCGCTTCCTGTTTCCGCAGGATCTTCGAAACAAACACCAGTTCAATATGATAAGGACCTATCTGTTACTCGTCAGTTACCTGCTGCATTAACCCAGGAAAGACTGGTCAATATGACGAACTGTCACAATATTAATTTGAATATTAACGTTAATTACCATTCTAATTAATTGTATTTTTCAATAAAATATCCCTTAAATTCGTTTGTTTGTGATTTAATCGTTCCGGGAGTTTCGTCAATATTTAATCCCGGAGGGATTAAATGTGACACTTTAGTACCTGTCACAAGGGAGTGAAGTTGTCACTTTAGGCCCGGAGGTACGAAAAAGTATTTAGCTCCACGTCGCCAACTCTTTATTCAGACTTGTTACATCGTTTTCCCGCAATAACCCAGATAAAACAAAATCATCTTCTCTCTTGTTTGCAGTTCTTTGCTGCCACAGAGATATTTGATCAACTATCACTAATTTTTCTAATACTTTTTTCTTTTATGGTTTTCGAATACCTCACTGAAAATGTCTTCTAAACCAATATCAAAGATAGGTATTTCAGAACCTCCGTAATCTATGAAACAAGCTTCAAGTGAAATGAAGGAAGAAGTAGGTCTATATCATAAATAATTCCCATGGTGAAGCTAATTAAGATCGAATAAAATTCTCAAACTAGTGTAAAAACCACCAATGTCTTACATTGGGAAGCTGAAGAAATTTATATCTCATTAGTGGCAAGTTCGTGCGAACTTACTGAATTTATTTATTAATAACGAGCACAGAAAATGTACCTTGACATTGATCATATTTGTAGGTCACTGTATGATATTGGAGCATATAACGTATTAGCCTAGCTACTTCTTTTGTGGTACCGATATGATTTGCGGATCATCAACGAATAAATTCCTTTCGGCATGAAAAACAACATGAGTTTCATTAAAATTAGATATCTGAGCTGTTAAATAACAATAATGTGTAGGAAAAGGACGAGAAAACGCTTCATTAGTCTTTGTGTTTTATATTCCTCAAATCATGCTGATGATTTCGAATAATCATGGAACTAATAACATACAGGGTGATCTAAAATCAACTCGATTTTTCGGCTCACATCGAAGATTTGTCGAGGAATATCTGATCTTGAAATTAACTTCCTTGCCGAAATGTTAAGTTTGTCGATAGTACCTACTGGTGTCATTTGAAACAATCCAGGGACTCAGGCGGGAACCTTAAATTTCGGATTCAAGATGAGTTTATAGAATAAAATCAAGAGGATTCAGGCAATCTGGGTTGCCACTCAATATGCTCACTTCATCGAGGCATGATGAAAGTTTTCAACGTAGAACTGCCCACCTGTTGAAAACACTAAGGTGATACTCCATCTTATTTGAAAATGATCTTGATTTTCCAATACTTGCACGAGGGTTGGATGAATACCATTTTCCAAAAGTTCTGAATGAATTTGGCCTGTGGGATTACCTGATTGGAAGAATCTAATGATGTGATTTCCATAACTACCCGCCCAAATATATTATTAAGTTTTTGAGGACGTCGAAGTTGTGCCTCTCGAAAAAATTTTGGAATTTCATTCGATCAATACCGACAATTTGCCGGTATATAAAGCTTTTAAGTCCTATATCTCCTCGAGATAGATTTTTCATACCTGCATACATTTTGGTTGAGATTTTATGAGAGATCTACTATTTTGAGTAAGAGGTCTGAGAATTGTACAATATTTTTCCATCCTTTCGAAACTCAACAGAATATTTTTTCAATATTATTCAAACATCTTCCAAATTACATAGACATCAATTAGATATTTATTTATTTACTAGCTGATCTGGTAGACCACGTACCTTCTCACATTCGAATCTTTAATTATTTAGTTTTCAAAATGTTTATTCTGTTATAGGCACGCCTAAGTTCGTTTCATAACGGGCGATTTTTTGAGCGTAATTTCCTGAAAAATTGATTGAAACATTTAAGATTAAGATTTAATTAACTTAAAACATTTTATATTGGTCTTGACATAGTTTTAATACCATTCACGTGTATTTGTAACTAATAAATTTTTTTCAAAAGCTCACTGTCTTACGCATAATACAGGGTCTTTCACGAGGAACCTCACCCACAAGTATTTCACGATGCTGATGAAATCTAAATTATTTTCAAGGCATGAGCACCTCCGGTTTTTCCGGAAATGACGTCAACTTCCGTTTTTCAAATTATAACACCATTTTTTATTGCAGAAATAGATTCCTTAGAAAATAGAAAAAGTTATTTTGATGTTACATTTTTCAGTTTTGGTTGGAAAATTCTCTCTGAGCGGGAAAATTCGAAAAAGAAATCGAGAATAAAGCTCCGCTGAAACAAGAATAACTTCGAAGTTTTTGGATAGAAAATTTTCATTTTAGGGATTTTTAAGGATGTGAGATTGATGTATCCACTTTGAAAATCGAAATCGTGAAAAATAATTTTTTTTAAATTAGAACCCCATTTCTTTATGGCAGATATTGAATCTACGTTAAGAAATAATGCGTGTGTATGCATCACACCCTTGCCCTAAAGTTATTCACAAAAAACTATTTTCCGTCTTGAATTTTCAGCTATTTCTTTTCCCTTCACCCCAAAAAGATGAAATTTTCAGGAACTTTTATTTGAACCATGCTGTAGATTTTTCACCCCTTCTTGAAACCGACTTCAAGTTACTATTAGGAGAACCATGGCAAACTCTCGCAGTTATAACTAGAGAAGATGCTCAAAGTTTTGACCGTTAATTTCTAGACATTTATTTATACGTCTCAGGAATGCTTCGTGCGTTGCTCTTTTTATTTCATCGGGAGGAAGAGATCTGCAAAAGTGTTTAAAAACCAAATTGAGTTTCAAAACTATGAATCTAAAAATCTAAACAAACCTGAACGCATTTTTGACTCGTCTATGCAGTCCTCTTTATCAGTCAGGGGAGTTGAGTAGACAATATTTTTTATCCTACTCCAAACATAATAGTCTAAAGGAGTTAAATCGGGAGAACGTGGTGGCCAAAGATGTGGACCATTGTTCGCCAACCATCGATCTTCAAATAGCCTGTATAGGATATTTGACACATTGAAAGAATTGTGTGGAGGCGCGCCATCTTGTTGATACCATAAGTCATTATGGTTCTGTACTAGCGGCTCAATTATTTGAGTTTTCCTGAGGGAGAACAGTCTTTAAATAATGCAAACATATGTAGAGTTCTATCTTACCCAGCACAAATGTGAACATCGAGAATTGCATAATTTTTGATGGCGCAAAAAACATTGAAACTCCAGGTCTTTTGAAAGTTCCATTGTCTGAAGTGGTGGTTGTTCTCTTCATCCCAATAATGACTGTTATGCCTATTGAAAGAACTATTCTTTGTGAATTTAGATTCATCTGTCCAAATTATGCAGTCCAAACAGTTTTCATTCTCTTGAAATCGAATCATCATAGCTTCGCAAAACTCTGTTCTCCTGACGAAATCAGTTTCCTTCAAATGCTGTACCCTATTGAATTTATATGGGTGCATTTTATGTTTTTTTAATATTCTCCAAACACTCGATTGAGATAATCCCAGAGCAATCTCGGCATCTTTGAGAGAATTTTGAGGATTCACACGAAAATATGCAAGAACTGTAATTTCGTTCTTCTCATCTTCTACTACACTTTTTTTTCTGTGTATAGTTTTCTTAACGAAAGATCCGACATTTCTCAAGTTTGTCATGGTTCTGTTAATGGTATCTCTCGTTGATCTGGGTCGGTCAGGAAACCTCTCCATGAACAGTCGAATCGTTCTATCTACAACTTTATTACATTCTCCATGAAGAAGAATGAGATTTAAATAATCTTCATTGCTAAAATTAGGCATAGTGATCGATTTTATAACTTAATACGAATTATCACCAAATTAATAGTAAACACAAAATGCTACTGAATAAAAAGAAATTTGGCAGATGTAATTAATGATATCTATCATTAAAAAAAAGAATGTAAAACATGGTAAGTTTTTGCATATGGTTCATAAGGAATTATTTATTTATCACAGGAGAGAAAACTGAGGGCCGATTAGTTGAAATAAAGAGGTTTCCAATACAAATTCGAATCCAAATTCGCCATCTATTTAGGAACAACCTGTAACTTTTTTCTCTTGCATATTAGGGTAGTAAAATCTAAAACATGGTTTAAGTAACAGTTCCTGAAAATTTCATCTTTTTGGCGTGAAGGGAAAAGAAATAGCTGAAATATCAAGACGAAAAACAGTTTTTTGTGAATAACTCAGAAAATATCCACTTTAGGGCAAGGGTGTGATGCATACAATCACATTATTTTATAACGTAGATTCAATATCTGCCATAAAAAAATGGGGTTCTAGTTTGAAAAAATTGATTTTTCACGATTTTGTCATCCCTAACTTTGAAAGCGATTTTTTCACCCCCTGTATCATGAATCGCGATTTCGATTTTTAAAGTGGACACATCAATCTTACATCTTGAAAAATCCCAAAAATGAAAAATTTCCATCCAAAAACCTCGAAGTTATTCTTGTCTCAGCGGAGCTCTATTTTTGATTTTTTTTTCGAATTTTCCCGCTCAGAGAGAATTTTCCAACCAAAACAGAAAAATGTTACATCAAAATAACTTGAAATTTTCTAAGGAATCTATTTCTGCAATAAAGAAATGGTGTTGTAATTTGAAAAACGGTAGTTGACGTCATTTCCGGAAAAACCGGAGGTGCTCATGCCTTGAAAATATTTTAGATTTCATCAGCATCGTGAAATACTTATAAGTGGTTCCTCGTGAAAGACCCTGTATATTTCACGCTAAAATTAATTAACACAGCATTTATTGGTAATCAATTGATTTCCTCCTTTGATTAAAAAGCTCTATATTTCTTTGTTTACTAAATTTGCACAAGAAATCACGGGAAATATTATCTTTTACCACATTATAAGTTACTGGATTGCCTCAATTTCTAAAAGTCATTGTTTGACTAATTCATTATTTATTTATTTTCAGATATGACTTGAAGTGGAAATAATGATTTTGCGGAGTATCACATTTCTCATGATAGCTGTATGGCACAGCTTTGAAGGTAAGTTGAAATGAAATTCGACGAAAGTCGATATCAAGTTCCCACTATCATAACTGAGTCTTAATAAGAAAAGTAGGACGCCCTATTTGCAATGAAAAATAAAATGCGAATTCAAGAAAATACAGATGATCCACAAGCTGTAATAGGGCATCAGCGCAAATGATTCAGTAACAGTATTCAATTCTGATTTTTATTCAGTGTATTTTATTTAATACTCATAAAAACCGGTTATTGGAGAACTTAATGGAATTCAGTCCTAAAAATTGGTTTCTGTGCATTTTCCGATATATTTTCATCTCATGACGCAGTGTGCTTACCTCTTCGGAATCGTATTGTTTGATAAATTGCTCAGTTGGTTTTCAGGATTTTATTTAAACGTGTCTTTGCAAGAACTTTACTCATTTCGAATTGCCCGCCATTCTCAACTGTCAATTGTTGAGTCAGTCATATTTGTTGTTTGTTTAATTCAAATGTAAAGATTTACTAGACTAGACGAAGAGCGGAGAAGATCGGTAAAAAAAATCGCAGCTGCAAGTGCGGCAGGACGAAAAGCACGTCCTTTCGACATTGTATCCAGGAACTAATTGGTCATCCCAGCACTCTTCAGCAGATTTTGAAAAAAGATCAACACCGTCATCCTTACAAAATCAAACTGACTAAACAGTTGCATCCTAACAATCATAAACATGATACAGTCGTCTGTCTGGTTTTTCTCGAAATGTAAGCATTTTATAGGAAAATTTATTGAACAAAAAATGTAGAGGACGTTGCAATTTACATGTCATTTGCTCATGCTCATTTCGCATCTGTCATCATTTTTTCAAAATTCAAAATGGCGGTCAATATGGCGGATAAAAATTTGCGAATGTGGGTTGTTATTGATGAAACTTGAACAGTTTGTGTATTTTTAGATTCTAAATTTAAATTTGAATCCTTAGAGCTCCAAGCAAATGGTTGTATGCATTGTTTTATTGAACGGAAATCATTGTATTAATATATAAAAAATTAAAACTTTTTATTTGTCATTAACGAAGAAAACTTTTGGGCAGGCATAAATTTTTTGAACAGTTTCCTCCTAAAAAACTGTCATATCAAAGTATGACAAATCTCATCAGTCACTAAAACTTATAAGGACGTTTGAAAAATTTTGACATGGTAGAAAATTGAATTGACATCATTAATCAAGTTGTCTTCTTCTTCTTTCCTTCGATGTCGGCAGTTCTGTCTGTTCATAAATTCGTTACACCCCTCATGTAAGTCGTCACTTCATCTTTCTTTTGAGCGTCCAATCGTTTATCCCCCCCCCCCCCAACACTGCATTATCTCCATATTTGCTCACTCCTTTGAATGTGTATTGCTTATACAATTGAAAAAATACAATATAAGAAATAAATCCAAAATCTCATTATAAGTAAGGCAACGATTCATAATACAGGGTCTTTCACGAGGAACCTCACCCATATTTATCCGGGAAACTACTGAACGTATTTTCATGAAATTCAACACTTATAAGTATTTCACGATGCTGATGAAATCTAAAATATTTTCAAGGCATGAGCACCTCCGGTTTTTCCGGAAATGACGTCAACTTCCGTTTTTCATAGTATAACAACATTTTTTTATTGCAGAAATGGATTCCTTAAAAATTTCACGTTATTTTGATGTAACATTTTTCAGTTTTGGTTGGAAAATTCTCTCTGAGCGGGAAAATTCGAAAAAAATCGAAAATAGAGCTCCGCTGAAACAAGAATAACTTCGAGGTTTTGGATGGAAAATTTTCATTTTTGGAATTTTTCAAGATGTAAGATTGATCCACTTTAAATATCGAAATCGCGATTCATGATACAGGGGGTGAAAAAATCGCTTTCAAAGTTAGGAATGACAAAATCGTGAAAAAATAAATTTTTCAAATTAGAACCCAATTTTTTATGGCAGATATTGAATCTACGTTAAAAAATAATGTGAGTGTATGCATCACACCCTTGCCCTAAAGTGGATATTTTCTGAGTTATTCACAAAAAACTGCTTTTCGTCTTGAATTTTCAGCTATTTATTTTCCCTTCACGCCAAAAAGATGAAATTTTCAGGAACTGTTACTTAATATATGTAAGAGAAAAAAGTTACAGGTTGTTCCTAAATAGATGGAAAATTTGGATTCGAATTTGTATCGGAAACCTCTTTATTTCAACTAATCGGCCATCGGTTTTCTCTCCAGTGATAAATAAATAATTCCTTATGAACCATATGCAAAAACTTACCATGTTTTACATTCTTTTTTTTTAATGATAGATATCATTAGTTACATCTGCCAAATTCCTCTTTATTCAGTAGCATTTTGTTTTTACTGTTAATTTGGTGATAATTCGTATTAAGTTATAAAATCGATCACTATGCCTAATTTTACCAATGAAGATTATTTAAATATCATTCTACTTCATGGAGAATGTAATAAAGTTGTAGATAGAACGATTCGACTGTTCATTGAGAGGTTTCCTGACCTACCCAAATCAACGAGAGATACCATTAACAGAACCATGACAAACTTGAGAAATGACGGATCTTTCGTTAAGAGAACTATACACAGAAAAAAAGTGTAGTAGAAGATGAGAACAACGAAATTACAGTTCTTGCTTATTTTCGTGTGAATCCTCAAAATTCTCTCACAGATGCCGAGATTGCTCTGGGATTATCATAATCGAGTGTTTGGAGAATATTAAAAAACATAAAATGCATCCATATAAATTCAATAGAGTACAGCATTTGAAGGAAACTGATTTCGTCAGGAGAACAGAGTTTTGCGAAGCTATGATGATTCGATTTCCAGAGAATGAAAACTTTTGGACTGTATAATTTGGAAGAATGAATCTAAATTCACAAAGAATGGTTCTTTCAATAGGCATAACAGTCATTATTGGGATGAAGAGAACAACCACCACTTCAGACAATGGAACTTTCAAGAGACCTGGAGTTTCAATGTTTTTGCGCCATCAAAAATAATGCAATTCTCGATGTTCACATTTATGATGGGACTTTAACTGGTAATATAAAACACTACACATGTTTGCATTATTTAAAGAATGTTCTCTCTTAGGAGATAGATATTCTGACAATTTCATCTTTTTGGCGTGAAGGAAAAGAAAAAGCTGAAAATTCAAGACGAAAAACAGTTTTTTGTGAATAACTCAGAAAATATCCACTTTAGGGCAAGGGTGTGATGCATACACTCACATTATTTTTTAACGTAGATTTAATATCTGCCATAAAAAAATGGGGTTTTAATTTGAAAAAATTGATTTTTCACGATTTTGTCATCCCTAACTTTTACAGCGATTTTTTCACCCCTGTATCATGAATCGAGATTTCGGGTTTCAAAGTGGATACACTAATCTTACATCTTGAAAAATCCCAAAACTGAAAATTTTCCATCCAAAAACCTCGAAGTTATTCTTGTTTCAGCGGAGCTCTATTTTCGATTTTTTTCGAATTTTCCTGCTCAGAGAGAATTTTCCAACCAAAACTGAAAAATGTTACATCAAAATAACTTGAAATTTTCTAAGGAATCTATTTCTGCAATAAAAAATGGTGTTCTAGTTTGAAAATCGGAAGTTGACGTACGTCATTTCCGGGAAAACCGGAGGTGCTCATGCCTTGAAAATATTTTAGATTTCATCAGCATCGTGAAATACTTGTGCCGAATTTCATGAAAGTACGTTCAGTAGTTTCCCGTATGAATATGGGTGAGGTTCCTCGTGAAAGACCCTGTATAACTCACGCTAAAATTAACTAACTTGAAGTTACACAGCATTTATTGGTAATTAATAGATATCCTCCTCTGATTAAAAAGCTCTATATTTCCTTGTCCTACTAAATTTGCACAAGAAATCACGAGAAATATCAACTTTACTACATTATAAGTTACTGGATTGCCTCAATTCCTAGAAATCATTGTTTGACTAATTCATTATTTGTTTATTTTCAGATATGACTTGAAGTGGAAATAATGATTTTGCGGAGTATCACATTTCTCATGATAGCTGTATGGCACAGCTTTGAAGGTAAGTTGAAATGAAATTCAGTTGTCATATCCCAAAACGAAAGTCGATATCAAGTTCCACTATCATAAGTGAGTCTTAATAAGAAAAGTAGGACGCCCTATTTGCAATGAAAAATAAAATGCGAATTCTAGAAAATACAGGTGATCAACAAGCTGTAATAGTGTTTCAGCGCAAATGATTCAGTAACAGTATTCAATTCTGATTTTTGTTCTGTGTATTTTATTTAATACTCATAAAAACCGGTTACTGGAGAACTCAATGGAATTCAGTCCTAAAAATTGGTTCCTGAGCATTTTCCGATAAATTTTCATCTCATGACTCAGTGTCTTAATTTTTCGGAATCGTATTGTTTGATAAATTGCTCATTTGGTTTGCAGGATTTTATTAAAACGTGTCTTCGCAAGAACTTGACTTATTTCGAATTGCCCGCCATTCTCAATTGTTAATTATTGAGTCAGTCATATTTGTTGTTTGTTTAATTCAAATGTAAAGATTTACTAGACTAGACGAAGAGCCGAGACGAGCGGCAAAAAAACATCGCAGCTGCAAGTGCGGCAGGACGAAAAGCCCGTCCTGTCGACATTGTATCCAGGAACTAATTGGTCATCCCAGCACTCTTCAGCAGATTTTGAAAAATTATTAACACCGTCATCCTCACAAAATCAAACTGACTCAACAGTTGCATCCAAACGATCATAAACATGATACAGTCGTCGTCTGGTTTTTCTCGAAATGTAAGTGTAGCGACACTCTGTCGGCGGCAGGGGAGTGTATAGGGATCTCTTGGCGGCACTCTATATAGCCACGCGTAGCTTAAATTCACAGCGCTTCGGTGGCCTAAAGGTTAGCATTCAAGTTTCACAGCGACTAGGTACTAGAAGCCGGGTTCAACTCCCGGCGGCTCCCTCAAACTCTAATACTCTGGGAGTGTGTTCAGAATCAACGTCAGGTAAAGAATGTACGTCCGGCGTAGAACGCACTTGGTTGTCAAAATCTTGTCGAACGTTTTAGAACGATTTGGGGCGACATCTCCCTCTCTTTCTATGTTAGTCTCAGTCTATTTGAAGTGTGCACGAGCAGTTCATTTATTTATTTGATATCTGAGGTTAAGTTGCGTTTGTGGAATAATTTCATTATTTGATTTTTTCGAACATAATATTACGGTTTTCTGAATTAGAATTTTGAACATATAAAAATGGATAGTGTATTAAATTGCGATGAATTGAATATTAATATTCTGTCTTATATGTTGAATGTCGTTATTCACTGTATGAATGAAATTTTTATGAGTATCCGAGTAGCGAGCAGGATGAAGAAAATACAATAGTAGAAGTAATACAAAATTCCCGAGAAACCCCACTACGAGTGCAGAATTATTTTGAAAATATCATTCCTAATATAAGTGATGAACAATTCAGTGAACATTTCAGATTGAAAAGAATTTCATGACTTCTATTCGAAATGAAAAGTGTAGCCATTTTCATTAAATATAATATACGAGCACTATAACGATCCTATCAATAAGTTTACTTATACACAAATGATACAGAAAGAAGCTTCATCCCCAACTTTTAAAGTACTTTCGTAATTGGGAATTCCCTTAGACTAGAGAAGGACTTTCTATTATAGTCTAAGGCCTAAGGGAATTTCAATTTGAAATTTTCGTCACTGCGCCGGACGAGCATATTTTTCCGATGTATTTTGCAAGAGGCAAAGTTTAACACCCGGGCAAACGTTCCGATTCATTACGAACGGGGGTATTTTATATCCGACGTCGATTCCGAACGGCCAGGGTGCACTCCGAGCAACGTCTGACGTTGATTCTGAACGCACTCCTGCGTATATGGCATGGCGCACAAAAGTCATACTGATGAGTCCAAATGTGTGTGCTAGGGACGAAACGCATAAGTAGGGATAACACTTACGATCCTACATAAGCATTTTATAGGAAAATTTATTGAACAAAAATGTAGAGGACATTGCAATTTACAATTAATTTCGTCGCTGTACAGCGAAAAATGCACTCTGTAGGTTGTGCTACAGTCACAAAACTAGTGTTTTTCGACCTATTTGATATGAAAATATAATTATTATTATGTTGTTCCTTTGATTGGTATGAACAACCTTTATTTGAATATTTTCTTCATCGAACTTTCCGTTTTAAAGCTACAGCTGGCGAAAAATAAAAATTGCAATAATACGGTTGCAAGCACTATAAGTATTTGCAGTACAAATTTTTGGTGTAAGTATTATTTGAGATTTAATTATTAACATTATTTGTAGCAACTATATTTTATTGTATATAGGTAGATTATAATCCTTTGACAGTTACAGTTTCTAATAATTTATTTTATGCGAAATATTGTGTGTATACATTTCTGGGTCGCTCAATTCGCATCTCTCGTCAGATTTTCAAAATTCAAAATGGCGGTCAATATGGCGGATAAAAATTTGTGTAAGTGGGTTGTATTTGATGAAACTTGAAAATTTTGTATATTTTTTGATTCTCAATTTAAATTTGAATCCTTAGAGCTCCAAGCAAATGGTTGTATGCATTGTTTTATTGAACGGAAATCATTGTATTTATATAGAAAAAATTAAAACTTTTTATTTGTCATTAACGAAGAAAACTTTTGGGCATAAATTTTTTGAACAGTTTCCTCCTAAAAAACTATCATATCAAAGTATGACAAATCTCATCAGTCACTAAAACTTATAAGGACTTTTGAAAAATTTTGATATGGTAGAAAATTGAATTGACATCATTAATCAAGTTGTCTTCTTCTTCTTTCCTTCGATGTCGGCAGTTCTGTCTGTTCATAAATTCGTTACACCCCTCATGTAAGTCGTCACTTCATCTTTCTTTTGAGCGTCCAATCGTTTATCCCCCCACACTGCATTATCTCCATATTTGCTCACTCCGTTGAATGTGTATTGCGTATACAATTGAAAAAATACAATATAAGAAATAAATCCAAAATCTCATTATAAGTAAGCAACGATTCATTTTGTGAAATCAAAAAATTTCATAACGACTAACAATAAGACCTGTCTGACACTTGTGAATTATAAATGGGATAATTTGTCTTCTATGCTCACAGAATATCCTTATGAATCAGATTCGAAGAATTTGACTCTACGTACACCATTCCAGAAAATCTCAAATAACTCAGAAATTATTGAATTTAGGAGCATAATCATGTGAGAAAACTATCATTATTTTTGACCAAGAATCCAATACAATTATAAAAAAAATTTAGAAAGCACTAACGTGAGGTCAGATTGCTTTGGCGCTCTTGTTGAGCTACTTGCGAGTAAATATTCAAACCATAACAAATCTGTAAGCACTCTGATCACGTGAACAATAGTCTTTTCCCATACTATGGGACAATGTGATGCACATATGAACGCCTAATGAATGAACAAACCTATATCTCAAATTAAAAATAAATACTCATCATTTTCCCCAAGTTTTGTTCGAAGCTATAATTTCCCTTTTCCTAAAAACTTATGTCAGTGCTTTTCTGAATTTTGACAACGTATATTATTTCAGCCACCGAGATTGAATTCTATCTCTATGATTTCACGTTATGAAAAATTTTGATTAACATTACGCCAACTGACACTGATTAATGAGCCCGGCATTTGTCAATCAAATATCGATCTGTGATGGCCATCGTTCAAAGATAATCATCGGGACGTATGTCATTTCTTTTTTCTCTTGAGTAAATTAAAAAAATGATCATATCTTTAGATGGAAAAGAGCTACGACAATGAAATTTGAGGATAAGTAAGATATCGATCACCTTAATATATTCACGAATTTTTATTGAAATCCGAAAAATATCTTATCAGATAGTGAGGATTAAAAAATTTTTTTTGGGAATTTTTCAAAAATTTTCTAGCCTGACGATTTCTGCGAAATTTTGCGAGCTGTTTTGATGCAGCCTCCCTCAACAATATTTCAAGTATCAATTTGATCGGATGGATATTCTAGTAGTTATTGAGGAAACAAAATTTCAGATGCTCATAACTACTGAACCATCCGACGGATTTGGCCAATAACGAACTTGACCGAGATATTTGGACAATTAACCTATTCTGAAAATATGAAAACTCTAGCTGATTCCTTTTGGATGCTAGAGAGGATACGGCCGGCCGGCCGGACAGACTCAACTTTCTCCACGAATTCTTCATCAGGGAGTCGAACCCAATTCACATTCGGGCAAAATGATAGGAACTCTGTTCGGGTGAACAAGAGTGCCAAAAATAGGGTTCTAATTTGAAAAACAGAAGTTATGGCCAATTAAGGATTACAATTTTCAACACAAAATTTGAAACACCCTGTGATGATATTTTTGAAATCCAAAAGATCCATGATTTTTTCACATCCTTCTCTTTGATGTTGTAAAAACGGTTTACGCTCAGGATATTTAAAATAAGAATAATGAACATATTACTGACTGATGACGAGATATTGTTGATGATGGAGCTCGTGTTGAATGATTATTTGGGCTATTACCATCATCTATTGTGGATGTAATGTTTTCCGACGTTTCGATAGACATCTTCTATCTTTATCAAGGACGAAAAGTAAAGAAACCTTTTGAAAACTATCAATTTTCAAAAAGTCAATATGACAGAAGTCATGAAAGAAAAATGAACAATGTTATATACTCATCTGTGATATGATGATCTTTTTAAGTTGGATCGAACTATCGGCGTCCAAACTTCTGGCAGATCTAAAGATGGAGCACTTATGGAATCTGGTGTTATTTTCATAAATGATGAAGCATCAATAATATCCAAAGAAGAAAACTTGCAAGAAGAAAAATCAAAGAAGCAGCATTTATGAAAATAACACCAGATTCCATAAGTGCTCCATCTTTAGATCTGCCAGAAGTTTGGACGCCGATAGTTCGATCCAACTTAAAAAGATCATCATATCACAGATGAGTATATAACATTGTTCATTTTTCTTTCATGACTTCTGTCATATTGACTTTTTGAAAATTGATAGTTTTCAAAGGTTTCTTTTACTTTTCCTCCTTGATAAAGATAGAAGATGTCTATCGAAACGTCGGAAAACATTACATCCACAATAGATGATGGTAATAGCCCAAATAATCATTCAACATATTACTGACTGAACATATTTGACTTTTTTCCAGTTTTTTTTGGATATTTTGAAAACCATTCGATTTAATACAATGGTTTTAACAGAAATGTATTCACTATTGAATACTTGATAATACCAGTAATGGAAAACTTGAAAAACAATTTTTTCTTCGAATTTATTTTCACTCCCTGTATAACCGAAATTCTTTGGGCTTCGAAAATATTTTAGCTCTGTAGAGAACTTCGAACAATATCATAATCCCAATTTTCAGATTTCAAATATTTCTAGTTCTCCAGAAACGTCTAATAGGCAATCGAACTTGAGACACCCTGTATTTAGACTTTTATGGACTTTTAAGAATATATTCTGATATCCAGTGATTGAAAAATATTTTTGGGAATTATTTAAAAAATTTCAGAGTACTTACTCGTATTTAAAAAAATATCATTTGTTCTCGGTATTTACTGAATGCATTGTATGTCACTATCGAAAGTAGGTGAATCTTTTAAATGTTCCAGTATTCGACAGTTTGCGTGATTCAATTCATTAGCTACATACTCGTACCTGTTTCTTCGAAAATTGCATTTCTATCTCGGTATTCATGAAGAAGATGTTCCTGTGCATGAGATCATAGTTTAAGATAACTAATTATATTTTTATTTTCTCTTTTCTGACCTTTGGCATCCTTAGAATATCCGTTAACTAACCTTGACCATGCTTCTTCGCGGTGGCTTACGCCAACGAGATTTGTGAAGGTCCAGAGTGAATAAAGAAATCTGGGTGAATTGGATGGCCATGTCATAGGGCATCTTATTCATATTCGTATTCGTTTTATGAGTGAAAGTTTTAATTGATGTTTTGTTTGTAGGGTACATATTTCAGATGAAATATAATTGAATGATACCTATTCCGCCACACCTCCAACATAGGTATAATAGCACAGTGAAATCGGAAACTAGTAAGAAAAATGAACATTCTACTGATTTCTCCATTTTACTGGATAGTTCAGCTTGAAGAACGATTCAACCAAAACTGAAACTTCTCAATATTAATTCATGTTGCAGTTTATTGTCGAATAACACTTAATAGAGTTATTATTCAGCTTCCAAAATCTCCTAAATAATTAATTCTAAAACGACCACCATTCTTATCCAATCTAAGAGTAAAGGGAATGATTAAACTGCATAGTGAAAACATTTTAAATTGAAGAGAGGCATTTCTAATGAAGTTTTTCTCTTGATTCTTCGAAACTATTGTTTCGGTTTGACCGAAAAACGCAATATGCCGAGATATTCAATCCTTCAGATGAATACACTGCTCAACAATTGATAGGGATCACTTACTTTTTCTAAATTTATTTCTGAAATATTCGCTTCAAAATTATAAATTTATTCAGATATCAGAGTATTTTCAGTTGATAATATGGTTCACTTGAGAAAAGAATGAAAAAATGGAAAGTTGGAGAGAAAAAGACTTTATTTGGAACACTCAAAATTCTGTGTTTGAATAACCTAAAAATTTTTATGAAACCACAAGAAGGCTGAAGTTTCGGTTAAGCTAGTACCTAGTTGATCCCCACGAGCTCGTCTCAAGCATTCTACCCTACGAGGAATACTTTCAATCACACGATTTATAAAATTTTGGGGCAAATTCGTCCAAATATCCCGTAAAGCATTAGAAAGGTCCTCCAGGTTTTTGATCGGTTGTTCTAAGGTTGACAATTGTCTAGACATCTCAGACCAGACATGTTCGATGCAATTCATGTCTGGAGAGCGAGCTGGCCAGTCCATCCTATCAATAGCATGAGTTTCTAGCGCTTCATTAACCAGACGACTACGGTGTGGATGGGCATTATCGTCAATTAAAATGAAATTCTCGCCCAAGGCAGCCGCAAACGGAACAATTATGGGTTCAATAATCATATCGTGATATCTCTGGCTGGTCATTGTGGTGTTCTGCAGAACAACCAACTCTGTGCGTTAGTTCAAACAAATGCCTCTCCATACACATATAGAACCTCCGCCAAAAGCTGTTGTGGGTACCATAAACTGTTCTGCATACCTTCGAATTAAGCCAGAATACGTTCATCGGAGTTGACCAAACTCATATCTAGACTCATCCGAAAATAAACATGGGCTCCAATCTTCAACTGTCCAATTGCGGTGCTCCTCAGCCCATTGCCGTCGATGAACCCGGTGTTCCCTACTCAAACGGGGATGTTGTACCCTCCTGCGTGCTCTCAAACCACGAACATGTGGTCGTCGTCTTACAGTCTCGTTCGAAATTAGAACTCCTGTTGCAACACTCAGTGATCTATTGAGCCGCGACGCCGGGTAAGTGGGTTTTCTCCTAGCATTGAGGATCAAAAAGACGATCTTGGGCAGCTGTTGTACTGCGCTGCCGACCTCCCCATGAATATAAGCTACTGAGTCGTTTTGGATGAACCTATTCTAAGCCCGACTCACGACACTTTGCGAAACATTCAACCGCCGGGACACTTCTCGCTGGGTGAAACCTTCCTGTATCCACCGTATGATTTGGTGCTTTTCACTCCACCTGTAACAGCCTACAGATAATAATCGATTTTGTGAACAAGAGCCGATCAAGTGAGGAAAAATTCGATATAATCAACTCAAAACACCTTAATTTTTCCTTAGAGAACATATAATGTATAGATATTCACGAGATAACTTGAAAAAATACAAATGAAGAGAAGTTCATAAATAATCCCTAGCAATTATTAATCAGTATAATTGATAATTTTGATATCATGTTTGTACAAATTAAGAAGATTTAGGTAAATTTGTAAACACAGGTAAATGGATAGCCAAAAAATTTTCGATCGACTTATTTCAAACCCTGTAAAATTGAAGTGCCTGGGCTTCAGAAATTATTTCAGATCTATGGAGATGTTTAATGTATTGCGAAAATGTCTTACTTTTTATGTTCAAGGCATTATAGTCGGAAAAGAGAATTTTCTGTACAATAGGGTATATGCATAAGTTGTATTTTCGTTCAAGTACTCTCTGACAAGCAAATATCCTAAAATTGAAATATAACGCAAAAATACAGGGTCTTTCACGAGGACCCGCACCCATATTTATACGGGAAACTACTGAACGTATTTTCATGAAATTCAGCACTTATCAGTATTTCACGATGCTGATGAAATCTAAAATATTTTCAAGGCATGAGCACCTCCGCTTTTTCCGGAAATTACGAATTATGAATTAATTCGAAAAACTTCCGTTTTTCGAATTAGAACACCATTTTTTTATTGCTGAAATAGATTCCTTAGTAAATTTCAAGTTATTTTGATGTAACATTTTTTAGTTTTGGTTGAAAAATTCTCTCTGAGCGGGAAAATTCGAGAAAAAATCGAAAATAGAGCTCCGCTGAAAGATGAATAACTTTGAGGTTTTTGGATGGAAAATTTTAATTTTGGGGATTTTTCAATATGTAAGATTGATGTATCCACTTTAAAAATCGAAATCGCGATTCATGATACAGGGGTGAAAAACTCGCTTTCAAAGTTAGGGATGACAGAATCGTGAAAAATCAATTTTTTCAAATTAGAACTCCATTTCTTTATGGCAAATATTGAATCTACGTTGAAAAATAATGTGAGTGTATGCATTACACCCTTGCCCTAAAGTGGATATTTTCTGAGTTATTCACAAAAACTGTTTTTGTCTTGAATTTTCAGCTATTTCTTTTCCCTTCACGCCAAAAAGATGAAATTTTCAGGAACTGTTATTTGAACCATGCTGTAGATTTTTCACCTCTTCTTGAAACCGACTTCAAGTTACTATTAGGAGAACCATGGCAAACTCTCGCAGTTATAACTAGAGAAGATGCTCAAAGTTTTGACCGTTAATTTCTAGACATTTATTTATACGTCTCAGGAATGCTTCGTGCGTTGCTCTTCTTATTTCATCGGGAGGAAGAGATCTGCAAAAGTATTTAAAAACCAAATTGAGTTTCAAAACTATGAATCTAAAAATCTAAACAAACCTGAACGCATTTCTGACTCGTTCTATGCAGTCCTCTTTATCAGTCAGAGGAGTTGAGTAGACAATATTTTTTATCCTACCCCAAACATAATAGTCTAAAGGAGTCAATGATTGTTGGCTCATTCACTTGTGTCATTCATCGATCTATGTCTCGTCACCAGTTATGATCTATTCTATGAATGTGAGATCAGAATTCGCACTATCCTGCATTCAGTACTAACAAAAATATTAGAAGTGTTTACAAAAGTGATCTGTTACTCGGAAAATTTTCACATTTTTACGAGAAAAATTTATATGCACATATATTTTCGCTATAATAAAAAAAGGAGGACAACAAAACACAGACAAAAATGCACTCTCAGTTGCACCTACAAGAAGGCAAAAATAAACCACGAAAAAAAAGAAAACCAGGGTTAAGGACAAAAAATCCTTCTACAATTATTCTTGAAGGAAGGCAAGGACATAACAAAAATATCCAAATTTCCGACATACTTTTTAAAGAACTCACACATTCTGGTCATAGGAGAATTTCTACCAATGTTAGTTCTGAAAGCCCCACCATGAAGCAGTTGCCTATTTCTGGTTTGTCTTGATGGCACATGATAATGCACAAATGATGATATCTTTCGGGAATCATAATAGTTCATCAACACCTTGTACAGAAAAACCAGATCAGACTATCCTCCGCTGCTCCAAAAGATGTATACCATAATCACTGCGGATCGCACCTATTCCCAATGTAACATATTCTCCAGTCATTCTAAAGTGAAGGAACCGGATAAATTTATTCTGAAGTCTCTCAAACCGCAACTTATGCACACTATAGTAGGGGGACCATACAACACTGCCATAACTAAGCTTACTCAAGACAAAGGAATTATATAAGATCTCATTGCTACCTCAACTTGGAAGTCTCTGTACAATCTACACAGGAAACCCAACATCTTATTAGGAGCTGACATGAAAAAATCAAAGTGGGCATGGAAATGAAGTTTAAAGTCGAAGACTACACCAAGATCTTTAATTTGCTCCACTGTATCGACGTTATTCTGATCCAACTGATTTTTATAATCGATCCTTTTAAATTTACTGTTGAAAGAAATAGAAGCACACTTTTTGTAGTTAATTTTTAAATAATTCTTAGAGCAGTAAACCGAGAACCTTTCGAGATCTTCCTGAATCTTTAGACAATCGTCAACAGAAATTATTTTCCTGAAGATTATACGTCATCGGCTATATAGGAGAACTAAACAGTGTTGGAAACAGTCACCAATGTCATTGATGAAAATCAAAAACAGCAGCGGACCAAGATGCGAACCCTGGGGAACTCCCGAGGTAACCACGAATGGCAAAGACAGGTAACCGTTCGCACTGACAAGCTGATTACGACCACGAACATAGGAAGACAACCACCTCAAAAGATCTCCCCGAACACCAATCGCAGCCAACTTCTCCAATAGAACATCAAGGTCAACCTTATCGAACGCCCTACTGAAATCCGAATAAATCGAGTCCACCTGAACTCCATCATCTAAAGCACTGAAAATATATTCGGCATAAATTACCAGGTTGGTTTCAATGGAACGCTTCGAATAAAACCCATGCTGACACTCCAAAATTGACGATCTCACACTGGAAAATAAGATATCATAAACAATACTCTCAAAAACCTTACCGAAAATCGACAATTTACTTATTCCACGGTAATTACTGACATCACTCTTATCCCCTGAATTCTTGTAAATAGGAACTAGCAAGGCAGTCTTCCACACTACTGGAAATGTCCCAGATTGGATTGATTTATTGAAAATTATACTGAGGGGAAGGCACAACCCGGATGCACAATGTTTGACAAAATACGACGGATGCTCATCAAAGCCTGCTAACTCACTCTCATCCAAAGATTTCAACTTATTTTCAACCAACTCGGAAGTGAAAACCAATGTACTTATTAAATCGTTGTGACCAGAATGCGGAATATTTTGATGGACACCTCTATAAGGTTCATATACCGAACAGAAATAGATGCAAAAAGCTGACATATATCTTTACCTCCCACAGCTACAGAATCATTATATTTCATTGTGCAAGGTAAACTTGTCTCTCTTTTACAATTGGATACATAGTCCCAAAATTTTTTCGGGTGTGTTCTTATTTGTTCTTGTACATTACTTAGGTATAGACTATAATCAGCATGAATGAGTCCTTTACTTAGCCTTCTCAAAGATTTAACTTTTCATAATAATATGGGTTACAGGACTTTTTCCATTTTTTGTGAATTTTATCCTTTTGTTTTATTACATTTATTGTGTTTTTAGAAAAGTAAACAGGATATTTCTTATTTAGTGTTTTGATTTTTGGGACATATAACTCCCTACCCCGCTTCAGGACCTCATAAAAAACGGAAACAGCCCGATCGACAGAAAGATTCGAGCGAAAATCCCAGCTTTCACTCAAAAATAAACAATTAAGTTTATCGTAATCCGCCCTTCTAAAATTATAAAAGTATGAAACTGACGTATTCAGTATTTCCCAACTTAGAAAAGGTGACGTAAAATTCCACAGGGGGATGGTGAGAATCAGGATGGACCAAAGGAAGGATATTCTCTCTCAGATCAGACGGTTCAGTCCTCCAACAAAAAAATCAAATCCAACATTCTGCCATTCTTATTTTTAATATAATTGTATTGAAAAAACTCTCCAGAAGACAAGATATCTAACAAAGAGGAAGAAGAGTTATCGGTATTCAATGGAATAAAACAACTATCACACTCACTAGAAATCCAGTCTATACCTGGCAGGTTGAAGTCTCTGAATATTACCACTGGATCACTTCCAATCCTATTGATGTTATCCTGAAGTTTAGAAGTAAAACATGACCTGGCGTGGTCATCTCCATGAGGCAGATATAAGCAACATACATGGACTTACACTTTGCTAAGTTTATTGAAGACAGTGACCCATAGGTATTCCGCTTCACTTTGGAAGGACGGCTGATGGATTACATCTAGTTGATACCGAACACCTATCATTACACCACCCCCTCATTTTTTGTTTTTGATATTAGCGGCACTTTCACGGTCGCGACGAAAAATCTTGTAGACGGACAAGCCACACAACTCCGCATCCGCGACATCACCAGCAAGATTTGTTTCCGTCAGCAGGTACATATCTGCATTAATGTTCAATACATTTAATGTGAAGGTTGTCAATTTGGAACTAAGTCCATTGACATTTTGACCATATATCAACAATTTATCCATTAAAACAATCGACCAGATATTCAACTCGAACTTACACACAAGAAAAGATGTCACTCTACATCCTCTCCAAAGAACCACGATCCCTTATGGTGAAAATTCGGGATGAATCCGAATCCAGAATATAACGCCATTCTTAATCTAAACATACGTGTACTGCTTGGATTTCGCTGTCTCTCTCACTTCTTTAAATGAGATCTTATTGGCAAGGGTAAGATGTTCGTGGATATACGGCCATTGGGCAGTAAACCCTTCATCGAAGGAGATGAGCTAGATTTTTCATATGTTCAGAATACATTAATTGTCGAAATATCTCGGTCAAGTTCGTTGTTCGGCCAAACCCTTCGAAAGGTTGTCAGGTAAGAGCATCTGTAATATGAATTCCTTAATCACCCCCAGAATATCCATCTGTTTCAGTAATAACTTGGTAAATATTTGATTGAGGTTGAAGCAAATAGACTTGCATTGGTAGAAATCATCACGATAGAAAATTTTTTGAATTTTTTTATTCTAGATTTCTCATGATTCGTAGTATCTTGTCGGAAATTGTGCATCAGGTTATTGATATTTCACATTTATTCAATTATTTTCAAATCACTTCAGGGAGTCACAGGAGTTCATAAGGTTAACTGAACAATAGAAAGATAGTGTTGAATGATTGTTTGGGCTATTACCATCATCTATTGTGGATGTAATGTTTTCCGACGTTTCGATAGACATCTTCTATTGTCACCAAACCCACTCGGCTCCAGAGAGTGCACAAAGTACTTCCTCGGCTAGCTCTAGAGCTGAGACTACTTATAAAGGGGCGCCACTCTCTTTTATGATAATACAAAGAGAAAAAAGAGGAAAGTACACTAAAGATCTCAGGGCCGTAAAAGAGAGAAAATAACGAACACACTCTCAGGATGCCAAACGAGCCCGATCACACAAGCGGAGGTAGTGGCCGGTAGAAAGAATATAGAGCAATTATTTAATAATATAATGAGCCCAGATGAAATACACAAGGTCCCTCAAACGAGGATATATCTTACAGAAGGTAGATCACTAACTAGTTATATTTCAAGATTGTCATTAAGTCATAATGAATGTCAGTTGATAATTTTTCCTCTGTTATTTTTTCAATGAAATAAGTGTTATATCACAACCTTCCTCAACTATGGATGATGATTTCCCTTTGAATGGGTTCCGTAGCAGACTTCAAACATAAGAAGATCTGAAAAATCATCACTTGGACCGCAAGACCCGATTCGAAGAATCCTCCTTGCAGATTGGCGACAAATTTTGTGTATTACAATAGATTTGAATATAGAAGGTATTTCTAAGGACAAGAGTGACTACATTTCTAAAATAACAAAGGATTATGGTGCTGAGATTATTCTCCTTTAAGAGACACATACGGATACTAAAAAAAAAATTTTCGTTGAAGAGGAACAATAAAAGTTATGTATTAATTGATTATCTAATTAGTAAAATTTATGGTTTAGCTTGTCATGTTAAAAAATTCTTGATTCACAATATCGAGTTGATCCAAAAAGGCTAATTTGAGGAAGTTTTCTTTATCTCTTTCAAATTTTTTATTTTTGATATCCAGTTCTTTTTTCTGCTTTTGTCTTTTTATTTCCAGATTCGATATGGGCACCTTGAAGAAGTCTCTGTTTCCATCAATAGAAGATCACTCTTGAAGAAAGAAATCCCAAATATATTTCAGCTTATTTTTGTACTTTCACACTTAGGCGGGGAGCCAGGGTTTTTTTACGGGGTTTTTTCCTAGGCTTTTATGTGATACGCCGAATTGTATGACACCCCGTCACTAACCCCTGATCTGTATGCTTTATTGTTTGCTAACGAAATATTGTAAGCCAAAAGTTCAAAAGAATATATATATATACTAACTAGTTCTTACTTCACAACCCGAATATTCGATATAATGCTTCATCTCTTACTAAACAAACAGTAATATCACCCTAAGGTACATACTTAGAGCCTTGATGGTAATCGTTACAAATAGCTCTTTACTTATATCTAAGCAACCCTCTCGATAGGTCGGTTTTTATGTACTAAACAGTATTCACTGAATTGGGCCTCTTTGATATAATCAAACTTAACTAAATTCTACAGACTAACCTTCTATAACAGTCTAGGTCGTGGCTTGACTGAAGTACAAAAAAGGATATAGTTTCTTAACCCATAATTATTCTCACAGTCTCGTAGATGGAAACTGGGCTCAAATATATTCCTGGGCCAACGTAGTACAATTTCTCACAGTAATGCCCCTTGGGTAGACGACAGGTGTGGTATCTTAGATGGCGAAATCTGGCGGAGGTCCCCAAAGACAGCTGCCACGGCAGTTCGACGATAATTCAAAATCAGCCTAGACAAACAGCTCGAAGACTTCAAAGACAGTTCAGAATCTGCGGTACCTCGCAACGGTACAATAATAATTCCCAATTTGAAGCAGAATGATGCAATTCCACGTCGTTTTTCCAAACAAATACGCCACTCCGCTAAAGCGCAGAAATCTCACCAACGAACACACCAAACCAACATGATAAGATTTCTCTCAGGGCTTCAGTTAAAATCCTGTTCAGATCCGCAAAATTCCGATTAATTACTCCAGGATATTCCAACCAAAAATGCGGAAAGAACGACGTAATTGACAACCTACGTCACATGCACAGACCAAGACCACCGACAACAGTTCATTGAAACGTACGAGATAAGCTGGTAAATTACCACGACCAACGCCACCAGTTCGATTGGCAGGTACTAACTGGAGCGGGAATTTTGAAACCGTGACACTATCTTTATCAAGGAGAAGAGTAAGAAACCATTTGAAAATTATCAATTTTCAAAAGTCAATATTGACAGAAGTCATGAAAGAAAATGAACGATGTTATATACTCATCTGTGATATGATGATCTTTTTAAGTTGGATCGAACTATCGGCGTAGATGAGAATCATCGTATAAAGTGGGATGAAGCATCAATAATATCCAAAGAAGAAAAACTTGCAAGAAGAAAAATCAAAGAAGCAGCATTTATGAAAATAATACCTGATTCCATAAGTGCTCCATCTATAGATCTGCCAGAAGTTTGGACGCCGATAGTTCGAGCCAACTTAAAAAGATCATCATATCACAGATGAGTATACAACATCGTTCATTTTCTTTCATGACTTCTGTCAATATTGACATTTTAGAAATTGATAATTTTCAAAAGGTTTCTTACTTTTCTCCTTGATAAAGATAGAAGATGTCTATCGAAACGTCGGAAAACATTACATCCACAATAGATGATGATAATAGCCCAAACAATCATTCAACACGAGCTCCATCATCAACAATAACTCGTCATCAAATAGAAAGATATTCTTAAGGGCTTCTTCAGTTCATTTTAATTTGTGAGAATATGACAAAGTTTGATCAGAAATTGAGTTCTGAAAAGGTTTAAAGTACCGCTATGCCTTTAGGAGATGTTAAATTCTTCTGTTATGAACTAATATTTCTAGAAATAAAGGTTAATCAAGAAAATTCGTTAGTACTTTCACTTTTGTCCAGAAAAAATTGCACTTCTTATTTATTCTATTCCATATCCTAGTGAAAATTTGATGAGTAAAAGTAAACAAAAAATAAACAAAGCTCATGTTTGTCGAACAATTATCCACATATTACGAGAAAGATGTCGATACTGATTACCTAGGCAAAAGTGAATTCGTTCTTGGTCTGGCCGAGCTCGCTCAATGATTATAATGATAATGTTTGAGAACGAAATCGTTCAGTCGAGAAGTGGGTCAAATAGGCATTGTTGATGCAAATTATTCTCAAGTTCATTGAAGAAAATCACCTGGAGCTAGACATGATATTCTGATATGAATAATGCGAATTAAAGTTTCACTTTTAATCTTAATTGAAAACGGCGCGGAGTGAAACTTGGTATTCTGTTTAACCTGTTAGAATTTTAAAATTAATCTTGTGTCATCGGACTTGTTCAACTATTTATGGAAACATAACTCGATATGGTTTCATGAGTAATAGTTGAAGTTCGAGTAAACAATGATGTAGTCATGTATATTCATATTTTTGCCCGCTAGTTCTAGTGCAGTGAACTATTACAACTGCGCTTTGCCCGAATTTCTGAAATTTTTGAATTTCGAGCGGACAATAGTGTCAATCTATTGGATTCAACATTCTGATGAAAATTTGTGTTTGAATCTGGCAATACTTTCAATCATTTTCATCTATTATAATAATATGATGCATAGTAAGGTCTAGCGCCTAAACCAATCAACCGATTTGCATCAATTTTTTTAAATTAACAGTAGGCATCTGAACTGATGCAGAAATATAATAACAAATGCCAAACATCTATAATTTCTCTAAAATACACAAAAAACTTGAAAATTGAGGGTGTTTGGCATGTTTTCGCTATAGATGGCGCCACCGGCTCAACAAATTTTTACTGATATAGGCTTTAATTTCTTCTTCTTACACTCCAAGTTGTGAGGTTGTTTTCTACCTGACTGCCGTAATTTACCTTTTTAATTTTCTCTAATGCTCGGGCGCCAGTTACAATAGGTTTAACAAGGTTGCAACTCCTTGATAAAATTTCTCTCTCACTGATTCTGAATAATTATTCAACACAAAAATCGACTTTACATTAATTCCTTATTATTAATTGTGAGAACTTCCGTGGCAAGGTGATAGGTACGGTTTTCGAGCAAACAATACGGAAAAATGGTGATAAATGTGCAATGAGGTGTATAATAATGCAGATACGGAGTATTCAGGGTGGAAATCTCAATCTCGAACGATGTCTCCACTACATAGATGAAATTTATGACTATAAGACAATCGACCAATAATCTCTCGCGGTAATTGGCTGAATCTACACCCTCTTTAGCGTCAAAACGCTGTCCCTCTTCAACTCAATGGATTACCTCGCAGTTAAGTTTTCAAAGGACAACACCTGGACGCCAACCAGGTACAGATAGAAAAGAAGAAAGTTGATATATCACTCGAAGACGATCGGGTAACGATCTATCACGGAGATTAACAGGGTTTAAATACCCTTTAACGCCAAAACACTGCTCCTCTACGACTCAATGGATTACCTCGCAGTTAAGTTTTCAAGGGTGGCAATATCTGGACGTTAATCAGCTATGCACGAAAATGAATACAGGTGATATATCAATCGAAGATGATCGGTCAACAGTCTATCGCGGGAATTAACAGGGTTATTACACCCTTTAACGCCAAAACACTGATCCTTTACGACTCAATGGATTACCTCGCAGTCAAGTTTTCAAGGGTGGCAATATCTGGACGTTAATCAGCTATGCTCGACAATGAATACAGGTGATATATCAATCGAAGATGATCGGTCAACAGTGTATCGCGGTAATTAACAGGGTTATTACACCTTTAACGCCAAAACACTGCTCCTTTACGACTCAATGGATTACCTCGCAGTTAAGTTTTCGGCGGGTGGCAATATCTGGACGTTAATCAGCTATGCACGAAAATGAATACAGGTGATATATCAATCGAAGATGATCGGTCAACAGTCTATCGCGGTAATTAACAGGCTTATTACACCCTTTAACGCCAAAACACTGATCCTTTACGACTCAATGGATTACCTCGCAGTCAAGTTTTCAAGGGTGGCAATATCTGGACGTTAATCAGCTATGCTCGACAATGAATACAGGTGATATATCAATCGAAGATGATCGGTCAACAGTGTATCGCGGTAATTAACAGGGTTATTACACCTTTTAACGCCAAAACACTGCTCCTTTACGACTCAATGGATTACCTCGCAGTTAAGTTTTCAAGGGTGGCAATATCTGGACGTTAATCAGCTATGCACGAAAATGAATACAGGTGATATATCAATCGAAGATGATCGGTCAACAGTCTATCGCGGTAATTAACAGGGTTATTACACCTTTAACGCCAAAACACTGCTGCTTTACGACTCAATGGATTACCTCGCAGTTAAGTTTTCAAGGGTGGCAATATCTGGACGTTAATCACCTATGCACGAAAATGAATACAGGTGATATATCAATCGAAGATGATCGGTCAACAGTCTATCGCGGTAATTAACACCCTTTAACGCCAAAACACTGCTCCTTTACGACTCAGTTAAGTTTTCAAGGGGCAATATCAGGACGTTAACCAATTATAAACGAAAAATTACAAAGGTGATACACCACTTCAAGCTTATTGATAGCGGAGAGGTCTTCAAGAAATTTGACAGTAAAATTCCACCCGGTACTCTACGGTCAGGAAATTGTAATACGGTTTCTTACCAATCCTGCGGCAACACTTCACTCGCAGTTTCGCAGAACGCGACCGCCAAACCTCGTGGATCTTCTCTAACTTAAAATCAAAATTAATCCAAAATCAAAACGCCAACTCTAACTTAATGTCACTTGAAGAAATAAAAATTTGTCTCTACTCTGCAATACTACGCCTCGAAAATCACTCGCCAAAAAATTTGCAAACCATCAACTAAATCTCAAAAAGTTTTTTTTTTAAACCTCCAGGAGAGTATTTATACTCTCCTAAAACGGGGTCATCATGTGACTTCAAAAATTCAAATATTGCAATTTGATTGGTTAGACCAAACTACGTTGTCAAAATTATTTTCTACAGAAGAACCACTGATCTTGCGGTGTTGTCGGCGGTCGGAACAAAAAACTCAAGAAAGATGCAGCAAAAAACCTTATCGCGGTACGGACGTCGAGAGACTCGGTTTTTTATACACATGATTGCACCGAGTTTGATTCGTTTTCAAACTGAATATTATATTTAATTTAATTCAATAAATGAAAAATCTTACGGATTTTGCTCGAAACTCGAAATAAATGAGTATAGTCAACGGAAAAATAAAATATCGATTTTGCCGAGTAATTATTTTCCTACTTGATTGGAGTTCGTGAAAATAATTCTAATATCAATATACAGGGGGTACCATAATCCCCACACCAAATAATTCTACATACAATAATAACTTGCATTTCCCGCTTGTTCGGGGGTCGTGAAAATGACTCTAATGTTGATATACAGGGGGTGCCATAATCCCTAACATAAAACAAATTCATAAAAAAATGAAAAATTAGTAACTTCGTTACAAAGTCATCATTACCGTCATATAACTCATTAAAAATATTTGTAAATTTGATGAACTTTATTTGTATTTAACTTATAACATGTGACTTATAAATCATATGGTAACATTGCTAGAAGAGGAAAAACACTTTATTTCTGTTGTTTTATGTAGGCTTTCAATTTAAAAGGGTGAAGTGAATTTTTGTGAATAAAATAATTTGTGAATTTGCAATAGTTCAAAATTTCAAATTTTGTTATCTGAATAAAATTACGTTAAGTGAAAGTTGAACTGTTAGGGCGAGTTAAAAAGGTTCAACTACCTGAGTTGGTCAGAAAGTGAGCATTTGAATAATTTTATAACAATTTATATTTTATATAACGTGCTTGAAAATATAAGATGAAAACTGCGATTTTGAAAAAGTTTCATTTTAAAAGTAATTGTCAAACTCAATAACGTTTAATACACAAAATGACATGAACGGCTGCTTATAGGGGGGCATTTGCTAATAACGACCGCGCGCTTCCTTACTTGCGCCCCTGGCAACACGGGCTTTTCCACTAGTATTTTGAGAATAGACTTATTGTCTAAGTTAGTTAAAGGGCTAAATCCGTCGAAGGTGATCGACGCGAAATTTGAAAATCGTGTGGCTGAAGTTTGGAAGAAAGGAATTTATTTATACTTCATATTAAAGCTCATGACGTCAGCTTTTCAATTTTTTGATTTTTTCAAAAATAATATTCAATTCGGCTAATCATCGAATTGTCACATAAAAATATTTCAATATGGATTAATTTTCCAAATATCTCGGTCAACCTTGTTATTGGGAATATTCCGTCGAATAATTCAGCAGATATGCGTATCTGAAATATGATTTTTTTCAATAATTATTAGTAGATCCATCCAATCTATTAGAAACTTGAAAATTGTTTGAAGGACGGAATTTAAGAAAATTATCGCTTAAATATTCAAGTACTCATGAGATATGTTATATGTTATAATTTACAATTGTTCTCTGGGTATTCAGATATATTATTAGTTATTGGTTGTTGGTGTATATAAATTCAAGTAGTAGTACTCTTATATTTTTATTTATGTCGGCTACATGTTTTAGCCACCTTCAAGCCTAAAAAACATTAATGCTGTAACGTCGTAGAAATGAATAAAAATTGAAGGGGAGTAACACTTGAATTTTTCATACATCTACACCAAATAACAAATATATTATATATATATTCTTTTGAACTTTTGGCTGACAATATTTAGTTAGCAAACAATAAAGCATATAGATTAGAGGTTAGTGATTTGTGTTACTGCAACTCATTATTATTAGTTGCATTCATTAATTTTTATTCCAAGTTGCTTGTTCGTTTCGTGCGGCCCACGTATGTTCATTATATTTCCCGATGGGCGCGTAACATATGTTGGAGCATATGACCTATGTCGAACAAAGACGGTACTGAAATCGCTCTCGTCCGGTGCAGTGGACTTTTCTTCGCAGTAAATTTCTCGTTAATCATACAAATTCGAACTCTAGTGAAAAAGTGACTATTTTCGTTTGAGTGCTTGGACACGTTGATTCGGCCGTACTGTGAAACCAGGTAGGCAAAAGTCAGTTCTCCAGCATTCGATTTTCTTTCGAGTCATTTTTTCTTATTGTCAGAATTTCATTATTAATTTTCTATTTCCTTTTCGTTTAACTTTCAAAGGCCCTTGTCGTGCCATTTTGGTCCTTCTTGAGCCGCATATTTTCGAACCGCGTTTTCAAAATTATTGCGATCAAGCATTTTGGAATTTTTCATTTAGTTTTTTTTTCATTTGCATTTATTTCAATCGGTCGATATTCACCTAACCTCAAAACTTGACAAGATATCGAACACATTCATAAATTCTTTAATCGCGGATAAATTTCTGCGCATGTTATAGAATTTAGCTTTCATTTTTATTACATAGACAACTCTTCCTTTGTTTTTCTGATCAATGTTCATAACCTCCAGGTATTCATCTCTGTCCAAGGTTCAAAGGGTGGTAGCTTACATTTTCAGATTTGTTCACTTCATGAAAAACTCTAAAGCTCCTAGGATATATAGATTTTCCGCAGTTCATCTCAAAGATGCACTTTTCTTCATTATAAAGCAGGTTCAACGGCTTGTGTTCAAGGAACAGATCGATAATCTCATCTCGGGAAATCCCATATCTAAATCACTTCGAAAATTGAATCCATTTATTGGAGAAGACGGTGTTCTCAGGTGGGCGGTCGTCTGTCTTTTTCTGGTCTGGCCTATGATCACAAACACCCACCTTTGCTTCCTTCATCTCATCGTCTTACTGAGCTCCTTATTCAGCATTTCCATAAAATATATCTGCATCCCAGTGCTCAGACTTTGCAGTCCACTTTACAGTTAACTCGTATCCATCAGGATTTTTGGAAAAGATGGAATTTAGAATACCTGAACACACTGCAACAACGAAAAAGTGGTTCAATAGTGACTCACCTCCTTATTCAATAGGTGCACTAGTCTTGATAAAAGATGATCAACTCCTCCATTGCGCTGGCGACTTGGACGCATTGACAAATTGCATCCTGGCGCTGATAAAATAGCTAAAGTAGCTACTATTCGGACTACTCAAGGTGTACTGTAGAGATCAGTGGTTAAATTATGTCCATTACCTCTTCAGTAATTATGACGTATGTTGATGTATATATGTATATATTTTTTTGCTTTATGTTCGATATCTTTTCAATATTATATTTGCTTTGTTTCATAAAATATTCTATTTTAGGTGGGCGGTTATGTTACTGCAACTCATTATTATTAGTTGCATTCATTCATTTTTATTCCAAGTTGCTTGTTCGTTTCGTGCGGCCCACGTATGTTCATTATATTTCCCGATGGGCGCGTAACATATGTTGGAGCATATGACCTATGTCGAACAAAGACGGTACTGAAATCGCTCTCGTCCGGTGTAGTGGACTTTTCCTCGCAGTAAATTTCTCGTTAATCATACAAATTCGAACTCTAGTGAAAAAGTGACTATTTTCGTTTGAGTGCTTGGACACGTTGATTCGGCCGTACTGTGAAACCAGGTAGGCAAAAGTCAGTGCTCCAGCATTCGATTTTCTTTCGAGTCATTTTTTCTTATTGTCAGAATTTCATTATTAATTTTCTATTTCCTTTTCGTTTAACTTTCAAAGGCCCTTGTCGTGCCAGACGGGGTGTCATACAATTCGGTGTATCACATAAAAGCCTAGGGAAAAAACCCCAGTAAAAAAAAACCCTGGCTCCCCGCCTGTGTGAAAATACAAAAATAAGCTAAAATATATTTTAGTGATTTCTTTCTTCAAGAGTGGTCTTCTATTGATGGAGACCGAGACTTCTTCAAGTTGTACACATCGAATCTGTAAATAAAAAGACAAAAGCAGAAAAAAGAACTGAATAACAAAAATACGTATTATATTTGAAATTTATAACCCATTCCAAGAAAGAGTCGGAAACATCATGAATTGCCCTAAAACCATCTTGGAATTTATATATGGGACAACTATTGATGAGATGAGGTATTGTTTCTTCTGCTTCTCCACATTCACAACTTGGGCTAGGAACTGAGTTCCATTTAAATAGCATGCTATTGGTACGACCATGACCTGTTCTCAAACGATTAAGAACTGTCCAAATTTTTCTTGGAAGATCAAAACCAGGAACTTTTTCAGAAGGATCAGAAACGAGATACTTATTGAACATTTCGTAAGAGTTCCACTCAGTCTTCCATAATTCTTTATCACTTATGTTCATATTGAAGAACGTATTATGCCATAATGGTTTATGTGACTAGGAATTCTATTTTGTGGAAACTATGAAATTATTGGGAATGAATTGGAAAAAGAATGATATTTGTTCCAAGAATTTAGAGCTGCAGTCTGTCTGCGAATATGGGGAGGGACAATATTAGACAATATTAACCAATGAACCGGTGTAGATCTTATGGTACCAGTAATTATTTTCATGGATGTATTCAATTGTGCATCAATTTTTTGTGTATGTGCACTATTCAACCAAACAAAGCAACAATGCTCAGCTGCAGAAAAGACTAGGGCTAGAGATGCTGTGCGAAGAGTGGAAGCATCAGCACCCCAAGACGATCCAGCTAATTTCTGAACAATATTATTCCTAGTTTTCAGTTTTAGGCTCAGATCATTTAAATGAGCCTTGTAATTGAGAGATGAATCTAATTTAACTCCTAAGTATTTTGAATAGAAATTATGTTCGATTGGAGAATCATTGAAAGTTACAGCTAATTTCCTATATTTTTCATGGTTATTCAGATGGAAACAAGATACCTCTGTTTTGTTGGGATTTGGACATAATTACCACTCAATAAAATAATTCTTTAAAATTTCCAAATCAGATGACAGTATGTTTTCCAGAGTATGGAAATCCGAATGTTGGTAAGCAATAGCTTATAGTTTCTAATCTCAGCATTCGTCAAGTTGACTAATCTGATCTAAATAACTACACAATTTCGTCTCTATTGAATTTCCTTCTGGATCTTCCATCATCGAATTATTAGATATTTTTGAACTTTATACATGCATTCATGTCCATTTTCAGACGTTATAAAATAAGCAGTTAATTAGGAACTGACTTTTAAAACACTTCCGCGTAATGAAATCTCAATCGAGAGTCGTTTATCGGCTTATAACTCATATTATTATTTAAAGACCATGGAAAAATAGCGAAAGTTTCATCAACTCGTTCGACCGTATACTTATGGTTTAATGCATATTTTAAATTGTTATGTGAATAAGCTGGATTTGATGTGTGACACTTCTGCAATAATATACAGGGTCTTTCACGAGGAACCTCACCCATATTTATACGGGAAACTACTGAACGTATTTTCATGAAATTCAGCACTTATAAGTATTTCACGATGCTGATGAAATCTAAAATATTTTCAAGGCATGAGCACCTCCGGTTTTTCCGGAAATGACGTCAACTTCCGTTTTTCAAATTACAACACCATTTTTTTATTGCAGAAATAGATTCCTTAGAAAATTTCCACGTTATTTTGATGTAACATTTTTCAGTTTTGGTTGGAAAATTCTCTATGAGCGGGAAAATTCGAAAAAATCTCGAATATCGAATATAGAGCTCCGCTGAAACAAGAATAACTTCGAGGTTTTCGGATGGAAAATTTTCATTTTTGGGATTTTTCAAGATGTAAAATTGATGTATCCACTTTAAAAATCGAAATCGCGATTCATGATACAGGGGTGAAAAAATCGCTTTCAAAGTTAGGGATGACAAAATCGTGAAAAAACAACAGATGAGTATATAACATCGTTCATTTTTCTTTCATGACTTCTGTCAATTGACTTTTTGAAAATTGATAATTTTCAAAAGGTTTCTTACTTTTTCTCCTTGATAAAGATAGAAGATGTCTATCGAAACGTCGGAAAACATTACATCCACAATAGATGACGGTAATAGCCCAAACAATCATTAAACATTCTTGTTCTTGATGAAGCCATGTTGATTCTTAGATATCACATCAAATTTACGGAAAAAACTGATCAACCTTGTGCATAAGATCTTCTCAAAAACCTTGGAGAATGCTGGTAAAATGCTTATGGGCCTATAATTATTAAAATCATCTCTATCACCTTTCTTATATAAAGGCTTTATAATAGCTATCTTCAAGTTGTCTGAGATACACCCTCTTTGAATGCACGATTTATAATGTACGTTAAAGGTTCAATTATCAGGTTCACTGATGCTTCAAGACTTTCATAGGTATTTCATCATGGCTGCAAGACATTTTGTTACTCAGCGATTTCATAGTAGCCAAGACTTCACTCTCAGAAATATCAAACATATAAAAAGAGTTTTCAAGCCTTTGAATTTGAAGCATTCCTATGTTAGAATATATATAATTTGATGAACCCTGAAAGTCTGAAGCTATAAAGAACCAGCTCTTCATAAAGACAAGTCTTCAATTTAACAGGTCCTGACAGAAAATACATCTATTTCAACGGTCAATATACCGAAGTACCTATGTAGGTGACGGAAAACTTTTTCTATTTATTATGGAATTTTACCCTGGATTGAATATTAAACAAGGTGCGAGACATTATTAATAATGAATACAGCCAATGGCAATTTAGATTTTGTGGTGAATGTAAGACAAAAATTGTTCAGTGGTTAATTTTATCAATAGTGTTTAGTGGTGGAACCATAGACTGGAGAGATTTCCCCTTTTGTAGAAATATTTAATAAAGACATAAAATATGGCAACATTAAACAAATCTGATTATTGAATCATTTCAGCACAGAGTTGGATTTGGGAAATTCAGAAAATTTGGACAAAATTATATATATTCAATTTCTTTCAACTTCAAATATCACAAGAATGGCGCAATTTAGGAGAAAAGATGAGGAATGATTTTATATGCAAAAAGACTAATGATTCCAGGAAGTACAAGATACGGACCTTCAGTTCAAGTGATATTTGTTTTTCATGCAATTTAACCAATCTGAAGAGTAGTAGTGAGAAACCCACAAGAAATGGAATAAATCTGATGATGCCAAAATATGCAGGAGTGTTATCAAAAATCTTATACAAGAGATCATTTCAATTGATATTGTCGTTTGAATATTACAAGTGAAAATGCAATTTTTTTTTTATGAAGACACCTTTATCTTTTGAACGGGGCCAAATTTGGAAAAATGTTATAGGAAGAAAATGTTTCTTTTGACATCAAGAATCTATGGTTAAATTTAACGCAGTGGTTAAAGACTCACCCTGTATAGATATATATATTCTTTTGAACTTTTGGCTTACATTATTTAATAATAATAGTAATAAACTTTATTAATCCCGTTAGACAATACAGTATGGGACAAGTCAATCATAACAATACAAAATAGAAAACAAATTATTAGTGGTTACAAGACCAAATTAACAGTGAAAAATCACACAAATATTCAGTTACTGAGTAGTAGCCTTTGCACAATAGTAGTTTCTTGATGGTTCTCTTGAATTGAATTATTTCAAGATTTTTAAAACTTGTTGGCAAGTGATTGTATACTCGTATACTCTAATAGAGAAGCGAGCGTTCAAACCTTGATGTTCTATGCTTGGGTATAAGCAGTACATCCCCTTTCCTCGTCGAATATTGGTGATAACTTGACAGCTTCTTGAAAGATCCCTCGTTGGACCTTACATGTAGGAGGCATCTGTCATGATCCCATGTGTTATGAAAAGAGGTCGACAGGAGACCTGAGGAGGTATTCTAAAGATACTTCTCAGTATTCTCCTCTGGCACACAAAAATTCTGTCCAAGTCAGATGCACTACCCCAGATCAGAATATTGTATGATAAATGTGGGTAAGCAAGACAATAATAAACATCCAGAAGGGATTGGAGAGGAAATAGGTTTTTAATTTTGTTGAGAGCGTAGTAGGCGCTCTTTAATTTTTACAAACCTTTTCTACATGTTCACTCCAACGTAAAAATTTATCAATCTGAATTCCAAGAAATCCAGTTGACTCATTTGGGGAAAGAGATAGATTCCTATATGTCAGCACCTGATTTCTACCCATATCCCTAAGACTGAAGTGTAAGCACACAGTCTTATCGACATTCACTACTAGGCCATTTCTGCTGCACCAAGATACAAACATATTCAGTAAAGCTGGATAGTTAGCGAACAATAAAAAACATATATATCAGGGGTTAGTGACGGGGTGTCATACAATTCCGCGTATGACATAAAAGCAGAGGGAAAAAGCCCCAGTGAAAATAAATAAGCTGATATTTGACTACTTTCTTCGAGAGTGGTCTTCTATTGATGGAGACATAGACTTCTTCAAGTTGCACATATCGAATCTGAAAATAAAAAGACAAAAGCAGAAAAAAGAACTGAATACAGAATATACATATTAAATTTGTATAAAATTTATAACCAGAAAGATGAATAATGTTTTGTAACTTAAAGCTTAAAGAGGGAAAGGTCTAATAAGATTAATTTTTGGTCAGTTAAAAAAACTCTGTGAGCAAACTCTGTGAGGAAAGGACTGCTTAATGTTCTCTAGATAATGAAAGGCACTGAATGCTCATTCATTATTTTATTTTTATCTGAATTCTGTACCATTTCGATTGATGATAGAAACTGTTGAAACGAAAATCAGGAAATAAGACATTAGGTATTTACCAACATAAGGAATCGATAAAAACATCGAGCACACCATGAGTATTGTACTCCTAGACTTAACAGACATCTGATTTCCACATGATCTGAATGACTGGGACGAAGCTAATGTATATAATGAAGAAATAAAAACAAGCGAGCGAAAGCTTCTGAATTTATGTCGGTGCTTTTCTACATTTTTTTATTTATTATTTATGGTCACACTGCCCCTTATTTTAGAAGACAATTTCCATGATGCGGTGCTCTGTAAAATCTCATTTCTTTGATCAATCAACCGACATATTAATTAAGAGTAGTCATAGACCTTTGATATGATGCCGAATAAAAAGGACATGAGGGTAGATGAAGTGCAATTGTTTTTCGTTTGAATTGAGAAGAATTGAACGATAACACTAATTTAATTTTTTATTTCAGGGTGCCAATTTTATCCCCCTGGAGAATATTTGAGATTTGTGAGGGTTCCAGAAAACTTGAAAGTTGGAGAGGAGATACTTTCGATTCAAGTGCATCCTAGAAACAGACTTTTGCTTCAACCTATCGATAAGGTAAGTGAAAAAGATGTGTTCAAGTAGTTTCTCGCTAATACAGAATGTTTCTTAATTGAAAGCACAAAAGTCACAGAAAAATCGGATTACAATTCATGCATTAGCCAATGCAGTTATCATAACATTAATTTTTAGTTTACATTTGTGACTTTCGGAAGACTACTTCTACTCAATTACAAATAACGATTTCCCCTTGTTTCCAATTTTCCTTACTATCTCTTGAAGTTTTCAATCTAGGTATGAGTCTTTTCACAAGTATAATTAACTGAAGGGATTACAAATATAGGTTTCAACTTGAATTTCTTGTGTGTTGATTAATTTTAGTAGTCTAAGTACATGATCTTATAAACATAGGGTCTATTTTCGGTGCATACCGCTAATAGCCACAGCATAGTACGTATTCCACGTTTTGGACGAATACAGAAGAGCTTTTGCGAATTCCTGCGTTGCTCGTTTTTCTCATACGTTACCTCGAAATTCAAAGACCCAAGTTTGTTCAGGCTGGACAATACTTATGTCCGAATGGATATATTTAGTGAGATATATCCGATATCTCCGTATATCATTGTATTATATATCGAGTATATTCAATGGATACTTTTATTTCTAATTTTTATTGGCGAAAAATACTTTGAACGAGTGCTTTTGACATTACGGTGCCACTCGCTAGATGGTGCATGCGAATATGATCGCTTATACAGAGTGTTCTTGAATTCAACGTACAAACAAAAGGGGAGATTTCCTAAGTAAGTTTCGAGAAAAAAAGTCCCATAAACATGGGGTCGCAAACATTTCGTTTTCGAGATACAGAGTGTTGAAGTTTGAAATTTTTTAAAGTTTTCTTCTCAAAGTATCTACACTTAACAAGATATTCAACTGAAATTTAGCATAGATTTTACATTTGAGAATTCTCATCACGTGACATGGCAATTTCGATAGATGATCTACAGGGTGATATTTTTTCTGGATCGCTGCCACCTGTTCTTCTGTAGAATTTTTTTTTGGTGAGCAACTGTTAATTTGAAAAAATGTTAAAAGAAGCTTTGTTCATATACTAAACTTTTCGGTCTTCTGTAGTTTTGTCGTACCTACCAACGATTTCAAGAAGAAAAATTTGAACGATTCTCTCGAAATCCTCGTGAAAATCCAAATTATGATGGGAAGGCCACTTTGTAAGCTAGGGTGAATGAATTCAGTGTCAGTTTTTATGGAGATTTTCCTGATCTGTATCGATGATTCATAAAGATTCGATAAACTCGTATAATCAACACAAAAATGTATTACAACAAGAAACGTAAAACTAAAAAAAAAATCATAACAAAAAACTAAGTGACCGCAAAGGACTGAACTACAGCAAATGTTGAAAATGTCCTCTCCCAACTGTTATACAAGCTTCTGATTTTCGTCTCATAGTTGTCCGAACTCTTTCAAACACTCCCCGAATATTCCTAACTGTATCAAATGCGCCTATTATACGATTTCTCAGTTCTTCTACGGTGTTCACGGGTGTCTAGTATACTAGAGATTTCAGGTGACTCCATAAAAAGAAATCTAAACTATTCAAGTCTGGGGATCTGGCGGGCCATGATTGAGGACCCCCGTCCAATTCACCTGTTTTCATAATTTTCGTCCAAATACTCCCTTGCCAAAACTGAAAATGAGCAGGAGCACCGTCATTCATGAACCACATTTCTCGTCGAAGCATAAGAGGTATATCTTCAATAAGATAGGCAAATCGTTTTCTAAAAATGTCTTTATGATTGACCTATCAGTCGACCTGGCAAAAAGAAAGGACCAATCAAATCATCACCAATATTACCACCCCACACATTTAGTGAAATGCTCTTGAAAATGGGTTTCTATATATCCATGCGGATTCGCCTCAGCCCATACGTGTTCATTATGAAAATTGATAATTGAAGTCCTTGAGAAGCAGGCTTCATCAGTGAATAGAATTTGGCAATCAAAATAAGGATTCATCAATAGTCCACAGAGGTACCACGGACAAAAACTAATCCTCGGATGAAAATCTCGAGGCAGAAGAGCTTGCACCCTCTGAATGTGTTAAGGATATAGCAGAGAATCTAGATGGATCCGCCAAACAACTTGATGACGTGCATTCAAAAGTACATTGATTTTTCTTGTACTGGTTCTTGGATGTTGTTCTATTTCGTTCATAACTGCCGCTTCGAGTTGTGATGTTCTCACACTGCGTGGTCTCTCAGCATTAATCCTTTTCGTGGAAAAAGATCCAGCTTCTGAAAGACGCCTATGAATATCAGAGAACATTCAATGATTTAATATCACTCTATTGGGATAGCGTTCCATGTAAAGACGCTTCTCTTGCATTTCCATTTTCAAAAAATAAATAGCCACTAATGCAACCACCTTTACTTTAAAAATACAAACATTCAATAATTTGATGTGTCAAAACTGGCACTGAATTTATTCACCACAGATTTCAAACTGGCCTACCTATCATAGTTACGAGAATCTCGAAAGAATCGTTTTTTTCTCGAAATCGTTGGTAAATACGACAAAACTACAGGAGACGAAAAAGTTTAGTATGAGAACAAAGCTTCTTTTTACATTTTTTCAAATTAACAGTTGCTCACCAAAGAAAAGTTCTGCAGAACAGGTGGCAGTGTTCCAGAAAAAATATCACCCTGTAGATCTTCTATCGAAATTCTCACCACGTGACATGGCACCTGGTGAGAACTCTCAAATGTTATATCTATGCCAAATTTCAGTTGAATATCTTGTGAAGTGTAGATACTATGAGAAAAAACTTGAAAAAATTCAAACTTCAACACTCTGTATCTCGAAAACGAAACGTTTGCGACCCCATGTTTATGGGACTTTTTTTCTGAAAATCACTTAAGGAATCTCCTTTTTCGTTTGTACGTTCAATTTAGGAACATAGTTTTCTGAATTCGAAATTTTTTCTTTGCTAATTTTTTTGCGTACCACTACTATATAGTGCATTTTATTTAAGTGACTATTGAAAGTATTAGTTGGATAACAAAAGTAATATAAATGATAAAAATAGAAAAAGCAACCCTCAAAGAGGAAACTTCACATATCATCTATAAAATATCATTATTTTTTGTTGAAGTAAAGATCAATTTTAATTTAAAAAGAACAATCACCCCTCGAAGTTTCTCACATGAATTTGGAAACCCCTATATATGGTAGATTAAAACAGCAGTTCACTAAAATACATTCAACATTTATTAACAATTCCATATCCAAACTTGAACACCAATATAACAGAAAAAGTGAAAAATAGAACGATGAATATAAAAGAAAACAAAATCTCACCAAATAAAAGTATAATGATAGGTTTATTGATAACACAGGCCTACAAAAAAAAAATTTGGTGCCTAGAATTTTTGAGCTGATTTTAACTATATTTTTATTGCTGAATCTAAATATGGTAGCAGTTTTTCTGTATCAGCTCTAGATTTTTAGATAAATTCACTTATCTATCAATGCTTTTTCCTATTTAATACTTTCAAGTATGAGTGTTCTAAAATTTATACAAGAGATAGATTTTCCTTATTGTCATTCTTCATTTGTAACAACTTGAATTCAAAATAATAATATTTATTGTAATTATTATTTTAATTCAATTATTACAAATAGAAGACTAACAATATGAGATATATAACTGATAGGTTGACAAACTGTTAACAAGTGGGATTTAATCCTATTTAGTGTCATCCAGTTAGTTCCATAGAAATCCGATGTATGGAGCTGTCCAGTCTGAAGTGAACTTCAACTGCAGTTGAGAGTTGAGGTTAGTTTGTGAATTCCCGAGGTGCAGATAGATAGAACTTAGCGTTACATGAAATTTCTCTTTAGTAACGAGTTGAAAGTAAATCTAAAAAGTAGATTGTTAATGTGAATTGTTGTATTTGTGTTGTTGAATAGAAATTAGTTCAAATAGAAGAAGCTGTGTACATCATCCTGATATATTTTGCTACATATGCGGAGAATAGGTACACGTTCTTGGAAAACGGAAAAACTATTAGTGACTTTGTAAAGAGGGCTTATCTTGGATATTTTGGTGTTAAACTTGGTGATCAGGATAAAAGCTGGGCACCACATATTGTCTGTAAAACTTGTACAGAGCATTTACGACAGTGGACTACCGGGAAAAGGAAAAGTCTGAAATTCGGAGTACCAATGGTTTGGAGAGAACCAAAAAGTCACTTCGATGACTGTTATTTCTGCCTAGTAAATATTACTGGAATCAATCGAAATAACCGTAACAGGTAGACTTATGCAGATTTAGTCTCTGCAAGACGCCCTATCCCTCACTCAGAAGAAGTGCCAATTTCAACTTTTCAGCAGCTAACAGAACTTTGTGAGGACACATGTCTCTCTGATCAGAATTCTGACACTACTGAAGGTGACAGTGATTTTGAAACGATGTCATCAATTCCCCAATGTTTTAACCAAGATGAGTTAAATGACCTCACTAGAGATCTCAACCTGTCGAAAGAAGCTTCTGAATGATTAGCTTCCAGGTTGAAGGAAACAAATTTACTTGAACCAAGTTGAACCAAACATTTTATCGCACAACGGAGAAAGATCTCCTACCTTTTTTTTCTGAAGAACAAATTTTGTATTTTGCCATGCTATTAGAGAATTCCTGGTGAAAATGGGTCTTCCTGAACATTTTCCGGATGATTGGCGCCTATTTATTGACAGCTCGAAGCGAAGTTTCAAATGTGTTCTTCTACATAATGGGAACAAATATGGCTCAATACCAATTGCTCACTCAACGAAAATGAAAGGCCAATATGACAACATAGCTTTGGTTTTGGAAAAAATAAAGTATCATGAACACCAATGGGTGATTTGTGTAGACTTAAAAAGGGTAAACTTTCTCCTTGGACAGCAAAGGGGCCACACCAAGTATCCTTGTTTCTTGTGCCTCTGGGATAGCAGACACAAAACGCAACACTGGGTTAGAAAAGAGTGGCCTAGAAGAGAAAACATGGATGTTGGGGGAAAGAATATCATCAATGATCCTTAAGTTCCGCTGGGTCTAATGAAGCAGTTTGTAAAGGCTCTTGATAAGAATGGATCATGCTTTGCATATATAGGGAAAAATGCCTCAGGTGAGTAAGGAAAAAGTTAAAGCAGGAATATTTGATGGCCCACAAATAAGACAGCTCATTAAAGACCCTGACTTCATAAATTCAATGATTGATATTGAACAAAATGCCTGGAATTCATTTGTTGCAGATGTCCAAAATTTTCTGGGTAAACACAAAACTGAAAACTATGTTGAATTAGTCAATGACATGCTGAATAATTTCAAATCACTTGAGTGTAACATGAGCATTAAGGTGCACTATTTACACAGCCAGTAATCTGATATATTTAAGAAGGTACTTGTTCTCTGCTTTTTTCTGAATAAAAATATGAAAGTAGAGTAGGAACGAAAACACCAACTCTTTCCTCCCGTCTTTCAAAATTTTGTGTTATTTTAAGAGATATTTTTTCTTCAATATTTATTCAATTGTGTCGATTCTATGTTTGAGAAAATCAATGTATTGAAGGAAAAAAAATTATTTAAATATTTCAAAAAGGACCAAGTATCGTCATTAATGGTTAGATCCGCACAGATGGCACAGCAGTTTTTTTTGACGCTAAGAAATGAATGTTTTATACTATGAAAAAATAAATTTCAGAGATGGCAGTAACAAAAGGCTTACATCCCTTCTATTAGAAAAATATTTCTTTTGAGAGAAGCAAATTTAATGCGAAGCATCTCAGTTTTTTCAAAGGAATCATTATAATGAGGAAAGCCAGTAAAATGATTTCCTAATAACACCTCGAGTAGTTTTCTGTATACCCGAAGATGAGGTTAAAAACTAAACCATACGGAAACAGTTGAACTAGGATGGATGTTATTAATTTGTTCCATATCGTCGTCGAATAAATAATGTTTTATTATTCGAATTGCCGCTACATCACGGTCTTGAATATCACCAACAGTTTCAAAGTGCAGAAGTACATTTACCTGTTAGAGATGCATCATTACATCCAATGTTTATATTCCGTTATAAGTGTGTTTATATGCCGACCGTTCCAAGAACTATACGTGCTTTGCTGAATAACGTTGAAAAACTATAATAAAACTTTGTATTTTTTTTCAGATCGACGACGTTCAATATTTTACATATCGTGATGTGAACAGAACTACAGTTTCGCTTCTTCTAGCGAAAACATTAGAGGATCTGGTGGATTCTGATCATCCAAGGAACGTGCTCAAGTTCAAGATCTCTTGTGATTTCAACGATGGAGAGGATATTGTGAGTTTCAGTTTTGTTCTTGAGGTGTCTAGAATAAAAAACAACTAACAAATTGGCACGTTATTTCCTCTAATAAGTTTCCATAAAGTCGGAATTAGTATGCACAAAATATATTTCAAATATTGATTATTACTTGATATATTTAGTCAAGTCGATTTGATCAAATTATAAACCAAGATTGGATGGAGTATTAAGACTTTCAAGTATATGTTAATGACGTGAAACTTTTGTGATGAAACTCGTTTAGAATGATTATTTGGGCTCTTTCCACCACATATTGGTCATCTTCCTACCATTGATAGACTTCATCGTTCTCAAGGTAATTTAGCTCTGAAAAAAGCAGAAAATCGTTGAAAGATTTTCAAATTTCATTCATTGTCTAGTTTAATATACACATTACTTATTAGTACTAAAATTAGTACTAATCTCTGAAAATATAAAAGTTACCTTAGATGGGGACTTCAATATAAAAACTCAACAAAGAGACAGCAACAATTGGATCTTCTAAGAAATCATATCTGACTTACAACGACAATTCATTGACCAAAAAGAATAACAGCTACAACGGCCGGCTGTTTTGATAATATTTTAACGAATGCTGGGGATAACTATTCAACTAATATCTTACAAACACATACAGGGTGGTCATTTGAAAACAAAACAGACGAGATTACAGACGAAATAAATTTTTTCGATAAAAATGCTCGGATAGGTCGATTTCTATTTCGAGGGGCACAACTTAACATGTAGGTTACGGACGCATAGCGCTTCAACCCTTGCTCCTACAACCCCCACCCCCAATTTTTGAATAGGGAAGATGGGGTGAGTGATACCTCAATTCAAAGGTATTTTTATACTGATTTCAGCGCAGTAATTTTTTCTTCATTTTATGCATTAGTTCTCGAAATATTTTTAACTACCTAAGTATTTGAAAATGAAGTGGCACTTGTAGTGTTTTTTTGTGAAAAATCGACATTTTGAGCTTCAAAACAACCATGACTGTGGCTTCCTTCCTCCAATTCACTGACATAGAAATCTTTAATCAAGATGTCGAACAAACAAAGCGTATTGCGAAGGAGCTCAATCTTGCTGAAACTCAATCTGAATTATCTTCGATATAATTTGCAGTATTTCCAAAAACTTGCGGTAACACTTGATCGATAGAAATTTCCAAAAATTCCAAATACGTACATATCTCTAATCTGATTACCAGGTAAGAAAATCAAACCATTAATGATGCCACAGAAATATTCCAGTCCCAATTCGTGAAACGATTCCCGACTTAATTATGAAGTGTTTTCTCAGTTGGCTTCAATATGTTTTCATTTTGTTGATTATTGAATTCATATCTTTTTCAAAAAAATGAGAATCTATAATTTTTTATTAATTACGAACAGATCATTAAGTTGGCTTACTGGTTCTTCGACATGTGAATTATTCATAGTTTTGAATCGAGATTTGTATGTGTTCTAATTCATTGTTCGACATGGTTTATTCAATTGCAGAGCGGGTGGAAATAATTTCACTTTTTTTCGCAAAAAACCAATGTGCGAATAGAACCGCAGAATTCTTCAATCAATGACATTTAGATAAACATGTTAATAGGAAGTATGTTTCGAAATTAATGTCAAAGTTCCAAGAAACAGAGTCCGAGGCTAATAAAAAACGAAACATGGAAAGAAATGAAGCAACTGAAGTAGCTGTTCTTGGACAGATTGCTCTGAATCAAATGACGAGTACGAGGCAGCTAGCACATGAATCTGGTTTTACACGAACTCGAATTGCGAATATTTTGAAGCATCATAAATTCCATCCTTACAAAATCCATCTTTCACACGCACTAAACGAAGATGATTTTGACCATCGTTTCGAATTTTGTGATACAATGAGTGAACGAGTAACTGCTAATCCCAATTATCTGTACAATGTTCGTTCTTTCGAAACGGCACAGTAAATCGACACAATTGGCGTTATTGGGCCGATGCTAATCCGAGATTGTTCCACGAAGTTTATACTCAACAACCAGAAAAACTCAATGTTTGGGCTGGAATATTTGGTGACAACATTGTCGGCCCTTTCTTTTTACCTGGTAATCTTACTGGAGATATGTATTTGGACTTATTGGAAAATCACATTGATCCGATTTTGACGGAAATTATTGAAAACAATGGTGGAAATTATGCGGAAGATCAGATAGTGTTTCAGCAGGATGGAGCTCCTCCACACTACGCCTTACCAGTTCGAGAATATCTGGATCCAAATCGGTGGATTGGAAGAAGAGGCCCCACTGAATAGCCAGCCAGATCGCCAGATCTGTCACCACTAGAATTCTTTCTTTGGGGCCATTTGAAGAGTAAAATTTACTCTACACAGCCCGATTCCATAGAAGATTTAACAAGACGTATAGTGAACGAATGTCGTCAAATCATTCCAGAAATGCTGCAAAATGTGCGCCATCGTTTCGAACAAAACTTATTTCATTGTATGGAAGCTAATGGTGAACAATTTGAATATTTAATTAATTGATGTGAGTTTTTGATAAATTATTTACTTTACTTTGAAAAGTCTTATTTCTTAGATCAATACTTCAAATCGTTCTGATGCCGTACAGTTGGAGAATGATTTCAGTGAATAAAACAGCTAGTCGAACATCTGACCCTAGTAGCATTAACACGTACGGTATGACTTCATTTGCCCAGTGGTAGATGTTCTGCAATTTCAAATACAAGTACGGAAATTTTGGTGCAGAATGCACGAAATGTCAATTATTCGAAAAAAATTAATTCAAGTGATAAAATTAACTAACGCATGAATATTTCGAGAAATAATGCATAAAATGAGAAAACAATTACTGTGCTGGAATCAGTGTAAAAATACCTTTCAAATGAGGTAATACTCACCCCATCTTCCCTATTCAAAATTTGGGGGTGAGGGTTGTAGTAGCAAGGGTTGAAAGGCTATGCGTCCATAACCTACATCTTAAGTTGTCCCTTTCGAAACAGAAATCGACCTGTCCGAGCATTTCTATCGAAAAAACTGATTTCGTCTGTAATCTCGTCTGTTTTGTTTTCAAATGGCGTCTCTGTATGCCTGATCATACTGCACAGAGAATTTAGAGTGATTCGGAAACAAAAAATATATACACTGTAACGCACATTTTCACTTATAATACCACAAGAGCTTCAAAATTATCGGGTATTTCCCGATAGGTTCGTTGCAAATAAATGAAGGAGTCAAATTTTTCAGGTTAAAAAATCACGAGCGCGAAGCGCGAGTGATTTTTCCTGAAAAACTTGACGATTTTATTTGTTTGCAGGGAACCTATCGGGAAATACCAGATAATTTTGAAGCTCGTGTGGTATTCGGGGGATTATTTTTCTGTCCCAAATGTCGGCCAATAGAATTGCACCATGAGACTAAATGTACAGTTAACAAATAAGAATTTCATAATGAATAAAACAACATTTAATTAAGAATCAGGGTAGTGCAATTAAAAATACAATTGTTGTAAACATTTTTGCATGTTTTCTTCAAGTCAGAGTTATCGGTAATGGTCCCAGAAGAGGTAGATGGCATGAGGTTTATGCTGTTGATGGCATTTTCTGCAGTAGGCTCACTTCTTCGCAGTTTCTTGACAATTAATTCGTGGTGTTCCTGGTCGAGTTGGAGATACGGCTTGATGGAGTTACTGTTGGCATGTCCAGTTATTTTGATTATCTGCTGCTCTTCCAGGCCCGATTTCGCTAGATTCGAGACGGCTGTTGCACGACTGGAGTGATTGGTGATTTTTTTGTTACCAAGGTCAAGCCCAGCTTTTTGTGCTGTCTCCTTAACCCACTTTGAAATCGTGTTTTGGCCTACTGGGGAATCCTTGTACCACCAAGAGCCTGGAACTTTATTCTAGAATGGATTTTAGGTCAGGAATAGTCTGTCGCTCTTGATATTGACATCTCTCTTCTCTCTCAATTTCTGGAACAGTCTCAATGGGCACTTGTCAGGGATTTCCCGATTCCCCACCAGCCACTTGCTGTCTGATAATTTTTTATCACCACCTTGTGTGGTCTTGCTGAAAATTGGATTGTATTCAATTCTCCCCGTCATTTCGCTGTTCTGCCTTGAAGTGATGTATTGACGCCATGCTGCCCTCACCACCTCTCCAAGCCAATTCCACTGATATAATCATGAATAATTTTTTCTGGAGGCCATCAGGAGTTTCCTCGTCCCAAACAGTGGTCATTGCATCCCAATCTTTTTCCTCCAACGCTGCTGCACTTGCCCTCCGTTTTTCCGGAATAGATTGGAAAGCCTTACGCTTGGCATCCGAAAATGGGTTGATTTTGATGTCGAAATCGTTCAAATACTTTTCTTGAAGTAATTTGGCAGTCTGGTTCCACATTGTTTTTATTGTACCTTCCTTATAGTCTTCTCCATCCATTTTCTTCATATTGTAAGCGTAATCTTTCATAATGTTTGCCAATTGCGCTTCACTCGTTTCAGCACTCAATGTGTATTCCCTCTCAGTACAAAAAGTAGTAAATTGGTTCCAAACTGTTTTTTTTTTGTCTTCTCCGTATTAATGGGAACATTTCCTTTGACTTTTTTATCGATGGTGACAGAGAAAATCTCCAATTTTCACAATTGAATTCAACCTGTCAGTTTGACGTGTGCTTAATTTGACTGGATCATGTTTTGTTTATATAGCAACTACCAAAGAAAATTTTCAAAAAATTATCAGTATAATACCATGTAGGTTGAACCACGTGACGTCGAATGGTGCAATTCTATTGGTCGATATTTGGGTCGGAAAAATAATCACAGAAAAACATTGAATACTTCACCTGATACTTATGAATAACCAATAACAAATTGAAGTAGATGGAGATCCACAAAAATAGCAAATGAAATGCACAATCACTTCATAAAGGCATGATTTCAACAGAAAATATTATGAACACTAATAATGATAAAAAAATGTGAAAAATTAGATAAATCCATTTTTGAAGAACTTTTGTTGCACCCTGTGCCACCCCCATCTACCCGTCTAATTTTTTGAATAGGGAAAGTGGATCATGTGGACTTTTTTGGTAAGGTCTTTGTATCTTTTTCATAGGCGTACAGATATTTTCCAGAATTTTTTTTTTAAATAACTCGAGAAGGTTTTCAGTAAATGCACTTTGTCATAGCTCATTTACTTCATGAGGGGGTTGAGGGTTGTGAATGAACAAAACTGTAATGGTCGTCTTTCAATCGGTAATAAATTTCATCAGGCACCATCGTCTTAAATTCAATGAGCTATGAAAAAGTGTACATACTGAAAAACTTTTTGAATTAACAAATTTGAAAAAATCAAAGGAAAACAGAAAATTTCTGCATGCCTGTAAAGAATATTCCTAGACTTGCCACAAAACTATCACATGACTAACATTTCTTATTAAAAAAATTTGGAGGGTTGATAGGGATTTCACAGGGTGCAACAGAATCTTTCAGAAATACATTAAAATTTGGTAAAAGTGAATCAGAAATCGGCCCGTTTCCGGATTTTGTTGCCAATTTTTTTTTCTGAGAAAATTAATTTGTTCCATAACTTTGACGCGTAAAGTATAAGGTCTTCAATATTCGGAGAAATTCATTTCAAGCTCCTTTACGTCAGTGCTTTTCTCTTTTTCCGAAACTAGTTCAACTTTAGATCGACAGAAAATATCAATCTAAACGTTGCTGGGAAGAAGATCAAAAACAGAAGGTTAGCTCGAACAATTATTCTACAAGAGGTCCACCAACAGAAATTTCTCGTCGTCAACTTTAATCAATGGGTCCATTATTCCTATCTTAAGGATTTCAAGTGATCATGTTCTCGTAAATGAGGGAAACATTAGAATTCCAATTGGTACATTCCGGCACGGAATAAAGGTAACATTGTGGTGGAATATCAAGAAAATGAGTGTTCAATATTGAGATACATTTCTAAGAGCTATTCATGAGAACTGTATTTTTCTGAAAAACTTTCAAAGGTCATATTGCAAAGTTTCCTGTCATGAATGCCAATTAGTGCCAAGGGATGTTAAGTTTGACTTGTGCCATCCGTTGCACAAGACTAGATTTCTCAATTATTTAAACGTCTCAGTTTTTACATGCTAATGAATAAGAAGTACAAAAATGAGCTTAGTGTTGACATGTCATGCTTCAGTGAAAACAAAGCATGTGTTTAAGAACAGAAAATTATGTGCGAGGAAATTATGAAATGGCGTAGAAGTGGGCTGTCGAAATTTATAATAGTTAGGTGTGACCTAACATTTATTCTGAAGATCGTAGATAAAACTTCACATTGTATACAGGGAAGGTTAGGAAGTATTTTGTTTTCTGTTTTTTCGGACGACTCAGAATTCATCAATCATTACTTTCAACTTCCGAGATAGTTGAGTTACCAAACGAAACGATTTGCATGATTAAAAGTATTTTTTCTACAAGCGTGCACTTTCATTCTCTTTCCCGCACGTATTTATATTCGTAAAGAGTCACATTGCCAAACAGTGTGGGAAAAACCCCTGCTATTTTATTACCGCACGCAAATGCGTGTGGTAATGGATTAGCAAGGGTTTTCTCGCATGCTTTTTCTAAAGAATAAACTGAATAATGATATATCTCTATGCCACCGACGACGTTACTATGGAAACTGCATGTGAATAAGAATTAATACATTATCATTATATTATAAAATTGTGTTTAAATATAAATAATATCAACTCGAATTCAATCAGTACGCTCCGGTAAAATGGATACTTCGGGATCTGATGATGGCCTGCCCGAAGAAATATTAGCAGCTTCTTATGAAGCGAGTTCAAATTTGTTACCGTCCAAGTCGAAGTTAAAATATGAGAAGCAATATTCAGAATTCATTGATTGGTGTAATTCCAAAAAGGTTCAACCGAGGAAGGAGGAAGTGTTTTCGGCGTATTTTTTGGAAATGTCCAAAATTTGGAGACCAAACACATTATGGTCCCGATATTAAATGATAAAGAGTATTTGTAAACTGAAACAGGATTTGGATATTGGAAAATTCTATAAATTAACTGCCTTCATTAAACGACAGAATATAGGATTTCGTCCAAAAAAGGCCGAAACTTTTAATGAAGAGGAAATAACAAAATTCATGAGTGAGGCATCTGATGAAATTTACTTGATGATGAAGTTGGTAACAATTTTGGGATTAGCTGGTGCCTGCAGACGAGAGGAACTAACAAAACTCACAATCGACGATTTAGATGATAAAGGAGACTTGATACATCGTCAATATTGAGGACTCCAAAAATCATTCACCAAGATCGTTTGTTATATCCCAAGACACCAATAATGGATATTTTCTGAGCATATACAGAAAATATATGAATTTACGTTCTAAGGTAATACCTCCTCGCCAAATTTTCATAAAGTATAATCGGGGAAAATGTAAGATTCAACCTGTCGGAATCAATACAATAGGAAAAATACCGTCCGAAATTGCAGCTTACTTACGCCTACAAAATCCGGAATTATACACAGGACACAGTTTTAGGCGCTCCTCGGCTACTTTCTCAGCCAATTGTGGAGAAGGTATCACAAATATCAAACATTTAGGAGGATGGAAGTCAACTGCTGTTGCTGAGGGATACTTGGAAGAATCTATTAACCAGAAAAAAAATGTCCACTAAAATTCTTAATTTGAATGGTTCTTCCACTTCAAACTGTAATACAGAATCATTACCTTCCAAAGAGCCTTCGAACAATATGATGGCAAATATTCAACGTTTTGCTTCTTCCTCTTCAAACTGTAATACAGAATCATTATCTTCCAAGGAGCAGCTGACTTCGACCAATATGATGGCTTCTGCTATAAATTTGCATAACGCGACCAACTGCACGTTTACAATAAATATAACTAATAACTGAATATTTCTAATGAATATATTGATAATAATGGGAAGAAACAGAATGTACATAGATTCCTTATCAAAATTCATTTTTATGTGCTGTTAGTCGAGTTGTCTTTTCAATTATTAAAGAATTTATGAATATTATTACAGTTTAAATTTGTTTCATAGACTTGTAGTCTCTATGGACCGAACGTCAACGATGAGAGTACAATGGTAACGACTTGTCAGAGACTTTTGTCATTCATGTGTATTTAGAATGATCAATTCACATTTGATCTGTGTGTTGAAATCGATCTCGTATGAGCGCTTGTAGAAAAAATATTGTTCCTAACTCGTGCGGAAAGTGTTTTTCCTGCACTGCAACTTCGCGTCGTTCGGGTAACGGCAGTTTCGTGCGGGAAAATATAACTTTCCGCACTTGATAGGAAAATAACTATTTGCACACTTGTTCTAGAAAAACATCATGCTATCGTTTTGCCAAATGTCCGTAATTTTCGATATTTTAGACAAAAATGATCTTAATTGATTTGCTTCGATTTCCTGATGAAGAATCCATGATCAAAATTGAGTATGACCGTCCGGTCGGCCACATACTCTCTATCTTCAATAGGAGATGAGCTGGAGTTTTCATATTTCTAGAGGAGTTTAATCGTCTTAATATCACAGCCCAAGTTAGTAATTGAGCCAGATCTGTCGATTGGTTCAAGAGTTGTGTACCTCTGAAATTTGGTTTCTTCAATAACTCCTAGAATATCCATCGGATCACGTTGCAACTTGGAACATGTTTGTTTGAATGAGGTACAAACAAAAAAGCTTGGCCAATTTCGTGAGAATCATTACACTGAGTATTTTTGAAAAAGCGTTTTTTCAATACTCCATAGCTCATAAAATATTCGTCGGATTTTAATCAAAATTTGTGCATGTATGAACATTATTGATATCTTACATATTCTGCGATTGTATTGTCGTAACTTTCACCAGAAGATATAAAAGTACTTTAGGGCTGGGATGAACAATAGTTCAGTTGAATTGAGAATGTCATAATTGACAACCCAAAATCGAACTCTGAAAAAGTTCAATGTACCGCTAGTTAGGGTCCTGTAGGGGTTCTCAAAGATTCGATTCCAGGAAGTGATCGCTTGTGTGTAATTTAGATTTGAATATTTAAGTTATTTCAAGAGACAAGCGCTTACTTCTAAATTGTTTTCAATGGAGTAGATATACCTACTTTTGGTTGGTTTTTAGAAGAGGGACATTTGAGCTGCTAAATAAACTGAAGGAAAACTGAGTGGTTGTATTCATTTAGGAATATACGTTTGTTCATTCAATGTGGCGGTTGTATTAATATCGCATTGTCTCAGACTACATGAAAAGACTATTGAACGAACTCGCAAAAGTTGCTGACCTAAAGTCTCCACCAAGAGCCGAAACCACTACTTATGTGCCATCAGGGAATAATACCAAGAAATGACGTGATATCTGATTAGTCAAAAATATAAAAACAGAAAGAACAGCGGTCCCACCACAGAACCCTTAAGAACCCACCTCTATTCAGTTGTCGCTAGAAAAACATTACTTTGCACTGGCTGACAAGCCTATTCACTTGATAAAATTGAAATCGCGGAGGTTCACTGAATATTTTTTCAAGTTAATAACAATCAATAACACAGGCCTACAAAAAAAAAATTTTTTTTTGGTGCCTAGAATGTTTGAACTGATTTTAACTATTATTGGCGCTCTTGTTCACCCGAACAGAGTGCTTATCATTTTGCCCGAATGTCTGTAATTTTGGAATATCGAGCCGAAAATGGTCTCAATCGATTGGGTTCGACTCCCTGATGAAGAATTCGTGGCGAAAGTTGATTCTGTCCGGCCGGCCGTATCCTCTCTAGCATCCAAAAGAGATGAGCTAGAGTTTTCATATTTTCAGAATAGGTTAATTGTCCAAATATATCGGTCAAGTTCGTTATTGGGCCAAATCCGTCGGATGGTTCAGTAGTTATGAGCATCTGAAATTTTGTGTCCTCAATAACTACTAGAATATCAATCCGATCAAGTTGATACTTGAAATATTTTTGAGGGAGGCTACCACAGAACGGCTCGCAAAATTTAGCAGAAATCGTAACGCTAGAAAATTTTTAAAAGATTCCAAAAGAAAAATTTTTAATCCGCACTATCTCATAAAATATTTTTCGGATTTCAAAAAATTCGTGAATATATTGAGGTGATCGATATCTTACTTATCCACAAATTTCATTGCCGTAGCTCTTTTCCATCTAAAGATATGATCATTTTTTTCATTTACTCAAGAGAAAACAGAAATGACATACGTCCCGATGATTTTCTTTGAACGATGGCCATCACAGATCAATATTCGACTGACAAATGTCGGACTCATTAATCAGTGTCAGTTGGCGTAATATTAATCAAAATTTTTCATAACGGGAAATCATAGAGATAGAATTCAATCTCGATGGCTGAAACAATATACGTTGTCAAAATTCAGAAAAGCACTGACGTAAGTTTTTAGGAAAAGGGAATTATAGCTTCGAACAAAACTTGGGGAAAATTATGAATAGTTATTTTTAATTTGAGATATAGGTTTGTTCATTCATTAGGCGTTCATTTTGCATCACATTGTCCCATAGTACGGGAAAAGACTATTGTTCACCTGACCAGAATGCTTATAGATTTGTTATGGTTTGAATATTTACTTGCAAGTAGCTCAACAAGAGCGCCAAAGCAATCTGACCTCAGGTCAGTGCTTTCTAAATTTTTTTATTTCTGAATCTAATTATGATAGCAGGTTTTCTGTATCAGCTCTAGATTTTTAGAAAATTAATAATAATAATAATAAATAAAAATAAGAGTCTGAAATTCGGAGTACCATTGGTTTGAAGAAAACCAAAAAATCACTTCGATGACTGTTATTTCTGCCTAGTAAATATTACTGGAATCAATCGAAATAACCGTAACAACTGAACTTATGCAGATTTAGTCTCTGCAAGACGCCCTATCCCTCACTCAGAAGAAGTGCCAATTCCATCTTTTTAGCAGCTACCCGAACTCTGTGAGGACACATGTCGCTCTGATCAGAATTTTGACACTACTGAAGGTGACAGTGATATTGAAAGGATGCCATCTATTCCCCAATGTTTCAAGCAAGATGAGTTAAATGACCTCACTAGAAATGTCAACCTGTCGAAAAAAGCTTCTGAATTACTAGCTTCCAGGTTGAAGGAAAAAATTTACTTGAACCAGAAAAAATTTATTTGAACCAGAGACGAAAAGAAATATAAATTTTAAAATGTTCACATATCGCACAAGGCAGAAAGATCTGCTACCGTTTTGGCGTTGTGATGTTCTCTGAAGAACAAAATCTTGTAATTTGCCATGCTATCTGCTACCGTTTTTCTCTGAAGAACTCATGGTAAAAACTCATGGGGATCTTCCTGAACATTTTCCGGATGATTGTCGCCTATTTTTTGACAGCCCAAAACGAAGTTTGAAATGTGTTCTTCTACATAATGGGAACAAATATATATGGCTCAATACCAATTGCTCACTCAACGAAAATACGAAAATGAAAGACCAATATGACAACATAGCTTTGGTTTTGGAAAAAATAAAGTATCATGAACACCAATGGGTGATTTGTGTAGACTTAAAAATGGTAAACTTGCTCCTTGGACAGCAAAGTGGCCACACCAAGTATCCTTGTTTCTTGTGCCTCTGGGATAGTAGAGACAAAACGCAACACTGGGTTAGAAAAGAGTGGCCTAGAAGAGAAAACATGGATGTTGGGGGAAAAAATATCATCAATGATCCTTTAGTTCCGCGAGAGAAAATCATGTTTCCACCCCTGCATATAAAGCTGGGTCTAATGAAGCAGTTTGTAGAGGCTCTTGATGAGAATGGATCATGCTTTGCTTATATAGGGAAAAAATGCCTCAGCTGAGTAAGAAAAAAATTAAAGCAGGAATATTTGATGGCCCACATATAAGACAGCTGATTAAAGACCCTGACTTCATAAATTCAATGATTGAGATTGAACAAAATGCCTGGAATTCATTTGTTTCAGTTGTCAAAATTTTGTGGATAAACACAAAGCTGAAAACTATTTTGAATTAGTCAATGAGATGCTGAATAATTTCAGATCACTTGGGTGTAACATGAGCATTAAGGTGCATTATTTACACAGCCAATTAGACCGTTTTCCTGATAATTTAGGCGACATTAGTGAGGAGCAAGGTGAAAGATTTCGCTAAGATATCAAATGTATGGAGGATCGCTATCAAGGAAGATGGGATACTCACATGATGGCAGATTACTGCTGGTCTTTAAAACGGGATTGTTCTAAAATACATTCAAGAATGTCACGCAAAAGAAGTTTCCGAAATGTTTAGTGAGTAATTGGTTTAAATGATGACTTTTTCTGTTTTCTATAGTATATAATGAATAATATCTGTGTGACATAATAAAAATTCCTTTACTAATTTGTTTCTTTAAACCATCGTTTTTCTCTTAGAATAGTGTAATGTATAATTCACAAAAATGTTGAAATTCGAGCTGACAGGCAAAAACTAATAGCATATTTGAATTCAGGGCATCAAATTCATATAAAGTCACCTCCAAAATCTTCGGCACCAAAACCACTGTTGACCAGTGTCATCTATCAGATTGGAAAAAAAACTGATTTTGTTATATTAAAGGAAGAAAGATGGTTCGAATTCGCGATTTTCTCTTCATACCCAGTTGATTTTTTTCACAGATTACGGTAATGAGTGTGAGATATTCCTCCTACTGAAAGGGTCAAGCTGTTGGCGAATTATATCTGATTTCTTATCTATTTCAGTGCCTTGCTGCATATGGCTGCAATATGAAATGGATGATGAAAGCCTCAACAAATAGGTATCAGTTGAACCCTTTCATTTATATGATGAAATTATTCAGCAAAAATGTGAACCCCAGATAAACCTATATCGAGGCGAAAAATATAAATAGCATGCAATCCTAATGCTTAGAAGGACTTATTGGAATATTCAACTTGCATACCATTAATCAACGCCTGCGAAAGATTTTTTCATTTATATGTTGATTTTGGCTTCAAACGCTTATATCCACTGTTAAATGAGTGAATATATGTCCGTATGATTAATGATTCAGATTTTAATAATCAATAGACCATTTCCTATCGGAGAAAACCTATTAACATTGCTCATAACATAATTGAAATATCAGAAATGAAGAAATCCATGCATGATCTGTTTTTGCTAAGAATATTTCTCCAAGTATTCATGAGTTGAGTAACTTTCAATCAAATAAATTGACTAAAAACTGTACTCATATAAATCGTATCAACGATTGTGAGCTCGATAGATATATCGTGGTGATTCACCTTTATTTTTTTCTATAATATAGAATTATTAAGCATTTAAATGTTGCGTGATGTTTTAAAAAATAATTTGAGTTTTTTCGATATTTGATAATAGAAATACTTTTGTGAAATGGAAAATGAAGTGTTGACCTCATTTCCATAATGAGTATTTTGTCATATTATTCCATATTTTTGGCGCTATTGTTCACCCGAACAGAAATTTGAGTTTTGAAACGTATTTTTATTATCATAATTTATTCATAATCATAATTCGGTGTACTGAAGTAGCGAATCTATTTAATGTGTTTCCTATTGAAGAGATGAATTCTGATTCGCTTCGAAATAAGTCGAAATGCTAAAAAAATCCGGAAAGTTTGAAACATCTTTTCAGAAATTTTAAAAAAAAAAATGGGGAGACTTCTCATTGGATACTCAACATTTTGTGTCATTCACCATGGATTTGAAATAAACAATATCATTAAGTGCATTTGAATGTGTATTGCGTATACAATTGAAAAAATACATTATAAGAAATAAATCCAAAATCTCATTATTAAAATAGCAACGATTCATTTTGTGAAATCAAAAAATTTCATAACGACCAACAATAAGACAAGTCTGACACTTGTGAATTATAAATGGGATGGTTTATCTTCTATGCTCACAGAATATCCTTATGAATCAGATTCGAAGAATTTGACTCTACGTAGTACATAAATCCAGAAACCCTCAAATAACTCAGAAATTATTGAATTTAGGAGCATAATCATGTGAGAAAACTATCATTATTTTTGACCGCAGAATTCAACACAATTATAAAAAAATTTAGAAAGCACTGACTTGAGGTCAGATTGCTTTGGCGCTATTGTTGAGCTACTCGAGAGTAAATATTCAAACCATAACAAATCTATAAGCACTATGATCACGTGAACAATAGTCTTTTCCCGTACTATGGGCTAATGAGATGCAAATATGAACGCCTAATGAATGAACTAACCTATATCTCAAATTGAAAATAACTACTCATAATTTTCCCCAAGTTTTGTTCGAAGCTATAATTCCCTTTTCCTAAAAACTTACGTCAGTGCTTTTCTGAATTTTGACAACGTATTTTATTTCAGCCACCGATATTGAATTTTATCTCTATGATTTCCCGTTATGAAAAATTTTGAATAATGATAATGATCCTGGCATTTGTCATTAGAATATCGATCTGTGATGGCCATCGTTCAAAGAAAATCATCGGGACGTATGTCATTTCTCCTTTCTCTTGAGTAAATGAAAAAAATGATCATATCTTTAGATGGAAAAAAGCTACGACAATGAAATTTGAGGATAAGTAAGATATCGATCACCTCAATATATTCACGAATTTTTATTCAAATCCGAAAAATATCTTATGAGATAGTGAGGATTAAAAATTTTTTTGGGAATTTTTAAAAATTTTCTAGCGTGACGATTCCTGCGAAATTTTGCTAGCTGTTTTGTTGCAGCCTTCCTCAACAATATTTCAAGTATCAACTTGATCGGATGGATATTCTAGTAGTTATTGAGGAAACAAAATTTCAGATGCTCATAACTACTGAACCATCCGACGGATTTGGCCCAATAACGAACTTGACCGAGATATTTGGACAATTTATCTATTCTGAGAATATGAAAACTCTAGCTGATTCCTTTTTTATTCTAGAGAGGATACGGCCGGCCGGCCGGACAGACTCAACTTTCGCCACGGATTCTTCATCGGGGAGTCGAACCCAATCGATTGAGACCATTTTCGGCTCGATATTCCAAAATTACAGACATTCGGGCAAAATGATAGGCACTCTGTTCGGGTGAACAAGAGCGCCAAAAATAGGGTTCGAATTTGAAAAACAGAAGTTATGGCCAATTTAAGATCACAATTTTCAACACAAAACTTGAAACACCCTGTGATGATATTTTTGAAATCCAAAAGATGCATGACCTTTTCACATCCTTCCTCTTCAATGTTGTAAAAACGGTTTACGCTCAGGATATTTAAAATAAGAATAATGAACATATTACTGATTGAACATATTTCACTTTTTTCCCAGTTTTTTTTTGGATATTTTAAAAAATATTCGATTTAATACAATGGTTTTAACAAAAAAAGTATTCACTATTGAATACTCGATCATACCAGAAAAAAAATTTTTTCATCGAATTTATTTTCACTCCCTGTACAACCGGAATTTTTGGGCTTCGAAAATATTTTAGCTCTGTAGAGAACTTCGAACAATATCATAATCCCAATTTTCAGATTTCAAATATGTCTAGTTCTCCAGAAACGTCTAATAGGCACTCGAACTTGAGACACCCTGTATAAAGTCATTATATAAAAGCTTTGGGATATTTTTTAAAATTTCTAATGTGATGATTTCCATGAAATTTTGCAAATCTATTCATTCAAACAATTTCAAAGTTACAAATTGTTCAGATAGATATTCAAGGAGTTATTGGGGCAAGCAAATTTCATATGCTCATTACTGCTGAACTATTGGACGGATTTCGCCCAATACCGATTTTGACCACTGTATTTCGCCAATTACGTATTTTGAAAATATGAAAACTAGCTTATCTATTTCAGATGATAAAGAGTATACGGTGGAGCAAACTCAATATAAAAAAATACAGATATTTGGGCAAAATAAAAGAAAATAATAGCACGCTATTTCAGTAGCTTTTGAACTGGATCAAGCGCATAGACGGGACATTGAAACATAATTTAAACTAGAATATAATTAAAAAGACATATTGAATAAAAACTTCACGAAAACACAACCCTCCTAATAAAAACTCTATCAGGCAAAATTTATTTTCCATTGAAAAAAACAAATATTTACCAGTCTAACTAGATAGAATTACACTCACAGATTTATTTATTTATTCATTTATATATTTAATTACATCAATCTACAGTCTACACCAATTACAGATTGGGAATAAACAAAAATTAATGAAATACAAACTCATAAAAATATATATACATACAAATGCAAACCCAAATTAACTAAAAAATCACGACCCCACTACAGCCCTTCTTATATCCAATTTAGTACAGTTGAAAACATCCAATACATATTGGAAATTGCAAAACTCATGACATATTCTAAACAGTGGCGAAAACCGAGACACGTTAGTACGAGGAAATGGAAGATAGAACGTGGATATATTTCTAACAGATAGTCAAGGGACGTGCAAGTTCACAGAGCCTAGTAAGTAGGGGCAATCAATTTTGGAACTTATAAGTTTATTTAGAAAAAGAATTCCCAAATAAGTCCTACGCCCCTCTAAAGAGTTAACATTAAACCTGTTCAATAAATACCTATTTTGTATTCCACGACACGGATAAAAGTAATCTATTTTGAAACACACGTACTTCAGAAATCGCCTCTGCATTTTCTCCAAACTATCAATATGGACCCTATAACTGGGATTCCGGGATTCCATATAACGCATCCATATTCAATCTTACCATTAAATCGTTTACAATGCAAACTTTACAATTGCCAAATAAATCAATCATATTCAAAAATGTTCAGTAGATTATTTATCTGAATAAACGTAAATATAGGAAAGTACAGATAAACAGATTCAAACTCTACAGCTAGTTCTTCACTAGTCATATAACCATTGAATGCAATAATGTAATACATTTAAGACTAGTGTAATGTTATTGCTCCAATTCGAAATATTTTAAAATACTTCAACTTTAGTCTGGAGAGCAATCGCAAGGGGCAATTCACGAAACTTTTGCAGTTTATTGAATATAATTTGAAATATCCTGAAAATGGTAGTTTGTTTTTCAAGAATTTAAGGTGTTTTCGATCCCTTAAAATTACTTTTCTTGAAAACCGCTGTAAAGAAGCTTCCAAAACCTTTTAAATAAAGTATGATTCAATCCCTCACCCAATTCAATTTTGAGGGATTTAGTCGTCCACTCTTGGAGGATTACCAGTTCAAGCTACAGATATACGTCAGAGATTCTTTCCCGAATAAAATTACATGACGTATTTCGGGATATTTTTTAATCAATATGGTATAAAAATTACTTCTAGTGACTTGTCTGAGATAGAATACCCTGTATGAAATTAATGCCACTCAAGATGTTGGAGTTCACATTGGGTGGCAGAGGTAATGAGGCTGAGGTTACCCTGCCAAATTAAATCTTCAATAAACACCCATAATTCTCTATTGCAGCAAGCATAAAATGAAAACAGATTAAAGATAACGTTTTCTTTTGTATGCAGATTACGTCCTCGTTGTCCGTTACCGTCTATGTGGAAGATGTGAATGACCATGCACCCGTCTTCGTTGGTACACCGTATAGAATCACTGTGGATGAGTTAACACCTGTTGGTGAGTATTACCTACCTTATTGTTCTTCCTAATGTCGATAATTAGATTATCTGTGCGAATAATTGCATTGAAGGTCGTTTGGTGTGGGCATGAATGGTGATAATGAGTGAAAGTCTATCCAGAACATTCAGAAAGATATGCCTACTTTAGTTCTCTGCTCTTCCTATTACTCATCATTGTTGATATCAATTTTTGGATAGTAATCACCGCAATACACAGGGTGTACACAGGGGTTATTCTCAATATTTCAATATTATTCTTTTGTATGTCCTTGATCAATTGACTGTTGGTCATTCCGTTAGAATCCGTTATTACTTGGTTTTTATATCCATACAGTGGCGGATTTACAAATTTGCCGCTAGTAGGCCATTCAATTTTTTCCGCCCCTACTGACTTTTGAAATTCAATACGTTAGTTTAATCCCGTTATTAGTATGATTGTGAACTTAATGATATATCTCTCAGTTACTAAATTATTTTTGCAACCCGCTATGTACTGAAGAGTTTATTGTCGACCTAACAAGTTTATTTGACAGGCAAAACAAAAAAACCCCGACTTTAAAGCGTAAAACCTCTGTAACTTTAAAACGGCTCAATAGATTTTCATCAAGCATGTCTAAGAACACTCGTCCGTAAATTACCTGTAATGCAAAACAAAACTAAATTGAAATCGGTTCATTCGTTCGGGTGCTATGATGCCACAGACAGACAGACACGTCAAACTTCTAATACCCCTCTTTTTGCGTCGGGGGTTAAAAATAGCAGCATGCGCTAATCATAAGGTGGGGAAAGGCATGACTTAAATATACCTGCACTATACAGGGTGAGTCTTTGACCACTGCGTTAATTTTAACCATAGGTTCTTGAGATCAAAAGAAACACTTTTTTCATTACGGTTTTTCTATATTCAACTGCGTTGAAAAGTTATAAGCATTTTAAATTTTCACATTGGGCAAATACCCCTCTGTAGTCCAGTTTAGTTTGAATGAACAATACCTTCCACAGCATCCACTATTGAATCTGAATTGTTTGAAAACATTATTTTCCCTCTAAGAAATGATTCACTCACTCATGTTTCTTCTGATGAGGTCCATATCCAGAAGGAAGATACAAAATACTAATTTTCTGGTAAAAAAAATTCAACACCATAAACATAGATTTCTGTTGTTCTTTCTACTTCAAGATTATAAACCATACCTTTCTAGTGAGAAATTCCAAAAAAACCTCAGAATTTTTGGGTGTTATCATCATACATTTGTAATTTTCTTCTTAAATTTTCCAAATCATGATAACCATCATTTCTATGAAAACTTCAAAGGCAAGAGGTTGTCACTGTGCTGTTTTTCACTCAAAGCCAGAAAAAATCATCTATGATTTTCCAAACACTGATATTTCTGAAGTTTCTTCTCCTTGACAGAGACCAGTGAACAGGTTTATGAGGTCTCTTGATATCATACTGTCAAAAATATGAAAATCTTTTTCGAAATCTTCAACAACAATGAATGATCTCACTACGAATAATCATTTTAAAGTGATGTTACTTTGCTTGATGATTATTTTCTGTACTGAATCCCAATAAAAATTTACCTGGATAGATTACAAGTATTTCCAGATTTAGGTGTGCAATTATACTTTCTTGAAGAAATACCTAAATTTGATTTTGAAAGATCAACTAGGTGTTCTTTCATAAAAAATTTTTTGTTAAATCATTAATATGAATCTATTCTGTTTAGACTATAATTACTGATTACTGATTTGTATAATCAGAGTATCTGTTTTAATTACGTTAACAAGAACATAAATATTGAATAATGGTTATTCATATATTATGTCAAATTTTAATACCTTACCATAGAATATCAATTTATTACCGAACCCCAGGAGAGAAAAAATTAATATTTTCAATGTTTTTTTTTTTAAATGAAAGATAATATCTGTAACTATTATTGATCTCTAGTTATAATTCTCCTCAGAATAATTGAGTGAATTATTATCACATTAAAATATTATAACGTCTCTGTGGTGGGTAGTTCCAAATAAAAGAAAGTTACACTAATAAATTTATATTGTCGAACATATAATATATAAATGCATGAATTAAAAAGCGAAAAGTTCTTTATTGAACAAATGAATTTCAATTTATTTTCTACAAATCCAACTTATTGTGGAGAACAAAACAAACTTGAATTTATAACTCTTTTAATTACTTTATTAGAAACAATTCTATAATTGAAAACTACAATTACATACAAACGACAGGTTTTTCCGAACTTTTGTGTACTTTACATAGGTACGTTACTTATTTTTACAATAACTGTTTGAATGAAATTTCGAATTACATAGTACATTTAAATTGTATCCGTGGAACAAATTCATTTTTAGCTAATCAGATCATTTTAAGAAATAATTTAATTTACCTTATTTTAAAATAATAATCTAATATACAGCGTGAATTATTTTCGAGTAATGGCATCACCGTCATTTTTTTAAATTGAACTATTTTGTCTCCATTTCCGGATTACTCTAGCTGAGCTGATTCCAAAAACGTATCACATGTTGATTCCAATAGGTACAGGGTCGACAAATATACAATAGTTTTGTATGTGCTCAGTGCTCATAAAGAAATGCTAGACCATAAGTACCAAACATGTTCGAAACAACTTATTTTTATTATTCTAAAAATGTAAAAACTACAGGGTCTTACATTTGAACCAATTGCCGTAAACAAACGCGTTCCGGCTGTTTAACAATTACCAGAACGCGTTGCGAGCGTTTAAAAACAACCAAAACGCGTTCTGTGCGTTCGAAGACAGCCAGAACGCGATGTGGCCGTTTTTTCCGGCCACTGAGCGTTTTCGGTCTTCGCGCCTAACAGATATATTTCTAACAGATAGTCAAGGGACGTGCAAGTTCACAGAGCCTAGTAAGTAGGGCCAATCAATTTTGGAACTCATAAGTTTATTTAGAAAAAGAATTCCCAAATAAGTCCTACGCTCCTCTAAAGAGTTAACATTAAACACCTAAATAATTAAATACCTATTTTGTATTCCACGACACGGATAAAAGTAATCTATTTTGAAACACACGTACTTCAGAAATCGCCTTTGCATTTTCTCCAAACTATCAATATGAACCCTATAACTGGGATTCCGGGATTCCATATAACACATCCATATTCAATCTTACCATTAAATCGTTTACAATGCAAATTTTACAATTGCCAAATAAATCAATCATATTCAAAAATGTTCAGTAGATTATTTATCTGAATAAACGTAAATATAGGAAAGTACAGATAAACAGATTCAAACTCTACCGCTAGTTCTTCACTAGTCATATAACCATTGAATGCAATAATGTAATACATTTAAGACTACTGTAATGTTATTGCTCCAATTCGAATTATTTTAAAATACTTCAGCTTTAGTCTGGAGAGCAATCGCAAGGGGCAATTCTCGAAACTTTTGCAGTTTATTAAATATAATTTGAAATATCCTGAAAATGGTAATTTTTTTCAAGAATTTAAGGTGTTTTCGATCCCTTAAAATTACTTTTCTTGAAAACCGCTGTAAACAAGCTTCCAAAACCTTTCAAATAAAGTTTCATTGAACCCTCATCCAATTCAATTTTGAGAGATTTAGGCGTCCACTCTTGGAGGATTGCCAGTTTGAGCTACAGACATACGTCAGAGATTCTTTCCCGAATAAAATTACATGACGTGTTTCGGGATATTTTTAATCAATATGGTATGAAAATTACTTCTAGTGACTCATCTGAGATAGAATACCTGAATGAAATGAATGCCACTCAAGATGTTGGAGTTCACTTTGGGTGGCAGAAAAAGGAGCAAGAGGTAATGAGGCTGAGGTTACCCTGCCAAATTAAATCTTCAATAAACACCCATAATTCTCTATTGCAGCAAGCATAAAATGAAAAAGATTAAAGATAACGTTTTCTTTTGTATGCAGATTACGTCCTCGTTGTCCGTTACCGTCTATGTGGAAGATGTGAATGACCATGCACCCGTCTTCGTTGGTACACCGTATAGAATCACTGTGGATGAGTTAACACCTGTTGGTGAGTATTACCTACCTTATTGTTCTTCCTAATGTCGATAATTAGATTATCTGTGCGAATAATTGCATTGAAGGTCGTTTGGTGTGGGCATGAATGGTGATAATGAGTGAAAGTCTATCCAGAACATTCAGAAAGATATGCCTACTTTAGTTCTCTGCTCTTCCTATTACTCATCATTGTTGATATCAATTTTTGGATAGTAATCACCGCAATACACAGGGTGTCTCAAGCTTAAGTATTTATGCCAACCTATATGCGGATAATTGAAGAGTAAAAAAATTTTTGGAAATACAATCTTAATTTTACTCCTTAACGCGGAAATCACTTCAGTATACAGCCGAACTTTAACTTTGGTAAGTCAAACAGTTTTAAAGGGCATTTTTCTATGTGATAATTGGAATTTCCTTGAATATTTATTACTTCCTTATTCCCAGTACTCATTATTTTATCTTACATCGCCTGCTGTCATAGATTGAAAAATGAAAGACAACTCTACGTGAAGACTTTAGGCTGTCTTGCCTCCGCAATTAGATCTATTCACCAAATTTCACCTACTAACTGATCAAACTGCTATTCAACCCATTTCTTCCATTAATTGACATGTAAAACTAAAGGTAACATGTAACCCCATATCTTCGCTCCGAACAATTACCTTCATCCTGCCATACCACAAAAACTCAATTAACCATTATTGATTTTAAAATTTGGGAGAAAACTGTGAGTACCTATTCAATATTCCAAATGAATTTATTCTCAATATTTCAATATTATTCTTTTGTATGTCCTTCATCAATTGACTGTTGGTCATTCCGTTAGAATCCGTTATTACTTGGTTTTTATATCCATACAGTGGCGGATTTACAAATTTGCCGCTAGTAGGCCATTCAATTTTTTCCGCCCCTACTGACTTTTGAAATTCAAAACGTTAGTTTAATCCCGTTATTAGTATGATTGTGAACTTAATGATATATCTGTCAGTTACTAAATTATTTTTGCAACCCGCTATGTACTGAAGAGTTTATTGTCGACCTAACAAGTTTATTTGACAGGCAAAACAAAAAAACCCCCCCGACTTTAAAGCGTAAAACCTCTGTAACTTTAAAAAGGCTCAATAGATTTTCATCAAGCATGTCTAAGAACACTCGTCCGTAAATTACCTGTAATGCAAAACAAAACTAAATTGAAATCGGTTCATTCGTTCAAAAGCTATGATGCCACAGACAGACAGACACGTCAAACTTCTAACACCCTCTTTTTTGCGTCGGGGTCAAAAATAGCAGCATGTGCTAATCATAAGGTAGGGAAAGGCATGACTTAAAAATACCTACACTATACAGGGTGAGTATTTGACCACTGCGTTAATTTTAACCATAGGTTCTTGAGATCAAAAGAAACACTTTTTCCATTACGGTTTTTCTATATTCAGCTGCGTTGAAAAGTTATAAGCATTTTAAGTTTTCACATTGGGCAAATACCCTGTAGTCCAGTTTAGGTTGAATGAAAAATACCTTCCACAGCATCCACTATTGAATCTGAATTGTTTGAAAACATTATTTTCCCTCTAAGAAATGATTCACTCACTCATGTTTCATCTGATGAGGTCCATATCCAGAAGGAAGATACAAAATACTAATTTTCTGGTAAAAAAATTCAACACCATAAACATAGATTTCTGTTGATCTTTCTACTTCAAGATTATAAACCATTAGGTTGATTTTTCATGGAATTTTGAGAAAGCAATTGGTCAAAAACTACATCCAACTAATGCCAACGTTTCGTAGATATATTTCTACTTCTTCAGGGCAAAGTCGAACTTATGTTTTACACACAAGGATCTTAATATTAGTTTGTTGAGCAAATTGAAAAGGAACTTATGGGAAAACTTTGGAAAAACTTTCCTTTCAATTCCTTTTCAATTTGCTCAACAAACTAATATTAAAATCCTTTGTGTAAAAAACATAAGTTCGACTTTGCCTGAAGAAGTAGAAATATATCTACGAAACGTTGGCATTAGTTGGATGTAGTTTTGACCAATTGCTTTCCTCAAAATTCCATGTAAAATCAACCTAATATGTATCTACAAGGAAATGACCTATCAGAACATTATAAACCATACCGTTCTAGTGAGAAATTCCAAAAAAACCTCAGAATTATTGGGTGTTATCATCATACATTTGTAATTTTCTTCTTAAAATTTCCAAATCATGATAACCATCATTTCTATGAAAACTTCAAAGGCAAGAGGTTGTCACTGTGCTTTTTTTCACTCAAAGCCAGAAAAAATCATCTATGATTTTCCAAACACTGATATTTCTGAAGTTTCTTCTCCTTGACAGAGACCAGTGAACAGGTTTATGAGGTCTCTTGATATCATACTGTCAAAAATATGAAAATCTTTTTCGAAATCTTCACAAACAATGAATGATCTCACTACGAATAATCATTTTAAAGTGATGTTACTTTGCTTGATGATTATTTTCTGTACTGAATCCCAATAACAATTTACCTGGATAGATTACAAGTATTTCCAGATTTAGGTGTGCAATTATACTTTCTTGAAGAAATACCTAAATTTGATTTTGAAAGATCAACTAGGTGTTCTTTGATAAAAATTTTTTGTTAAATCATTAATATGAATCTATTCTGTTTAGACTATAATTACTGATTACTGATTTGTATAATCAGAGTATCTGTTTTAATTACGTAAACAAGAACATAAATATTGAATAATGGTTATTCATATATAATGTCAAATTTTAATACCTAACCATAGAATATTAATTTATTACCAAACCCCAGGAGAGAAAAAAATTAATATTTGCAATGTTTTTTAAATGAAAGATAATATCTGTAACTATTATTGATCTTTAGTTATAATTCTCCTCAGAATAATTATAGTGAATTATTATCACATTAAAATATTATAACGTCTCTGTGGTGGGTAGTTCCAAATAAAAAAGTGTTCTGTGGTTCCTAGTTGTTTTGATTTTGTTTGAAACTGTCAAAAGTTATTTGTATCTTCAAAAAAAGTGGAAAATTTTTTAGGGATAATATCGATAGTTTTAAATTATTCAATTCAGTATGAAATGATTATGGTCAGAAAATGCATTCTATTGTAATCTCTCTTGTTTATGAGCTTATAACTTCGAGATTCAATATTGATTGAATTTTAATTAACCATGCATCATAACAAACATTCAGAAATATTAAAACTATGTCAAATTCTATTACCTCTTAAGTTTGTGAACAAGGTTGAATCGGTGTATGAAGTAAAGATAATATAGGTATAAAACAAATCTAGGAGTCTGGGTTCGAAGTTTTTAAAACTCATATGAGCTCAATTTGCAGCATTCCTATGTTGGAATAGATATAATTCGATGAACCCTGAAAGTCTGAAGCTATAAAAACCAGCTCTTCATAAAGACAAGTCTTTAATTTAACAGGTCCTGACAGAAAATACTTTACCTATTTCAACGGTCAAAATATACCGAAGAGTGATGGAAAACTTTTTCTTTATTTATTATGGAATATTATTCTGGATTAAATATTAAACAAGGTGCTAGACATCATTAACAATGAATACATCAAATGGCAATTTAGATTTTGTGGTGAAAGTAAGACAAAAATTGTTCAGTGGTTAATTTCATCTATAGTGTTTAGTGGTGGAACCATAGACTGGAGAGATTTCCATAACCTTTTGTAGAAATATTTAATAAAGACATAAAATATGGCAACATTGAACAAATCTGATTATTGAATCATTTCAGCACAGAGTTGGATTTGGGAAAATCAGAAAATTTGGACAAAATTATATCGATTCAATTCCATTCAACTTCAAATATCTCAAGAATAGTGCAATTCAGGAGAAAAGATGATGAATGATTTTATATGCAAAAAAACTAATGATTCCAGGAGTAAGAGATACGGACCTTTAGTTCAAGCGATATTTGTTTTTCATGCAATTTAACGAATCTGTAGAGTAGTAGTGAGAAACCCACAAGAAGTGGAATAAATCTATTGATGCCTAAATATGCACGAGTGTTATCAAAAACCTTCTACAAGAGATCATTTCAATTGATATTGTCGTTTGAATATTACAGGTGAAAATGCAATTTTTTTGTGAAATTTCAACACCCTACATCTTTTGAGCGGGGCCAAATTTGGAAAAATGTTATAGGAAGAAAATGTTTCTTTTGACGTCAAGAATCTATGGTTAAAATTAACGCAGTGGTCAAAGACTCACCCTGTATAAACACAGACAAAATGAGTGGTCAGAAAACATTGTTTTTGTTACATATTTTTTATTGCATTTAACAGTTTAAAAACAATACAAACAATTTCTATTAAAATATAACATGTTAACAATCAGTTAATGGTGACAGACAATGAGATCAAATAAGTTTTACATTATTTTCTTGCGATATTTTAAATTTGCAAAATCATCAATTATATCGTTGTATATAATCTTTTCATAAGTTCTGACGGTATACACAAAAGAGATAAAGCATTAAGCTTTTCTTGATTTAAAGTAGATCGTATATAATTTTTAACCCGTTTTAAGCAAGAAAAGCTTCTCTCAGCTGAACAATTTGTCACCGCTGTGCACAGAGCCATGCGAAGTGCTATATCCAAGTTTGTATAAATATGGTCAAACAAACAAATAAATAAACGTAGAAACTTTTAATGATAAATAATTGAATTTCTACGCGAAACAGCATCCAGTTGAATTTCTGATTCGTTAGTTTTATTGTAAAACATTACAATCACTTACCTATAAGTATGTATTGTATGTATGCACCAGGGATGTGATGTTATGATACTATTTATATAAAAATGTAGCACACAACACACAACAATTCGAATATTATTAGAAATTGCAAGGACGAATGACCGAACGAAGTGACTGGTCATTTGTTTTTGATTTCCGCTCCGCTCTATATCTATCACTCATGTTTCATCTGATGAGGTCCATATCCAGAAGGAAGATACAAAATACTAATTTTCTGGTAAAAATTCAACACCATAAACATAGATTTCTGTTGATCTTTCTACTTCAAGATTATAAACCATTAGGTTGATTTTTCATGGAATTTTGAGAGCAATTGGTCAAAAAAACTACATCCAACTAATACCAACGTTTCGTAGATATATTTCTACTTCTTCAGGGCAAAGTCAATTTATAGTTTTACACATAAAGGATCTTAATATTAGTTTGTTGAGCAAATTGAAAAGGAACTTATGGGAAAACTTTGGAAAACTTTCCTTTCAATTCCTTTTCAATTTGCTCAACAAACTAATATTAAAATCCTTTGTGTGTAAAACATAAGTCTGACTTTGCCCTGAAGAAGTAGAAATATATCTACGAAACGTTGGCATTAGTTGGATGTAGTTTTTGACCAATTGCTTTCCTCAAAATTCCATGTAAAATCAACCTAATATGTATCTACAAGGAAATGACCTATCAGAACATTATAAACCATACCGTTCTAGTGAGAAATTCCAAAAAAACCTCAGAATTATTGGGTGTTATCATCATACATTTGTAATTTTCTTCTTAAAATTTCCAAATCATGATAACCATCATTTCTATGAAAACTTCCAAGGCAAGAGGTTGTCACTGTGCTTTTTTTTTCACTCAAAGCCAGAAAAAATCATCTATGATTTTCCAAACACTGATATTTCTGAAGTTTCTTCTCCTTGACAGAGACCAGTGAACAGGTTTATGAGGTCTCTTGATATCATACTGTTAAAAATATGAAAATCTTTTTCGAAATCTTCACAAACAATGAATGATCTCACTACGAATAATCATTTTAAAGTGATGTTACTTTGCTTGATGATTATTTTCTGTACTGAATCCCAATAACAATTTACCTGGATAGATTACAAGTATTTCCAGATTTAGGTGTGCAATTATACTTTCTTGAAGAAATACCTAAATTTGATTTTGAAAAGATCAACTAGGTGTTCTTTGATAAAAAATTTTTGTTAAATCATTAATATGAATCTATTCTGTTTAGACTATAATTACTGATTACTGATTTGTATAATCAGAGTATCTGTTTTAATTACGTAAACAAGAACATAAATATTGAATAATGGTTATTCATATATAATGTCAAATTTTAATACCTAACCATAGAATATTAATTTATTACCAAACCCCAGGAGAGAAAAAATTAATATTTGCAATGTTTTTTAAATGAAAGATAATATCTGTAACTATTATTGATCTTTAGTTATAATTCTCCTCAGAATAATTATAGTGAATTATTATCACATTAAAATATTATAACGTCTCTGTGGTGGGTAGTTCCAAATAAAAAAAGTGTTCTGTGGTTCCTAGTTGTTTTGATTTTGTTTGAAACTGTCAAAGTTATTTGTATCTTCAAAAAAAGTGGAAAATTTTTTAGGATAATATCGATAGTTTTAAATTATTCAATTCAGTATGAAATGATTATGGTCAGAAAATGCATTCTATTGTAATCTCTCTTGTTTATGAGCTTATAACTTCGAGATTCAATATTGATTGAATTTTAATTAACCATGCATCATAACAAACATTCAGAAATATTAAAACTATGTCAAATTCTATTACCTCTTAAGTTTGTGAACAAGGTTGAATCGGTGTATGAAGTAAAGATAATATAGGTATAAAACAAATCTAGGAGTCTGGGTTCGAAGTTTTTAAAACTCATATGAGCTCAATTTGCAGCATTCCTATGTTGGAATAGATATAATTCGATGAACCCTGAAAGTCTGAAGCTATAAAAAAACCAGCTCTTCATAAAGACAAGTCTTTAATTTAACAGGTCCTGACAGAAAATACTTTACCTATTTCAACGGTCAAAATATACCGAAGAGTGATGGAAAACTTTTTTCTTTATTTATTATGGAATATTATTCTGGATTAAATATTAAACAAGGTGCTAGACATCATTAACAATGAATACAGCAAATGGCAATTTAGATTTTGTGGTGAAAGTAAGACAAAAATTGTTCAGTGGTTAATTTCATCTATAGTGTTTAGTGGTGGAACCATAGACTGGAGAGATTTCCATAACCTTTTGTAGAAATATTTAATAAAGACATAAAATATGGCAACATTGAACAAATCTGATTATTGAATCATTTCAGCACAGAGTTGGATTTGGGAAAATCAGAAAATTTGGACAAAATTATATCGATTCAATTCCATTCAACTTCAAATATCTCAAGAATAGTGCAATTCAGGAGAAAAGATGATGAATGATTTTATATGCAAAAAAACTAATGATTCCAGGGAGTAAGAGATACGGACCTTTAGTTCAAGCGATATTTGTTTTTCATGCAATTTAACCAATCTGTAGAGTAGTAGTGAGAAACCCACAAGAAGTGGAATAAATCTATTGATGCCAAAATATGCACGAGTGTTATCAAAAACCTTCTACAAGAGATCATTTCAATTGATATTGTCGTTTGAATATTACAGGTGAAAATGCAATTTTTTTAGGACCAAATTTGGAAAAATGTTATAGGAAGAAAATGTTTCTTTTGACGTCAAGAATCTATGGTTAAAATTAACGCAGTGGTCAAAGACTCACCCTGTATAAACACAGACAAAATGAGTGGTCAGAAAACATTGTTTTTGTTACATATTTTTTATTGCATTTAACAGTTTAAAAACAATACAAACAATTTCTATTAAAATATAACATGTTAACAATCAGTTAATGGTGACAGACAATGAGATCAAATAAGTTTTACATTATTTTCTTGCGATATTTTAAATTTGCAAAATCATCAATTATATCGTTGTATGTAATCTTTTTCATAAGTTCTGACGGTATACACAAAAGAGATAAAGCATTAAGCTTTTCTTGACTTAAAGTAGATCGTAGATAATTTTTAACCCGTTTTAAGCAAGAAAAGCTTCTCTCAGCTGAACAATTTGTCACCGCTGTGCACAGAGCCATACGAAGTGCTATATCCAAGTTTGGTTAAATATGGTCAAACAAACAAATAAATAAACGTAGAAACTTTTAATAATAAATAATTGAATTTCTACGCGAAACAGCATCCAGTTGAATTGCTGATTCGTTAGTTTTATTGTAAAACATTACAATCACTTACCTATAAGTATGTATTGTATGTATGCACCAGGGATGTGATGTTATGATACTATTTATATAAAAAATGTAGCACACAACACACGACAATTCGAAAATTATTAGAAATTGCTAGGACGAATAACCGAACGAAGTGACTTGTCATTTGTTTTTGATTTCCGCTCCGCTCTATATCTATCTCTCTCGCTCCCTACATCGGTTCGGCCGAGCGCGGCAACCCGATTGCGACGCCGCGCCGCCGAGCGGTCGCATTGGTGGCTTGTGCTGTCAATTCGTCCAGCCAGAGTGCCACTCTTAGCGAGCGGTCATGTCATTCGTTCGCCTCCCGCGTTGCAACCGGAAAACTACTACGAAAATACATACGTACTTACCTAGTAAAACAGAAATATTTATTTACATGTTGAAACATATTACACGTTAAATATCATTTTTATAATGAAGGTAAAAGTTACTAAATTTAAGTTAATATTAACAATAGTTTATTTATTTATTAATTTTTATTTATTTTCTCTTCACAACAGTCGATAACAGAAGATACATAGCTAAGAACTACTTGAAGGTAAACAGAAAGACCAAGGTTTGGTAATAAAACAATATACACAAAGTTGTGGAGAGATGGTGCTCGTGCTAGGCTCCGAAGATGCTATGTTACGAGTTTTTCATTTTATTTTAATTGAAATGCTATTGAAATATTTTGAAATTCATGATCACATAAGTACCTAAGGATATATAACAGTGCGTTTATTAAAGGTTTATTTATATATGGATTCAGCTTTCCGCCCGCAGTTTCGGTCGCGTGGACTTCAGATTTTGCCGAATAGTGGGATAAAAAGTAGCCTATATGTTGGGCTCTAAGCTATACTATTAATGCAGAGTTTGATCAAAATAGGTCTAGTAGTTTTGGTGTGATTGAGTAACAATCCAAACTCACTTCCATATTTATAAAATATTAGTAAGATCATAATGATTTGAATCATTCAAGAATAGTGAAAAGTTCGCCTGACACGACCATCAACAACGTCTGCCTTCACGCGTCTGCCGCGTTCCGGTTGCTCACTCGGGTATCTGCCCCTGCACCGCACGTTATTGCCGCCCCACAACCAACGAATTGAAAAAAATAAATATGTGATCCTCCACCAATTACTTCAAAGAATATCCATGAAAAATTTCAACCACGGAATCACGTAGTTCCAAACAAACGTTGACCCCCTTCAGGGTACAATCATGATAAATGTTTTATGCTAACTGTTAAACCGGTCTTCAGACTACACAATTCAAGGAGATTCATGTAAAAGTGCCCAGTAGTTTTTGCGTGATGTTCATTCAAACAAACGGACAGACAGACAGACAAACAAGAAATTAAAAAAAATCTAATTCTACTCAGTTACTCATCTTGAGCCATCCTAGCGAATTTTTTTTCGAATATCTTTAATGTACAGACTATTTTAGGATTACGATTTTATTATAGTATAGTTAGTGTACACGTATAACTATAAAAAAAAATTTAGAAAGCACTGACGTGAGGTCAGATTGCTTTGGCGCTCTTGTTGACCTACTTGCGAGTAAATATTCAAACCTTAACAACTCTATAAGCTCTCTGATCGGGCGAACAATAGTCTTTTTCCGTACTATGGGACAAAGTGATGTAAATATGAAAGCCTAATGAATAAACAAACCTTTATCTCAATTTGAAAATAACTCCAATTTTGTTCTATGCTTCTCCTAAAAACTTACGTCATTGCTTTTCTGAGTTTTTACAACGTCATCAAATTCTTTCTCTATGATAAAAATTTTTGATTAATATTACGTCTGTGCTTTTCTGAATTTTGACAACGTCATCGACATCGAATTCTACCTCTATGAATTCTATGAAAATTTTGATTGATATTAGCCAACTGACACTGATATCTAGGTCCGCAAGTTGTCAAACAAATATCGATCTGTGATGGCAAATCTTTCAATGACAAAGCTCGGACTTCATGACATTTCTATTTTGGGTAAATGAAAAAAATGATCATATCTTCAGAAGGGGGAAAGCTACGACAATGAAATTTTTTTTATTCGAATCTGAATGAAGTTTTAGGAGATATTGAGTATTGAAAATTTTTTTTTTGGGAATTTTTTGAAAATTTTCTAGCGTGACGATTTCTGCGAAATTTTGCAAGCCGTTTCGTTTTAGCCTCCCTCAATAACATTTCAAGTATCAACTTAATCGGATGGATATTCTAGTAGTTATTGAGGAAACAAAATTTCAGATGCTCATTACTACTGAACCATCCGACGGATTTGGCCCAGTAACGAACTTGACCGAGATATTTCGACAATTAACCTATTCTGAAAATATGAAAACTCTAGCTGATTCCTTTTCGGATGCTAGAGACCTGTATGATACGGCCGGCCTCAATCGGCCGGACAGACTCAACTTTCGCCACGAATTTTTCATCAGGAGTCGAACCCAATCGATTGAGACCATTTTCGGCCGTCGATATTCCAAAATTACAGACATTCGGGCAAAATGATAGGCACTCTGTTTGATATTGTGACAGATGAGCCCGAAAGTAAACAGTAGTCGACTGTATGGGTGTTTCAAGATGAGCCAAATCCAACAAAAGTTCCGCTCACAACTCATTATCATGATTCATAGAGTAGTGTTTTCCCATGCACTTCGTTTATGATAGTATAATTGTTGGGATACCGACTATTATCATGATAGGATCAGATCACACTATTTGTTCACCGTTCTCCTTGTAGCATGTCCTTTTATTTCGATAAGCATCAATTTCACATGGCTATTATTCCCACAAATAAAATATCGATAGGGAAGAGGAAATTCTCATTCTTTCAGTGAATCACAAGAGTTTCTACGAGATTCTCATGTGGAACTATTCCGCAGACATTTGAAAGTGAAAATGATTTATAATAAATCTGTTGAAGTCTGCGCTCATTCTAGATTTAATGAATGATACCGGACGCCTAGGAATAAAGAGAAATTGATTGAATTCCAACATTACGCGTTAATATTCATGAGGCTTTTAAAGTTGGGAAAAACTGTTATTAATTTTTGCGCTAAACGGATGCTGTTTATTCTTGTGTACGATGGAGAGAGTCGATAAAATATGAATTTATTGACGTAATTTTTCATTTATAATGATAGCAATAATCAGTTATAAGTCTGAAAAAATATTCCATGAGTTCATCATGATGTTTCCAACACTTTCTTGGAATGGGTTATAAATTTTAAACGAATATGATACGTATTTTTGTTATTCAGTTCTTTTTTCTGCTTTGATCTTTCTATTTCCAGATTCAATGTGAGAACCTTGAAGAAGTCTCTGTTTCCATCGATAGAAGACCACTCTTGAAGAAATAAGTCCCTAAAATATATTTCAGCTTATTTTTGTATTTTCACACTTAGACGAGGAGCCAGGGCTTTTTTACTGGGGTTTTTCCCCTAGGCTTTTATGTCATACGCCGAATTGTATGACACCCCGTCACTAACCCCTGATCTATATGCTTTATTGTTTGCTAACTAAATATTGTCAGCCAAAAGTTCAAAAGAACATATATATATATATATCATGAAAGAGATAAAACAATAATTCTTCAAGATCGTATCGACAGTTGATAGTTCATTCCGCCTAGGCTGTTTTCAGTTCACTGCAATCTGTTTTAGACAATCGAACTAGTAGAACAGCGTACTCTTATTTCGTTCAAATGCCTTAAATTTTCTAACCAAAAATGCTCTCAATCGATCGGAATGGACGTTTGTTCTGCCGTCTGGACGACTTGTCGTATACTGTCTACCATACGAAGGTTATGTGAGCTATAGTTTTTATATTCGCAGAATAAGTTGATTGTCAAAAAAATATTAATAAATTTTTTCGTATAAATACTGATGAATTACATTTCTATCAATAGTAATGAGCTGTCAGCATTGAATAGTGTTAATGAAACCATAATTAATTTATGTGTATACACAAAAATAAAATTAGATGAAATAATTTTGTCAACAGCAATTGAATAATATTAATTCTTCTTGAAAATATTGGGTAATTCTTTCTTCAACTTTAACCATTCTCTTGAAAATTTTCTGTAAACTACTAAAGACAACACTGGTCAACAGTGGTTTTGGTGCCGAAGATTTTGCAGGTGATTTCATATGAATTTGATGCCCTGAATTCAAATATGCTATAAGTTTTTGCCTGTCAGCTCGAATTTTTAGGATATCAACAATTTTGTGAGTTATACATTACACTATTCTAAAAGAAAACCATGGTTTAAAGAAACAAATTAATAAAAGGAATTTTTTTATATTACGCAGATATTACAGATATTATTCATTATATACTATAGAAAACAGAAAAAGGTCATCATTTAAACCAATTACTCACTAAACATTTCGCAAACTTCTTTTGCGTGACATTCTTGAATATATTTTAGAACAATCCCGTTTTAAAGACCAGCAGTAATCTGCCATCATGTGAGTGTCCCATCTTCCTTGATAGCGATCCTCCATACATTTGATATCTTGGTGAAATCTTTCACCTTGCTCCTCACTAATGACGCCTAAATTATCAGGAAAACGGTCGAAGTGGCTGTGTAAATAGTGCACCTTAATGCTCAACTCAAACAGTCAAGTGATCTGAAATGATTCAGCATCTCATTGACTAATTCAACATAGTTTTCAGCTTTGTGTTCACCCAGAAAATTTTGGACAACTGAAACAAATGAATTCCAGGCATTTTGTTCAATCTCAATCATTGAATTTATGAAGTCAGGGTATTTAATCAGCTGTCTTATTTGTGGGCCATCAAATATTCCTGCTTTAATTTTTTCCTTACTCAGCTGAGGTATTTTTTTCCTATATATGCAAAGCATGATTCATTCTTATCAAGAGCCTTTACAAACTGCTTCATTAGACCCAGCTTGATATGCAGGGGTGAAAACATGATTTTCTCTCGCGGAACTAAAAGATCATTGATGATATTCTTTCCCCCAATATCTATGTTTTCTCTTCTAGGCCACTATTTACTAATCCAGTGTTGCGTTTTGTCTCTGCTATCCCAGAGGCACAAGAAACAAGGATACTTGGTGCGGCCACTTTGTTGTTCAAGGTGAAAGTTTACCATTTTTAAGTCTACACAAATAAGCCATTGGTGTTCATGATACTTTATTTTTTCCAAAACCAAAGCTATGTTGTCATATTTGTTCCTATTATGTAGAAGAACACATTTCAAACTTCGCTTTGAGCTGTCAATAAATAGGCGCCAATCATCCGGAAAATCTTCAGGAAGACCTATTTTTACCAGATGATCTCTAATAGCATGGCAAAATACAAGATTTTGTTCTTCAGAGAAAAAAGGTAGCAGATCTTTCTCCCTTTTTTTCGTTCCTGGTTCAAGTAAATTTTTTTTCCTTCAAGCTGGAAGCTAGTAATTCAGAAGCTTCTTTCGACAGGTTGAGATCTTTAGTGAGGTCATTTAACTTATCTAGGTTGAAACATTGGGGAATTGATGACATCGTTTCAAAATCACTGTCACCTTCAGTAGTGTCAAAATTCTGATCAGAGAGACATGTGTCTTCACAGAGTTCTGGTAGCTACTGAAAAGTTGGAATTGGCACATCTTCTGAGTGAGGGATAGGGCGTCTTGCAGAGACTAAATCTGCATAAGTCCTCTTGTTACTGTTATTTCGATTGATTCGAGTAATATTCACTAGGCAGAAATAACAGTCATCGAAGTGATATTTTGGTTCTCTCCAAACCATTGGTACTCCGAATTTCAGACTTTTTTTTTCCCGGTAGTCCACTGTCGTAAATGCTTTGTACAAGTTTTACAGACAATATGTGGTGCTCGGGTTTCATTCTGATCACCAAGCTTAACACCAAAATATCCAAGATAAGCCCTCTTTACAAAGTCACTAATAGTTTTTCTGTTTTCCAAGAACGTGTATTCTCCGCATATGCAGCAAAAAATATCAGGATGATGTACACAGCTTGTTCTACTTGAATTCATTTCTATTCAACTGCACAAATACAACAATTCACATTAACAATCTACCTTTTAGATTTACTTTTCAACAACTCGTTACTAAGGAGAAATTTCATATGACGCTAAGTTCTATCTATCTGCACGGCGGGAATTCACAAACTAACCTCAACTCTCAACTACAGTTGAACTTCACTTCAGACTGGACAGCTCCATATATCGGATTTTTATGGAACTAACTGGATGACACTAAATAGGATTAAATCGCACTTGTTAACAGTTTGTCAACCAATCAGTTATATATCTCATATTATTAGTCTTCTATTGGTAATATATGATGTAATAATTATGATAAATATTATTATTTTAAATTCAATTTGTTACAAATGAAGACTGACAATAAGGAAAATATACAAGAATTTATCTCTTGTATAAATTTTACAATACTCATACTTGAAAGTATTGAATAGAAAAAAGCATTGGTAGATAAGTGAATTTATCTAAAAATATAGAGCTGATACAGAAAAACTGCTATCATATTTAGATTCAGCAATAAAAATATATTTAAAATCAGCTAAAAAATTCTAGGCACCAGAACATTTTTTTTGTTGGCCTGTGTAATTATTGTTTTGTCATTGATATTCAACTGGGATGCTGGTACTCTATAATAAGGCACGATCAGTTTTCCAGCATTTTTGACACTGGTCATTTAGTTTAAAATTATCGATGTTATCATTCAAATAAAGAATACTATTTGAAATTTACAAAGAGGATATTTTCACTTTGGAATTGACTTCTGCAGCTCTCCGTCATTTTGAAATCGCATAAGATGGCCATATGCCATCACCATATCAGCATACTCAGCGTTGGTGAAATTAGGCTTATCAACAACCAAAATTAAAACAACAGTAGCAAAAAGTCGATAAAAGTAACAAAAACAAAAAAATACAAATTTAAAAAACTGAACAACGCGGCACAGACACTTCCAACAGCAGAGACAGTTAAATCTCGAATTACGGTAGGGTCAAGTCAGCGGCGACTAACCCAATCCAACCTAAGGACAGAAATAGTAATAATAATTTACACGCGTCTAAAACGGGCAGGTAAAATTTCCTTGCTCGCTGTGTTGTGTCGAAATCCGTACTTTTATTTAGGTGCGACTTTCTTCACTCTTCTGACTAAAACCTTATTTGCAGTATTATTTTTTTTATTGACTTACGTAAATAGCATATGGTTAGCAACGTTATAAACCAAAGAATATTTTAAAATAAAACTGAGTTTGTAATAGCTGTAACTTTTTTTAAAATTTCAATAGGAGTGGAGATGTTTTCATACTTTCATAATTTTTTTTTAATAAAAGGCCCACGTGTTAATTTTGTGGTGTTATCTGTAACAATAAATATGTTTTTTTTTCAAACACACACTCATGTAGACTTAATACAATAAAAAAAATGCATGTAAAAGCACACGCAAAAAAAGTTATGGGGCTTCGAAGGGTACATTTTGGGTAATTTAGAAAAACCTAATAAAAAAATCATACCTCCGTAACCGTAATACTAAGGACCCAGGTTCCAAGACTGAAAAGGTAGCAAATGACCCTACCAACGCCTCAAAAAAATTTGACGGTCCATGTGCCGAGCACCCTGTATTTGTACTTATACTTGCTTTACCTCTACATCTACACTCTTTCGTGTTATACTACTTAGATTTTATTATTTTGTGTTTTATTTTACATACAAAGGTCATGTACCGTTAATTAATAAATGAATAAATAAAATAAATGAATTAATTTTCAACCCCTGTATCGCTCTGCTCGTCACAAATTTTCTTGTCATTCATCACATTGGTGTTTCAAATATAAGTACATACCAAATACGAAAATATTCGTTGTTATAGTTTATTACATCGGAATAACGAATTCAGTTGCCCCGAAAACAAATTATTGATATTCAATAATGAAGAGATTTATAATTTTACATAAAGATTAACCGAATGTGTGAACAGAGTATGTAAATTGTCCTCTGGTTTATGATACGAAATATTGTCAAAGATGGCGAACACTAGAAAAAAGTTAATTATAATCGCTTTTGAGGTGTTTGCAGTTGAATCATCGAGATATGGCATTATTATATCACGATGGTTTGAAGGTTTTTGCGGATATAACTAGTAGCGCCATGAAAGACGTCGTAAGGAACCTACTATGATCCATATTGCTCTAGTGAATGTTCGTTTCATCTTAGAATCATAATACTCGATATAATATTCGACTGTTGATATCCTTAAGGACAATTGAACTTAACGAAAAGATACTTTTTCGCGAGGTCAGAATGATTTCTTCTTGTATAATTCGAATCATTTTGTTTCAAATACTATTTGACGAAAAATATGATTTTATTTTTCAGGATTGACGTTATTCAGAGGAGTAAGAGCAGTCGATAGGGACAAACCAAATACGCCAAATTCTGATATCCAGTACGCTTTAGTAGCAGGAAATCAAGATGGAAAGTTTGCCTTGGATAATAGTCATCTTGCTCACCTCACACTCAAGAAACCGCTGGATTTCGATACAGGAGATAGGGAATTCATTTTGACAGTCTCAGCTTCGGTAAGTTGGTGAAGTATGTAATTTTTGACATGCATATGTCTAGAGGAGATCACGTGATCTGAAATTCTCTGCAGTGTATAGCAAATGATTTCGTGTTTGACAATATTGATCGTATTGAAAGTGATAAATTAAGTTGACAATATAAATTTCTTCACATTTGTTCAGGTTGTTTTTCCGTCAAACTGAGACAGTGATCCCTGCGTCTCACCGGGTATCTATCATTTCCATAAGACTCAAATATATGCCTTTTCTCATGAAGAAATTCCAATGAGTCCATTATACAGGGTGTCTCAAGTTCGAGTGCTTATTAGACGTTTCTGGAGAACTAGACATATTTGAAATCTGAAAATGAAAGTTCCCTACAGAGCTAAAATATTTTCGAACTTCCGGTTATACAGGGAGTGAAAATAAATTCGACGAAAAAATTTTTTCAAGTTTTCCATTCCTGGTATGATCGAGTATCTAATAGTGAATACATTTCTGTTAAAACCATTGTATTAAATCAAATAGTTTTCAAAATATCCAAAAAGAACTGGAAAAAGAGTCCAATATGTTCAGTCAGTAATATATTCATTATTCTTATTTTAAATATCCTGAGCGTAAACCGTTTTTACAACATCGAAGAGGAAGGATGTGAAAAGGTCATGCATCTTTTGGATTTCAAAAATATCATCACAGGGTTTTTCAAATTTTGTGTTGAAAATTGTGGTCTTAAATTTGCAATAACTTTTTTTTTCTAAATTAGAACCCTATTTTTTCATAATTGTGTTGAATTCTGCGATCAAAAATAATGATAGTTTTCTCACATGATTATGCTCCTAAATTCAATATTTTCTGAGTTATTTGAGATTTTCTGGATTTATGGTGTACGTAGAGTTAGATTCATAAGGATATTCTGTGAGCATAGAAGATAAATCATCCCATTTATAATTCACAAGTGTCAAACAGGTCTTATTGTTAGTCGTTATGAAATTTTTTGATTTCACAAAATGAATCATTGCTATTCTATTAATGAGATTTTGAATATATTTCTTATATTGTATTTTTTCAATTGTAGACGCAATACACATTCAAATGCACATAAAATATTGAGTATCCAATGAGAATTATCCCCATTTTTTTTACAATTTCTGAAAAGATGTTTCAAACTTTTCAAATTTTGGAATGTAAGAGCCCCTAAAGAACATATAGAAGGGCAGTTGATGAAATTAGTATTTTGACTTATTTCAAAGCGAATGAGAATTCATATCTTCAATAGGAAACACATTAAATAGATTCGCTACATCAGTACACCGAATTATGATTATAAATAAATTATGATAATAAAAATAAAAATACGTTTCAAAACTCAAATTAACAAAATAAATGATCAGGTAAGAGTTTCAATATGGTAACCATTTTGTTCCATACACTTTCGAATACGTCTTGAAACACCTCGGTTAGTCGCTCCCTCAATTTTCTCCCCCTTTAGAGAGTGGAAAGCATCCTATACAAGCCGTTTTAAATCTTCTTTGCTGTCAAATGGAGAATCATAGACTATGTTTTTTATTTTACTCCATAAATGAAAATCTAAGGGAGTAAGATCGGGAGATCGTGGGGACCAAAACAGCGAAGAACGGCATTCGATCCACTGATTACCAAACATTGCATTCAGTTCTTCAGACACCTCGTGCGAACTATGTTTCGGAGCCCCATCCAATTGATAATATGCGGTAGTCTACATACTCAACGGCAGTTCATCCAAAAACTCAGAGACAAAATTTCTCAGGATTTCCAAAAGTTTTTCTGTATTTAAATTTTATTCATAAATGTAGTACCGCACTTTATTGTTCATCGAAAGAGCAAACACATTAAAACTAAATTTGTTCTGGGGGTTTCTTTGTCTTTTTCTATAAGGATTTTCACTTCTCCAAATGTGGCAATTCTTTCTATTAAATAGTCCTTCATTATCGAATTTTGCTTTGCCTGTCCAAATGATCTTTTCCAAAAAATTTTCTTAACTTTTAAGTTTTTCTAATATTCTTCTACAAAAATTGAACTTTTCTATGTAGTCACCTTGTTCTAATTCATGAACTTTGTCATATTTGTAGTCATGCATTGGCACGACAAGGGCCTTTGAAAGGTAAACGAAAACGAAAGAAAAATTAATAATGAAATTCTGATAATAAGAAAAAATGACTCGAAAAAAAGGCGAATGCTGGAGTATCGACTTCTGCCTACCTGGTTTCACAGTACGACTGAATTAACTTGTCCAGGCACTCACGAGCGAGAATAGTCACTTTTTCACTTGAGTTCCAACTTGTAGAATTAACGAGAAATTCATTTATTGCGAAGAAAAGTGTTCTTGTACTTTACCGGATGAACGCCGGGTCAGCACTCCTTTGTTCGACATAGGTCATATGCTCCAACATATGTTACGCGTTTATCGGAAAATGATATGAACATATACAAAGTGTAGAATTATTGAATCGAGCAAGCAACTCGGAATATAAATGAATGAATTTAACTACTAAGTTGCAGTAACATGCATGTTGTGTTGTGTTCGGTGCACTGAATTTCTGTCTGAATCGATTTCATGAGCTGCACTTCGAATAGATGCATTTTCATTCGCTTCGAAATAAGTCAAAACACTAATTTCATTTTCCTCATCATCAACTACCCTTCTTTTGTAATCTTTAGGGGCTCTTACAGATCCAAAACTTTGAAAGTTTGAAACATATTTTCTAAAGATCTTCTCCGTAATGGAAGGTAAATGGGGATACTTTTCGTTGAAGGCCCGGCAGGTTCTACTAATAATTCTGTCACATTCACCATGTATATAAAATAGATCCAGAATTTCGTAATTAGAATAACGGTTTATTTTGTTAAATCGAGAAATGAAGATAACGAATAACAATAACACCTGGTACTTGTGAATTATTAACAGATTATTAACAGATCTTTTATGGATACAGAGTGTTCCAATGGTTCCGAAAGAATATTCATTGAAGTTTTTTAGATACAATCAATTTGACTCTACGTACACCATAAATTCCGAAAATCTCAAATAACTCTTCTTGAATTTAGGAGCATAATCATGTGAGAAAACTATCATTATTTTTGACCGCAGAATCCAACACAATTATAAAAAAATAGGGTTCTAATTTGAAAAACAGAAGTTATGGCCAATTTAAGATCACAATTTTCAACACAAAATTTGAAACATCCTGTGATGATATTTTTGAAATCCAAAAGATGCATGACCTTTCCACATCCTTCCTCTTCGATGTTGTAAAAACGGTTTACGCTCAGGATATTTAAAATAAGAATAATGAACATATTACTGACTGAACATATTTGACTTTTTTTCCAGTTTTTTTTGGATATTTTGAAAACTATTCGATTTAATACAATGGTTTCAACAGAAATGTATTCAGTTTAGAATACTAGTTCATACCAGGAATGGAAAATTTTTGTCGAATTTATTTTCACTCCCTGAATAACCGGAAGGTTTTGGGCTTCGAAAATATTTTAGCTCTGTAGTGAACTTCGAACAATAACATAATCCCAATTTTCAGATTTGAAATATGTCTAGTTCTCCAGAAACGTCTAATAGGCACTCGAACTTGAGACACCCTGTATACAAGCCAACTAAAGTTAGTATTCCATTTCTCCTAAACACACCGTGACACGAATCATGATATCACATTTCCAGCATTATTCTCAAACAAAAATATTTAACCAACTCCCGCAGATGCACCTAAAAAATAATTCCATAACACATGTCACAGACTCGAAACAAGCCAAGTAAACGTTTCTACAACATTCATTTTTAAGGTAATTAACAAAAACCTTCATACTGTACCATAATGTGCTCAATTTGTTGCCAAGCTACTCTAGATGTTAATGCCATTTAAGAAACTCATCAATGTACAGTCCCAGAAATTTAGTAGTATGCTCCAAGGCGATTGACCTATCCTCTATATTTATTGATTTAATTTTTCTTTTCTATATCTATCTGTAAACAGTTTGGGCCCCAGAACACTAACTTGAGGTACCCCACATTCACAACCAACTAATGTGGATGTACCTGATTTTTTTATGACAGTTCTTTATTATCTGTGGTTCAGATATAATTCAAACCAGGTGTATGCCCTACCTCTGATTCCCATTCTTTTAAGCAGAATATACCGTCGTCATCTGATATTTTCACGTCTTCTTCAATTGGACGTTCTTTCGCGCTTTTTCTGAATACAAATATTCGAGACCTCCGTTCGAAATTTGGCATGACTTTGAAAATAAGTTTTATTCGCGTTACCGTTTCAGTTATACGGAGTGGTGACAAAAATTACCATTGGTCACCTCACTCAGACTCTGTTTTTTCAAATTAAACAGTATGTTTTGTTCAATTCAGAACAACAGACCACACAATTTTTCTATACATTTCACTATTCCAATCTTGTTGGGATTCTGAGGTATCTGCGTTCATTATATTAAAATTAAACAATAGGAATACTTGTAGTTAATGGTGTAATTAATTTTAAATAGTGGTTTTCAATGGATTAACTTAAGTCATAGATATGCCGATTTACCGACAACATCGAGAGCACAAAGCAATACAAAAAACTTAAGGCATATTAAATCAATCTGAAATTAAATCAACGCAGATGACTTAGAATCCAAACAATAAAGTATAGAAAATTTATAGAATGTCACATCAACCGTTTATCTGAAGTCATTTTAAATTTCGAACTGAAACCTCAAATATCGAGCGAAATATAGTAAATAGCATGACTCTCAAATTTGAATAATTTACAACTCAAAAACCGTTTAAGATAATAATAATAATAATAATAATTCTTCTTTATTTCAAATCCTACAAAGTTGTTAACATAAGAAATGAAATGACGTCAAGATATATATTCTACATAAACAAACTACTGGAACTAAAATATTCAGCAAGATTATAGGGTTCCAATCGAACCAGCATTTTCCTAATTAAGTTCTTAAAAGTACCAACATTATTACATCTCTTAAAGTTTTCTGGCAGTTTATTGAACAGTTTAGTACACATATAGTATGGGCCCCTCTCAGTCATGGTTAATCTATGTTGAGGAAAGAGAAGATCTAGATTCCTCGTATTATAACTACGATCTCTGTTAAATCCAAAAACATTTTTATTATTGAAAACAAAAAGTAAACACTCATAAATGTACAAACCATAAATGGTCAACAAATCTACCTGACGAAACTTTCCTCTACAAGATTCCCTGAAATTCAATTTGTACATACATCTGAAAGTTCTTTTTTGAACTACAAATATCGAATTAACTTTATAACTACGACCCCAGAAAATTATTCCATACCTCAATACTGATTCGAAATTAGCATGATACATCCTCTTTACAATATTTTCACCCAAGTGATTAGATAAAATCTTTATTCCATAGCCTACACTGGATAACTTGAGACAGTTCTTATCTATATGAATTTCCCAATTGAGGAATTCATCAATATGAACACCCAAGAGTTTGGTGTCTGATGAAAGCTCAACTCTGAATAATAATAGAATAAATAGAATAGAAATAAGGACGTAAAGTAGAATAATTATATATATTCTTTTGAACTTTTGGCTGACAATATTTAGTTAGCAAACAATAAAGCATATAGATCAGGGGTTAGTGACGGGGTGTCAGATAATTCGGCGTATGACATAAAAGCCTAGGGAAAAAACCCCAGTAAAAAAAAAACCCTGGCTCCCCGTCTATGTGAAAATACAAAAATAAGCTGAAATATATTTTAGGGACTTCTTTCTTCAAGAGTGGTCTTCTATTGAGACAGAGACTTCTTCAAGTTGCTCACATTGAATCTGGAAATGAAAAGACAAAAGCAGAAAAAAGAACTGAATAACAAAAATACGTATCATATTCGTTTGAAATTTATAACCCATTCCAAGAAAGAGTCGTAAACATCATGAGTGGCCCTAAAACCACCCTAAAATTTATATATGGGACAACTATTGATGAGATGAGGTATTGTTTCTTCTGCTTCTCCACATTCATAACTTGCGCTAGGAACTGAGTTCTATCTAAATAGCATGCTATTGGTACGACCATGACCTGTTCTCAAACGATTAAGAACTGTTCAACTTTTTCTTGGAAGATAAAAACCAGGAACTTTTTCAGAAGCATCAGAGATACTTATTGAACATTTCGTAAGAGTTCCACTCAGTCCTCCATAATTCTTTATCATTTATGTTCATATTGAAGGACGTATTATGCCATAATGGTTTACGTGACTTCAATCTGGGAATTCTATTTTGTGGCAAATATGAAATAATTACAAATAAATTGGGAAAAGAATGATATTTGTTCCAAGAATTCAGAGCTGCAGTCTATCTGAGAATATGGGGAGGTACAATATTAGACAAAACTGGTAACCGGTGTAACCGGTGTAGGTCTTATGGTGCCAGTAATTATTCTCATGGATGTATTCAATTATGCATCAATTTTTTGTGTATGTGCACTATTAAACCAAACAGAGCAACAATACTCAGCTGCAGAAAAAACTAGGGCCAGAGATGCTGTGCGAAAAGTGGAAGCATCAGCACTCCAAGACGATCCAGCTAATTGCTGAACAATATCATTCCTAGTTTTCAGTTTTAAGCTCAGATCATTTAAATGAGCCTTGTAATTGAGAGATGAATCTAATTTAACTCCTGAGTATTTTGGATAGAGATTATGTTCGATAGTAGAATCATTGAAAGTTACAGCTAATTTCCTATATTTTTCATGATTATTCAGATGGAAACAAGATACCTCTGTTCCCACAGTTCCCACACTTCAGATGGGTATAGAGTTTGAAAATTAATCCATCTTTCCACACAGTGTCATATGCCGAAGATAAATCAATGAAAGCAGCTCCTGTTTTCAACCTATCATTGAAGCCTGATTCTATGAAAGTTGTAAGGCTGAGAACCTGATCTGAACAATTTCTATTTTTCCTAAAGCCTCCCTTTTGTAGAGCATTTTCTATAGAAGATTCAATTCTAAAAAAAAAGCCTTTCTAATATCTTGAAAGGAACACTCAATAAACTGATGGGTCGATAACTACTAGGATCACAAGGATTTTTTCCTCGTTTCAAAATACCTATTACTTTAGCCTTACGAAATTCGGAAGGAAAGTTTCCCGAATTCAGAATATTGTTATAGAAAGACAATAACCAAGACAAGGCCTTTTTTCCTAAATGTTTTATGAATTCAGGATAAATTCCGTCAAAACCTGCTGCCTTTCGAAATTTGGTAGATTTGATTGCAGCCCTCAATTCATCTATATTGAATGGATGTGACACATGTTCTAAAGTAGGAGCTGATCTCCTGAATATCTGTAATTTTTTCTTCACATTAACTAGGCGGCGAGCGATTAAACTTGGATCAATTTTTGATGGTGATGAGGTAAGGGGAGTAGCTTCACCTAATTTTCTCAATACATCCCATGTAGGAGTTGTTGATGATGGAGCTCACCTAATTTTTTCAATATATCCCATCCTTTCGAAAATTATCAATTTTCAAAAAGTCAATATGACAGAAGTCATGAAAGAAAAATGAACAATGTTATATACTCATCTGTGATATGATGATCTTTTTAAGTTGGGTCGAACTATCGGCGTCCAAACTTCTGGCAGATCTATAGATGGAGCACTTATGGAATCAGGTGTTATTTTCATAAATGCTGCTTCTTTGATTTTTCTTCTTGCAAGTTTTTCTTCTTTGGATATTATTCATGCTTCATCCCATTTTATACGATGATTCTCATCTACAGCATGTTGGACTAACCTGGATTTGTCGCTGTCTAGTACTCGTAGAAGCTTCTGATCTTCTTTTATTCGTACATTCAGAGGGCGTTTAGTTTCTCCGATGTAAGATCTTCCGCACTCATAAGGTAATTCATATATGCAGTTCTTTGTCCTTTGTGTCTCATTATTAGGCTTAACTTTTGTAAGTTTAGCTCTGATAGTGTCTTGAGTTTTGAATGTAGTCGTTATGGAACTCCTACTCGAATGTGTAAAATTCAGTTTTGTTACAACACAATCCCATTTCTCTTTTCGGCTTGTATTGATAGAATTCATTTCACATTTATCAACTGATGGTGATTTTTGATAGTCCTTGTACAAATTATCGGTTTCTTTCGAGCAACCTGGAATATAATCTTTCCGGAAATCTCTTGGAACGAACTTTTTTACTGCGGCTCTCACAACACCTAAGAATCTGTGTTGAATGATTATAAGAATCTGATATAGAATCTGTGATAGTTATCGTGAGTGGGTTTAATCCATCTAATACCGTATTAGCAAATTTAATCCAATTCGCTTTCTTGAAATTCCAACGAGGTCTTTTTAAACATTCTGAATATTGAATTAAACTTTGAAGTTGAAGTCAACAGTATAGGCCCATGTTGGCTATGAGGAAAAACTCCTTGAATAATTGAAGTCCTTTTATGGAGAAACATAAAATAGACAAATACGAGGTGTCCCATTTGAAATAACGATCTGATTATTTTAAAATATTTCGCGAATGTGCCTTAGATGACCATTTATGGATTTGAAAAATTTGACATAAGAGTTTTTTAAGTAAGTACCGTTTTGCGATTCCGCCGCCGTAGCGCTACGGTTACCTACATCTCTTGTCTACACACTGACGCCATTACAGTCTGATTCTTCATTGTATACGTTGTTTACTGAGTGTTTAAGATGCCTCCGACAATCGTGAGTCCCGCTGATTGTGAAGTACGGGCTGTTATACGATTTCTTAGTGCTAAAGGCGTAAAACCGATCGATATTAATCGTGAGATCTGTGAAGTTTACGGACAAAACATTATGAGTGATGGAATGGTAAGGAAATGGGTGAGAGCATTTAAAGGTGGCAGCACAAATGTGCTTGATGAAGAACGGCTAATCAGACCAAAGATGTCATAAAATTATTCAATGGGAAACTCTAGGTCATCCTCCATAGAGCCCTGATCTGGCGCCCAGCGACTACCATTTGTTCCTGCACTTGAAGAAACACCTGGGCGGTCAGCTTCTGCAAGACGATAATGAAGTCAAAACATTTGTGACACAGTGGTTAATAAGTCAGGCGGCAGAATGTTATGAGGAGGGTATTAAAAACTGGTGTCACGTTATGACAAGTTCGTCAATATTCACGGAAATTATGTTGAAAAGTAGATTAAGATACAGGCTTTCATGTAAAAATAAAATTATTGCTATATCTTTACATGTCTTTTTGGCGCTCTTGTTCACCCGAACAGAGTGCCTATCATTTTGCCCGAATGTCTGTAATTTTGGAATATCTAGCCGAAAATGGTCTCAATCGATTGGGTTCGACTCCCTGATGAAGAATTCGTGGCGAAAGTTGAGTCTGTCCGTCCGGCCGGCCGGCCGTATCCTCTCTAGCATCCAAAAGGAATCAGCTAGAGTTTTCATATTTTTAGAATAGGTTAATTGTCCAAATATCTCGGTCAAGTTCGTTATTGGGACAAATCCGTCGAATGGTTCAGTAGTTATGAGCATCTGGAATTTTGTTTCCTCAATAACTACTAGAATATCCATCCGATCAAGTTGATACTTGAAATGTTATTGAGGGACGCTGAAACGAAACGGCTTGCAAAATTTCGCAGAAATCGTCACGCTAGAAATTTTTTAAAAAATTCCCAAAAAAAATATTTTCAATACTCAATATCTCCTAAGACTTCATTTAGATTCAAATAAAAATCCGTATATTAATTGAGGTTACCGATATCTTACTCATCCTCAAATTTCATTGTCGTAGTTTTCCCCTTCTGAAGATATGATCATTTTTTTCATTTACTCAAGAGAAAAATAGAAATGTCATGAAGTCCGAGCTTTGTCATTGAAAGATTTGCCATCACAGATCGATATTCGTTTGACAACTTGCGGACCTAGATATCAGTGTCAGTTGGCGTAATATCAATCAAAATTTTCATAGAATTCATAGAGGTAGAATTCGATGTCGATGACGTTGTCAAAATTCAGAAAAACACAGACGTAATATTAATAAAAAATTTTTCATCATAGAGAAAGAATTTGATGGCGTCAAAACTCAGAAAAGCAATGACGTAAGTTTTTAGGAGAAGTATAGAACAAAATTTGGTGAAAATTATAAGTAGTTATTTTCAAATTGAGATAAAGGTTTGTTTATTCATTAGGCTTTCATATTTACATCACATTGTCCCATAGTACGGAAAAAGACTATTGTTCACTCGATCAGAGAGCTTATAGATTTGTTAAGGTTTGAATATTTACTCGCAAGTAGGTCAACAAGAGCGCCAAAGCAATCTGACCTCACGTCAGTGCTTTCTAAATTTTTAATTCCAAAACGGTACTTACTTAAAAAACATGCTTCGTATTTTGCATGAATAGTTTCCATTACAATTTAATAGGCCACCCTGAGACATCCGATATTCATTATCGACTTTTTTTTCTTTCTTATTCTTTGCCCATTACAACCTGTTAATGTTCGAAAATAATAGAATAAAAAAAATTCTATATTCTGAACGAATGGAAATAGTACGAAAATAAACCAATATTCTCGTATAGTATAAATTAATCATAATAGCAGCAATAAGAAGCTTTCAATAGCTTCTTCCATAATAACTCATTCATATTCTGTTCCTATTAACATCTAAATAATTGCAAAATCATCAATTAGCTCCCACAACCAAATCAAATCGTTGTGATGTTTTTACTTTTATAACATCCACCAGACCAAAAACTACTCACAGTTCGAATCGAGAAAATTATGTTGGTTCAATTTATGACCGATAACATGCTATAGTTACACGCTTTCTTGACCGTTTCAGTAATATTTCATTTTCGTAATCCATAACGATATTGTATTTCCAGTTGAATCCTCATCGAATGCATTTATTGTCAGACTTCCGAATCGATTACTGAACGGTTGAATAATTAGATTGGGCACAATAAGGATGAGATAGTTGCGTAAGAAAGTAATAGGAAATGCTTGAAAAATCCATCCAGCCGTAATATTACAGCATGAGATTCCGATTTTGCGATTCATGCTATATCTACTTTTCACAGAGTAAATGAAATTTACTGAATAATACATTTTATTAATTATTAATTGGAAAGACTAATTAACAGATATAGGAATAATGTGTCCGCCCTTTTAGTATAGGTGGATTGAATAATTGTCAAGAGTACTCGTAAATTTGTACTGTATTTTGATATTTTATCTCTCATGTAAGCACACAAAAAATTTTATTTCGAGCTGTTCATCTATTCTTTGTTTTGAATCTATTGAAACTGACATTTTAGTGTACACAATTGACAATAAAAAAGAATATTATTTGCTTGATCAGTAAAGATTGTTGTTGACAGATTTCAAATGTAGAACGAATCCATGAAGAATTATATTGAAATAGTCGAAACCAAACAATAATAAAGGGTCCGCCGTCCGCCATTTTTTTAACTACCGGTCATTCGCTACATGGAAACACTTAGCGCTTGACATTTTTGACAGAAAATTAGTGTTATTCTCCCGCTGCACGGAAATGGCTGAGTTTTTATCGATTCACGTGAAAAGGTATATGGTAACTTGTTTCAAACTGAAATTTTTTCACCAATTTCTTAATCTAAGTGATTCACGACGATCAAAAAATATTAGTTAGTTTTATGTATCCCTGCCTCATTTTCTCCTTTTGTGACATTTTAATAATCAATTCAATAATCATTTGATCATATCGTGGAATGTGGTACTGTGTGGGTGTTTGAGATTGTTTTGAACGAATTGTACCTGCATAACCTGCAAAATAATATACAGGGTGTTCGGCACATGGACCGTCAAATTTTTTTGGGGCGTTGGTAGGGTCATTTGCTACCTTTTCAGTTTTGGAACCTGGGTCCTTAGTATTACGGTTACGGAGGTATGATTTTTTTATTAGGTTTTTCTAAATTACCCAAAATGTACCCTTCTAAGCCCCATTACTTTTTTTTCGTGGGCTTTTACATGCATTTTTTTTATTGTATTAAGTCTACATGAGTGTGTGTTTGAAAAAAAACGTATTTATTGTTACAGATAACATCACAAAATTAACACGTGGGCCTTTTATTAAAAAAAAATTATGAAAGTATGAAAACATTTCCACTCCTATTGAAATTTGAAAAAAAGTTACAGCTATTAAAATGTTCTTTGGTTTATAACGTTGCTAACCATATGTTATTCCCTTAAGTTAATAAAAAAATAATACTGCAAATAAGGTTTTAGTCAGAAGAGTGAAGAAAGTCGCACCTAAATAAAAGTACTGATTTCGACACAACACAGCGAGCAAGGAAATTTTCTGACGCTGACTTGACCCTACCGTCATTCGAGATTTAACTGTCTCTGCTGTTGGAAGTAAGTGTCTGTGCCGCGTTGTTCAGTTTTTTAAAATTTGTATTTTTTGTTTTTGTTACTCGATTATTCGTCGAGAATGTTTCGTGGTGGGTTAATCTTCGATCAGGAAGTTTGGCTTGATAAATCCTTTGAGCTGCACGAGCAACACCATCGGCCTTGCCATATGCCATCACCATATCAGCATACTCAGCGTATTGACTTACGTAAATAGCATATGGTTAGCAACGTTATAAACCAAAGAAAATTTTAAAATAAAACTGAGTTTGTAATAGCTGTAACTTTTTTTAAATGTCAATAGGAGTGGAGATGTTTTCATACTTTCATAAATTTTTTTAATAAAAGGCCCACGTGTTAATTTTGTGGTGTTATCTGTAACAATAAATACGTTTTTTTAAACCCACACTCATGTAGACTTAACACAATAAAAAATGCATGTAAAAGCACACGCGAAAAAAAGTTATGGGGCTTCGAAGGGTACATTTTGTGTAATTTAGAAAACCTAATAAAAAATCATACCTCCGTAACCGTAATACTAAGGACCCAGGTTCCAAAACTGAAAAGGTAGCAAATGACCCTACCAACGCCCCAAATATTTGACGGTCCATATGCCGAACACCCTGTATAAAACGAATTATCTGACTTCGTAATTGTGCCTCTGTTTCTGGATTTTGCATTTTGGAGCCCATTAAAAAAAACGTAAACACAGGAAGCAAGTAAGTGTTCGTCGGATATTGTTCACTCATGATCCTGAGAAAATTTGTGATAAGACATTATTATTGATACAGTGATTAAAGTAAATATATTATATTATTAAAAATAATTATTCAGTGTTGGTCGAAAATCAAGATTCATGATGTAGAATATATTCTTTTCATCAACTTCAGTAATCAAACGAACAAATTCATTCTATTCACATTTCTCAAAATTTGTAGCTGACATATTGGTAGAAATTATATTGATGCTGTTACATCAAAGCGGACGTTTTCCAACTAGTTTGGTCATACTGGAACATTGTTATTGAGATTGGACAATTAAAAAACTTAATTTGAATTGCAACCGCATTCGCGTTTCAATCGTATTTCCTTTCACCTTTTCTTACATAACAATTCGATTTGAATAAGGATTCTGATTTATTGATCGTTAGATTCGTATGTGAAAATACTTAATTTTGTCAAGACAAAGTAAGAATATCTTGCATTCAAAATATAACATAAGCACTAGCAATCAGAAAACAATTTGAGAGATCCTAAATACTTATCAAGCATTTGAAAATATCTAGATAGCATTTTTGTTGTCCAATTGTATATTTTAACTCGTCGAAAAAACGAAAAAAAGAATTGAAATAATTTTTTTGAATTAGTTTGTTAAGAATTTTATTGAATGAAATATCAGTTATTGCTACACTTTCAGACAAGAAAGTATCCGGAAATTGGAAATAAAATGCAAAAATTTTAACTTCTTCGCAATACTTATAGAATTTCCTTCAGAATGAAGCATATTTGAAGCAATACACGTATACTAACGTTTTTCTAATCAAAACATTTTTTATTGGCGCTGCCAGGATGGCGTTTAGCTCCTTCTGCGAATTTTTTTTTATGGCGTCTATGGAGTCAAATCTGGTTGACCGGAAAGGTCATTTCATTCTGGAAAAAAGAAAAATGTCACACGGAGCTAAATCAGATAAATAGGGTGGATTTTCAATGGTATTTCATGAGTTTTGGGTCTTAAAATTGTTAGTAATCGCGGCTCGTTGAGATGGTTCTTAATCGTCATGTGAAGTACAAGAATTTTTTTGCCACAAATCCGGCCGTTTACGGGGAATACTTCACGAAATTGTTTCAAACAGTTGATTAGAAACTCCTAATGATTCGGTACTGTCTTTGAAGAAAATTCAGCTCCAACGGAACGAGCCGAGCGGCGACGCACTACATACCGAATTTGTTCTTCAAGCAGTTTGACTAGAGATGTTGAGATAACAAGGTAACGGGGCAAATCTTAGACGATCTCCTGACCATTGGACCATTCGTACACTTTGGTTGCGATGAAAGTCTTTAAAAACCTTTTCCAGCATTCACAACGAGTCAGCACAAGAAATTTCGTTGATAACTTTGTTTCGTGAAATTTAAACGCATAATTCCCAGAAAACGAGAGTGTTCTCAAAAAATTCTCACCTCTAGTGGTATTACCCTTGAAAATATTATACAAAATTTGAGAAAACCTTATTTTACAATTTTATTTTCATTATTACATTTGCAGACTTGCACTGAAGTCGACTGGATTTGACAGTTTTCGTAAACAAATAAGTTGACATAACGCGATCATGTTTGAAATAGTAATTACGAATAGTCCTACCAACATTCAGAACTTCAAATACGCTGCTCAACAATTGATAGGGATCACTTACTTTTTCTAAATTTATTTCTGAAATATTCGCTCCAAGATTATAAATTTAGTCAGATATCAGAGTATTTTCAGTTGATAATATGGTTCACTTGAGAAAAGAGTGAAAAAATGGAAAGTTGGAGAGAAAAAAAGACTTTAGTAGGAGCACTAAAAATTCTGTGTTTGAATAACATAAAAATTTCATGATGAAACCACAAGAAGGCTGAAGTTTCGGTTAAGCTAGTACCTAGTTGGTCCCCCACGAGCTCGTCTCAAGCATTCTACCCTACGAGGCATACTTTCAATCAAACGATTTATAAAATTTTCGGGCAAATTCGTCCAAATATCCCGTAAAGCGTTAGAAAGGTCCTCCAGGTTATTGATCGGTTGTTCTAACGTTGACAATTGTCTAGAAATCTCAGACCAGACATATCCGATGCAATTCATGTCTGGAGAGCGAGCTGGCCAGTCCATCCTATCAATAGCATGAGTTTCTAACGCTTCATTTACCAGACGACTACGATGTGGACGGGCATTATCGTCAATTAAAATGAAATTCTCGCCCAAGGCAGCCGAAAGCGGAACAATTATGGGTTCGATAATCATATCGTGATATCTCTGGCTGGTCATTTTGGTGTTTTGCAACCAACTCTGTGCGTTGGTTCAAACAAATGCCTTCTCATACACATATAGAACCTCCGCCAAAAGCTGTTGTGGGTACCATAAACTGTTCTGCATACCTTCGACCTCTTTCCCTCCAAGCAAGAATACGTCCATCGGAGTTGACCAAACGAAATCTAGACTCATCCGTAAATAAACATCGGCTCCAATCTTCAACTGTCTAATTGCGGTGCTCCTCAGCCCATTGCCGTCGATGAACCTGGTGTTCCCTATTCAAACTGGGATGTTGTACCCTCCTACGTGCTCTCAAACCACGAATATGTAGTCGTCGTCTTACAGTCTGGTTCGAAATTAGAACTCCTGTTGCAACTCTCAGTGATCTATTGAGCCGCGACGCCGAGTACGTGGGATTTCTCCTAGCATTGAGGATCAAAAGACGATCTTGGGCAGCTGTTGTACTGCGCTGCCGACCTCCCCCATGAACATAAGCTACTGAGTCGTTTTGGCTGAACCTATTCCAAGCCCGACTCACGACACTTTGCGAAACATTCAACCGCCGGGACACTTCTCGCTGGGACAAACCTTCCTGTATCCACCGTATGATTTGGTCCAGTTGCACAGGAGCCAAACGTCTTCTCGGCATGAGTGATAAGCTGATATTGTTTTCATTTCTTCAATTATTGTCACCTTATGTGTTTGAACGAGAGAAAAAAACAGATTTAATAACAAATACCACATTGCTTTTCACTCCATCTGTAATAGCCTACCTAAGAGACGATGAAGTGAGGAAAAATTTGATATAATCAACTCAGAACATCTTAATTTTTCCTTAGAGAACATATAATGTACAGATATTCACGAGATAACATGAAAAAAATACAAATGAAGAGAAGTTCATAAGTGATCCCTAGCAATTTTTGATCAGTGTACCTACTTGAAAATTCTCAACTTGGCAACTTGAATGAGAACTTCCGAATAGATTTGTGTTGAAGTGTATATATGTTTATTGTTGTAATTTTTGTCATAATTATTGGTTTTCATATCACGAATATTACTACCAAGTACCTTTGAAGCTTCTGTTCATATCACAGAAGAAAGAAAGTCGTTATACCTGCTTGATGTTGTCTGAATTTCTTTTCAAAATTTTACAGGATCGAGGTGTTCCACCAAAAACTACAAATGCTACTATACGAGTTTTGGTGATGGACAATGATGATTTGAGTCCAAAATTCACGAAAGGCGTTTACAGGACGAAGATAACAGAATTTTATCCACTGAGAGTAAGTTATATTCCATTTTCTACAATATATCAATTGTCAAATATTATCAAGGTACTATTGAGGGTACTGGACAATTCAGACAGCAAAAAACCTCTCTGTGAATGTGATGGTTTATTAATATGGAAGCTGACAGATTTGAACTATATCATATTGTTCATGTGGCATTTCCCGACTAATTTCCATAAATTATTTTTTATAGAAATCAAAGAAAGATTAATAGTGGGTTTCATAGAGATCCTTGATCTAAGAATTCACAGAATACTTCATTTATATGTCAGATTGACCAATGGGATGACGAATTTACGGAGTTTCAGGAATCGAATCGCTCAATTAACAAGTTTATCAACCGATCAACGTTTATGAAACCCAACACTAATCTGCAATGAGGAGGTGATTTCATATGGATTTGATACCCTGAATTCAAATATGCTATTAGTTTTTGCCTGTCAGCTCGAATTTTTAATATATCAACATTTTTGTGAATTATACATTACACTATCTTGAAAGAAAAACCATGGTTTAACGAAACAAATTAATAAAGGAATTTTTATTATATTACACAGATATTATTCATTATATACTATAGAAAACAGAAAAAGTCATCATTTAAACCATTTACTCACTAAACATTTGGGAAACTTCTTTTGCGTTACATTCTTGAATGTATTTTAGAACAATTCCGTTTTAAAGACCAGCAGTAATTTGCCATCATGTGAGTGTCCCATCTTCCTTGATAGCGTACCTCCATACATTTGATATCTTGGTGAAATTTTTCACCTTGCTCCTCACTGATGTCTCCTAAATTATTAGGAAAACGGTCCAAGTGGCTGTGTAAATAGTGCACCTTAATGCTCATGTTACACCCAGTGTCTCATTAACTAATTCAACATAGTTTTCAGCTTTGTGTTCACCCAGAAAATTTTGGACAACTGAAACAAATGATTTCCAGGCATTTTGTTCAATCTCAATCATTGAATTCATGAAGTCAGGGTCTTTAATCAGCTGTGTTATTTGTGGGCCATCAAATATTCCTGCCTTAATTTTTTCCTTACTCAGCTGAGGCATTTTTTTCCTATATATGCAGAGCATGATGAATTCTTATCAAGGCTTTTACAAACTGCTTCATTAGACCCAGCTTGATATGCAGGGGTGGAAACATGATTTTCTCTCGCGGAACTAAAGGATCATTGATGATATTCTTTCCCGCAACATCCATGTTTTCTCTTCTAGGCCACTCTTTTCTAACCCAGTGTTGCGTTTTGTCTCTGCTATCCCAGAGGCACAAGAAACAAGGAAACTTGGTGTGGCCACTTTGCTGTCCAAGGAGAAAGTTTAAGTTTTTTTTTAAGTCTACACAAATCACCCATTGGTGTTCATGATACTTTATTTTTTCCAAAACCAAAGCTTTGTTGTCATATTGCTCTTTCATTTTCGTTGAGTGAGCAATTGGTATTGAGCCATATTTGTTCCCATTATGTAGAAGAACACATTTCAAACTTCGTTTTGAGCTGTCAATAAATAGGCGACAATCATCCGGAAAATGTTCAGGAAGACCTATTTTTACCAGGAGTTCTCTAATAGCATGGCAAAATACAAGATTTTGTTATTCAGAGAAAAAAGGTAGCAGATCTTTCTCCCTTGTGCGATAAAATGTAATTTTCGTTCCTGGTTCAAGTAATTTTTTTTTCTTCAACCTGGAAGCTAGTAATTCAGAAGCTTCTTTCGACAGGTTGAGATCTCTAGTGAGGTCATTTAACTCATCTTGGTTGAAACATTGGGGAATTGATGACATCGTTTCAAAATCACTGTCACCTTCAGTAGTGTCAGAATTCTGATCAGAGTGACATGTGTCCTCACAGAGTTCTGTTGGCGGCTGAAAAGTTGAATTGGCACTTCTTCTGAGTGAGGGATAGGGCGTCTTGCAGAGACTAAATCTGCATAAGTCCACTTGTTACGGTTATTTCGATTGATTCCAGTAATATTTACTAGACAGAAATAACAGTCATCGAAGTGATTTTTTGGTTCTCTCCAAACCATTCTCCGAATTTCAGACTTTTTCTTTTCCCGGTAGTCCACTGTCGTAAATGCTCTGTACAAATTTTACAGACAATATGTGGTGCCCAGGTTTAATCCTGATCACCAAGCTTAACACCAAAATATCCAAGATAAGCCCTCTTTACAAAGTCACTAATAGTTTTTCTGTTTTTAAAGAACGTGTAATCTCCGCATGTGTAGCTATCAGGATGATGTACACAGCTTCTTCTACTCGAACTCATTTCTAATCAACAACACAAATACAACAATTTACATTAACAATCTACTTTTTAGATTCACTTTTCAACAACTCGTTACTAAAGAGAAATTTCATATGACGCTAAGTTTTATCTGCACCGCGGAATTCAGACTAACCTCAACTCTCAACGGCAGTTGAAGTTCACTTCAAACTGGACAGCTCCATATATCGGATTTCAATGGAACTAACTGGACGACTCTAAATAGGATTAAATCCCACTTGTTAACAGTTTGTCAACCAATCCCTTATATATCTCATATTGTTAGTCTTCCATTTGTAATAAATGAATTAAAATAATAATTATAATAAATATTATTACTTTAAATTGAATTTGTTACAAATGAAGACTGACGATAAGGAAAATATACAAGAATCTATCTCTTGTATAAATTTGACAACACTCATATTTGAAAGTATTAAATAGAAAAAAGCATTGATAGATAAGTGAATTTATCTAAAAATCTAGAGCTGATACAGGAAAACTGCTATCATATTTAGATTCAGCAATAAAAATATAGTTAACACCAGCTTAAAAATTCAAGGCACCAAAAAGAAATTTCTTTTTGTAGGCCTGTGTAATATATTGGGAGTACTAATGTGAGGTTAGTTTTCTTTTGCGCTTATGTCAAAGTACTTAAGACTAATTATCCAAATTTAAAAAAATATCACAGCATGAAGTGAACAATTGTACCAAAAGAGGTGATCTCATCATTTGATTTCATAAATCTGAATAAAAGTCAATGGGTGAATGGTTTGTATGAATCATACTGGACAACTTCTTCAGATAATCGGATCCAGTTCTAGAAAAGATGATGAACAGGAACTATTACCGCTTGAAGCATTTGAAGTCTTCTCACTCGGGTTTGAATATAATATGACAGGAGACAAATTCAGAGACTTTTTCCAAATAAAATAACATAATAATCCTAACTGACTGAGTGCAATATTAGTGAAAACCAAGGATATTAATGTGCCTATTTAAAATTTCACTTTAAAATAATTGTTTACCCACAAATCAGTTGACACAGCCACAAACCTGAATGATGTCGACTATCCCACAGAATTTTTTTATTGATTGGAATTTCCTGAAGCTTCGACACATAATTTCCAAATCGAAGTGGGATAGGTTGTTCGTATAAATATGTAGTGATCATGCCTATTGAATAGCAGAAAACCATTAATAATCAAAACTTAAATTATCGATTATGAAGCAGAACGAAGTTCGCCGGGTCAGCTTGTTGTTAATAATTCACATTTTTTGTTAAGATGAGATTTCTGCTCATGGGTGTGCTGCATACACTTATTACGTTACCTGGCTTTTCTCTCCGTATCCCTCTTTGTGACAGTCACACGATGACAGACTACTATTGCTCTTTGGAAAGAGGTTGTTCTGAAAAAAATATAACACTAGAGTTGCTGAAAGACTTTTTTTTGCTGTTAAATATACATGTCAGGGTCTATTATTCATTTGGAACTTTTATATCTATGGATATATATCGGAATGAAAAAAACCATTAATTTTCTCACTAAAATGTTGGTATTCTAAAACATACTCTTCAATTCCTCCAAATTTCACTGGTCCAAAAGAAAAAAGAGAATGAAAGGAAAAAATTTCAGAACTGTACTGACGCTAAGTCAGAAGCTTATTCTAGAGTCTTTTACCGTACTTGGGAGTACACAGTTTTCTTAAGTTTTGTTCGAAGGTCAAATTCTTTGCTCCTAAGAATCAATCCGAAATGCCTACTTCTGATTAATTCTTAGGATTTGAGTTTCGAAAAACACCATCTAAAATCAATCTTTCTTTCAATAAGCTCTTGTCGTTCGAAATACCTCATATTTTTAAGTTTCAAATATCTTGAATTAAAAATAAACAAACTAACAGTTTTTCATCAATTTAATTTCAGTCACAATCAGAGCTGTGCTAAGCACCGAAAAAAAGTGCTTCGAGCACTAAGCCCTAAGCACTCGAGAAAAAAGGCTTCGAGTCTCGAGTTCTAAGCACCGCTTTCGACAGAAGGCTCCGGATTACCGAGCACTTTTGCAAAAGTAATTGAATATTTCGAGCACTAAGCACTTTAGTGGGAACTATTTTATGTAATGTTGTTTGATTGAAATGAGAACTCTTTAGCTTCATCGACATATCTAAAATTATGATTTCAAGACTGGGAAAAACTCAAAAGCCATTTTATTTGTTTTGTGAAACGCATGCATTCAATTTACATTCTGGTACTAGTTAATCTTATTCGTCGATCTGAATCTGAATGGCTGTTCCTAATCAATGCATAAAGTTGAATTAATAATCGAGGACCAATTATTTTATAAGCGAGAACACATTACTGAAAAAATGTGGAAAGCACTGACGTGAGATCAGGACCTCTTCCGCGCTTGTTCTAAAGTCTTTTCCCAGACTTAAAAAGAGTGCGATTCAAAATCAGCCAGCACAATGAGTGTGAAAGAATCAATAAAGATATATCTTAAATGGAAGTTGAGTGAACTTACAGTTCAGCAAATTCTTCGATCTGGCATTCTTTCCACATTTCTATACCATATATAAGTTGTTGAGTGTCATCAATTATAACCAAATTTCAGATTCATAATTGCTGAGCTATCGGACAGGTCTGGCCCAATAACTAACTTGACTTATATTTGGATAATAAACTAATTCTATTAATATGGAATCTCTATCTCATCTCTTTCGGAAGATAGAGAATATTCAGCCAAACATTTTCACATTTTCAAATTGGACCACCGTTTCTTCATCACGAGTCAAATCTAACCGATGGCGATCATTTTCAGCTCGATATTCAGAAATTACAGACATTTGGGACAAAATAGTCCTCTTGTCGCAAAATTAATAATGACATTTCCATTCAAAATATGACAACTGCAATGACAACTGCACACACCAGTATTTTAGACATGTTTGTCATAAAAATGAACCCACAGAATTAGTTTCATTTTCGGCTCAATATTCACTCATTATGACAACTTTTCACAAATTAAAACCACCCTCATAGAGATTTATAGTTGATGTGATGTGAATTCATAGATAGAAATATAATCTGTGACTTCATTCTCAGAAAAACTCTTATATCTTCTGGAGATTGTACGCTATGATGATGAAATTTTAAAATATTTTAGGTACCTATACCCTGCATAAATGCCCTAAATTGTTGTGATCTGACGAATAACTTATGAGATATCGTGTATTTAAAAAAAAAAACATTTTGGAAATTTTTAAAAATTTTCTCTCGTGACGATTTTCTCGAAATTTGGCACACTCCTTCCTTTTTAGCGCTATCTAGACATTCTCTAAGTTACGAATTGATAGGATGAATATTCAAGAAATAAATGTTATTAACTGCTAAACTATTCGATGGATTTGGCCCAATAACGAACTAGACCGAGATATTTGGACCTATTCTGAAAAAATGAAAACTCTAAGTCCCTTCCTTCGGAAGATAGAGAGTAGAGGGCCGGCGGGCCGGACATACTCAAGTTTGACCTCGAATTCTTCATCAGGAAGTCAAACCCAATCGATTGAGGCCATTTTCGGCTCGATATTCGAAAATAACAGACCTTTGGGCAAAACGATAGCACGCTGTTCCACTAGGAATAAGCGCGCCAAAAGGTACTGAAAAAAATTAGGTGTATATATTTATATTTTCCTTATAAGGAAAATCTTAAATCTTAAGCATAGACAGGGCGATTCACGGGGATGGCCTATTTGGTTGTCGTTTTTGGAAAAGGGATCAGGTTAAAATTTGCATGTTTAGTATTGAGACAATGATTCTTTTTGCGCACTTATTCCAAGTGGACCAGCATGCTATGGTTTAGCCAAAACGCTTGTAATTTTTGAAAATGGTCTCAATTGAGGATTGGGTTCGACTTCCTGTTAAAGAAGCCGTGCTCAAACTTGAGTACTCTGCCGGCCGGCCAGCCGTTTACTCTCTATCTTCCGAAGGAGATGACCTTGAGTTTTCATATTTACACAATATGTTGATTGTCAAAATATCTCAAATATCTCGATCAAGTTCGTAATTGCATTTTCCCAAGATAGAGAGTATACGATCGGAGGGCCGGCCAGCCTGACCTACTTAAATTTGACCAAGGTTTCTCCATCAAGAAGTCGAACCCAATGGATTGAAACCATTTTCGGCTCGATATTCGGAAATTACAGACATTTGGACAGAACGATAGCCCGCCTGTTCCACTAGTAACAAGCGCGCAAAAACAAAAAATTTTCTGGCCTTCATAACCATAAAGTCAAATCAATGGTGACTGAAGAAATACTGAATATTAATTCAAAACGATCTATTATCTTTGCGCACATAAAAAAACAAAAAAACCGTACCTGCTTATATTGACACTACTTCAAGAATTCGGAAAGGCTTAGTGCTTAGCGGATTACTAAGCACTAAGATTTTCGCGAGAGTGCTCCGAAAAACAAGCACTAAGCACTAGCCTTTGAAAAGTGCTCGCGAGCACAGTGCTCAGAAGCACTATAGTGCTTAGAGTGCTTTCACGAGCACTAAGCACAATGCTTTGGCACAGCTCTGGTCACAATCTTGTTTCACTTAAAACTGTACTGCTTCAAAATATAATCACTTGAAATTGATGATTCTTCGAAGTCGAATCTTCTGTAACCGATAAAAGACTTTTAAGATCATAACATTGAATTTATTTAGAATACGACTTTGGACCGTCAATTTTGACAACAACTAAATATTGTCAGCCAAAAGTTCAAAAGAATATATAACATGCAGTGTTGTTGAATTAATTAATCTGACCGTTGTCAATCGAATACGTAACAAAATTGAAGTTTCTGTCGGACTTTTTGATTTTGCTCTCTTCCGATTCTACGAAATATTCATATTTTCGAATAATCTGGGATTTCTCTGGGATTACAGACATTTTGGCAAAATGATTGCACGATGTTCCACTAAAATAAGCTTGCACAGAGCCAATCTGCTGGAACCATTAATAGTTTTGTGATTTTTTGTCATAAAGGTACCCCAAATCACTTCAACATAGAGAATAACAAAACCACTGATGTCCAGTGTAATTCATAATTAAATTCCAAGTCTATCAAGTACGTAGTCATCTGTATAATTCATCTTCCAAAGCGTACATTTCTTTTCGTTTTACTGTTTTCCATTCTAGACACAACGTTAACTCAACTCTTCGAATGGAATCGAAGAAATATAGATGAATAAAATATTTTTCCATTTTGAGTGAGGTTAACCGGACTAGTGATCTTATTTTGACAACATAATTTTCTTGCATAACTGGACAAACTAGGAGACATCTTATGTGATTTAATGAAGTGCTGCCGTTTATTGCTTCACGGAAATGAAAAAGATCTTCATTAACATCGAAATGAATATATATGCCGTGTGTCCTTAACGAATGATAATTATTGATACACTTTCAGAATATCAATACTTATATAAATCATTATAACATCGAAGCAGTCGCTGATATTTGAAATTTTATGTTTTGCCTATCGTATCAGAATGTTCCATAAATGGTGTTATTACCGTAGAGAAATTATATCTATCTAGAATGAAAGTCACATGAAAACTGAGACATCACGTAGGAGAATACGAAGCTTTGGTGTTCCCAAGTGACTTAGCATTAAGTGGGCACATTTTAGCGTCTTTTTGACCTCGATGGAGCGTTTATCAATTGGCCCAAATATCTGTAATTTTCGAATATTTGAACCAAATAGTATCAATCGTCTTGTTGGCACTTGTTGATGATGAATCTATGGTCAAATCGATTCTTTCCGTTGCGCGAGCATGATTACGCTCGAATGGACTGAGCTAGTAGATATCTGAAATTTAGAAAGGTACGTTTAGGGGATGAATATATAGGCTAGGTTTATTATTCGGTCAAATCGATCCAGTTGAATTGCAGTTTTTTTTTCGAATCATACTTTCAAATGGAATACAGACAACTACAGGGTGTCACAAGTTCGAGTGCCTATTAGACGTTTCTGGAGAACTAGACATATTTGAAATCTGAAAATTGGGATTATGATATTGTTCGAAGTTCTCTACAGAGCTAAAATATTTTCGAAGCCCAAAAACTTCCGGTTATACAGGGAGTGAAAATCAATTCGAAGAAAAAATCTTTTTTCAAGTTTTTCATTCCTGGCATGATCGAGTATTCAATAGTGAATACATTTCTGTTAAAATCATTATATTAAATCGAATAGTTTTCAAAATATTGAAAAAACTGGAAAAAAGTCAAATATGATCAGTCAGTAATATGTTCATTATTCTTATTTTAAATATCCTGAGCGTAAACCGTTTTACAACATCCAAACGAAGGGTGTGAAAAATAAATGCATCTTTTTGATTTCAAAAATATCATCACAGGGTGTTTCAAATTTTGTGTTGAAAATTGTGATCTCAAATTGGCCATAACTTCTGTTTTTCAAATCAGAACCCTATTTTTTTATAATTCTGTTGGATTCTGCGCTCAGAAATAATGATCATTTTCTCACATGCTCCTAAATTCAATAATTTCTGACTTATTTGAGATTTTCTGGATTTATGGTGTACGTAGAGTCAAATAGATTGTATCTAAAAAAATTCAATGAATATTTTTTCGAAACCATGGGAACACTCTGTACCCATAGAAGATAAATTATCTGTTAACAATTCACAAGTGTCAGGTGTTATTGTTATTCGTTATCTTCATTTCTCGATTGAAAATGAACCGTTAATCTAATTACGAAATTCTGGATCTATTTTATATACATGGTGAATGTGACAGAATTATTAGTAGAACCTGCCGGGCCTTCAACGAGAAGTATCCCCATTTACCTTCAATGACGGAGAAAATATGTTTCAAACTTTCAAAGTTTTGGATGTGTAAGAGACCCTTAAGAATACAAAAGAAGGGTAGTTGATAATAAGGAAAATGAAATTAGTGTTTTGACTTATTTCGAAGCGAATGAAAATGCATCTCGCATTCGAAGTGCAGCTCATGAAATCGATTTAGACAGAAATTCAGTGCACCGAACACAACACAACATGCATGACTACAAATATGACAAAGTTCACGAATTAGAACCAGGTAACTACATAAAAAGGTTCAATTTTTGTAGAGGAATATTAGAAAAACTTAAAAGTTATGAAAATTTTTTGGAAAAGATCATTTGGACAGACAAAGCAAAATTCAATAATGAAGGACTATTTAATAGAAAGAATTGCCACATTTGGAGAAGTGAAAATCCTTATAGAAAAAGACAAAGAAACCCCCAGAACAAATTTAGTTTTAATGTGTTTGCTCTTTTGATGAACAATAATGTGCGGTACTACATTTATGACGAATATTTAAATACAGAAAAATTTTTGGAAATCCTGAGAAATTTTGTTTCTGAGTTTTTGGATGAACTGCCGTTGAGTATTGGATGGGGCTCCGGCACATAGTTCGCACGAGGTGTCTGAAGAACTGAATGCAATGTTTGGTAATCGGTGGATCGGACGCCGTTCTTCACTGTTTTAGCCCCCACGATCTCCCGATATTACTCCCTTAGATTTTTATTTATGGGGTACATAGTCTATAAATCTCCTATTGAAAGCAAAGAAGATTTGAAACGGCGTGTAGAGGATGCTTTCCACTCACTAAAGGGGAGGAAATTGAGCGAGCGACTAACCGAGGTGTTTCGAGACGTATTCGAAAGTGTGTGGAACAAAATGGTTACCATATTGAAACTCTTACCTGATCATTTATTTTGTTAATTTGAGTTTTTAAACGTATTTTGTTTTTATTATCATAATTTACTTATAATCATAATTCGGTGTACTGAAGTAGCGAATCTATTTAATGTGTTTCCAATTGAAGAGATGAATTCTCATTCGCTTCGATATAAGTCGACATACTAATTTCATCAACTGCCCTTTTTGTATTCTTTAGAGCTCTTACATTCCAAAATTTGGAAAGTTTGAAACATCTTTTCAGAAATTGTAGAAAAAATGGGGATACTTCTCATTGGATACTCAACATTTTGTGTCATCCACCATGAATTTGAAATAAACAATATCATTAAGTGAATTTTAATGTGTATTGCGTATTTATTTATTTATTCTACATTGGGAACACAAACAGGTCAAAGACCCATGAACAGTATCCACAAATTAAAAAGTTACAAATAAAAATCAGCGAAAACCCCATACCAAATCAAGCATCAAAAGAAAAAGGAAATCCGAAACTCACTGCACCAAAAATGTCTCTTCAGCTGTAGCTTGACGTTAGCACAATGGAATACATCGATAATTCGTAGCTCGTTGCAGGTCCGGAACATTCTAATTAGCGGAGAGTTCCTAGACGCATTTGTCCTTCTAAATGGTACATGGAAAGTTTCGAACGATCTTAAATTAACATTAGGAACATTAATGTGCACTTCCTGCAATAAATCCGGTACCTGCAACTCACCACTTACAATTTTCCTTAAAAACTACATCACCCACAGTGCGCCTGCTCTCAAGAGAAATCAAGTTGAAATGTTTTCTGGCCATGTTATAAAAATTATCATTATTCCTTGAAACAGAGAAATTACCTCTAAAACTCAAATATTTCAGCAACTTATTTTGTATTCGTTCTATTTGTATTGCGGATTCCAAACGACCGAAGCGAAATTCAATCGGCTAAAAACGTAAGCATAATATATACTAAAAACCGGCTTGATCCCTCTAAAAACCCTACACCCCTAAACATAAATCCCAACATTCTACTAGCAGAGTTGACAATACTGTCGATATGTAATGAGTAAGTCAACTTCTCATCCAGAATTACACCCAGATCCCTGATGTGATCAGTATACAATTGAAAAAATACAATATAAGAAATAAATCCAAAATTTCATTATTAGAATAGCAACGATTCATTTGGGAAATCAAAAATTTCATAACGACTTACAATAAGACCTGTCTGACACTTGTGAATTATAAATGGAATGATTTATCTTCTATGCTCACAGAATATCCTTATGAATTTGACTCTACGTACTACATAAATCCAGAAAATCTCAAATAACACAGAAATTATTGAATTTAGGAGCATAATCATTTGAGAAAACTATCATTATTTTTGACCGCAGAATCAAACACAATTATAAAAAAATAGGGTTCTAATTTGAAAAACAGAAGTTATCGCCAATTTGAGATCACAATCACAAAATTTGAAACACCCTGTGATGATATTTTTGAAATCCAAAAAATGCATGGACCTTTTCACATCCTTCCTCTTCGATGTTGTAAAAACGTTTAACGCTCAGGATATTTGAAATAAGAATAATGAACATATTTGACTTTTTTCCCAGTTTTTTTTTTAGATATTTTGAGAACTATTCGATTTAATACATTGGTTTTAACAGAAATATATTCACTTCTGAATACTCGATCATACCAGGAATGGAGAACTTATTTTCACTCCCTGTATAACCGGAAGTTGTTGGGCTTCGAAAATATTTTAGCTCTGTAGGAAACTTCGAACAATATCATAATCCCAATTTTCAGATTTCAAATATGTCTAGTTCTCCAGAAACGTCTAATAGGCACTCGAACTTGAGACACCCTGTAGATTTACAGCGTGTACAAATTCAATTATCTATTAAAATGCCATGGAAGACTGAGTCTATTCGAAACTGAAAATAAAGATTATAATATTCTCATACTCTACAGAGCTAAAATATTCTCAAAGTCCAAGCTTTACCTATTTAACAGAGAGTGAAATGAATTTGTGAAAAATAAATTTGATGTTCTTGTCCACCTTGAAAGAGTGCTTTCATATTTTCTCAAATGTTTGTAATTATTGAATCTCTTAGTGAGAGTTGTAAAATTAATATTAACTAAAATTGATTCTATTTGTCCGTCAGTACGATGTCTACCGAATGGAATGACCTTAAATTGATCAGAAGTTTCAATATAACAAAAAAGTCATTTTTCGAATTACTCTCTTCAAATAAAATTTTTTCATCATAATCATTGATTCTTATTTGGATATGAATCAATCCCTTGGTTAAATAATGTTGATTTGTTTGGTCTGACTGAAACGTGGCTGAATGAATACACTTTAAACAACTTTGGTTTGAGTCAATTGGTGAGTCAGCCTACCCGTAAGTTGGCACTGTTGGATCATTACCAACATATTTGAAATTTTTAATTCTGTGGAGGTTGCTGATTGCCATTTTAGTGATCACGATATGGTTAAATTCAACATTGAGCTGCCGGGCACCGATCATAACTCTAATTTCATATCTTATAGGGATTCAAAGAGATTTTCACCTGATTCCTTCATGAGGGATCTTGAGCAGTCTCCTTTGGACGAACTGTTGAGAAAAGATGAAATTGATGAAAAAGTCAACTTTCTCAATGGATTCTTGTTAAATCTTTTTGATAAACATGCTCCAATTGTTTCACGTCGTATTAACAAACTCCGGCCTCATGGTTATCTGACGACGTCAAGGAGGCGATGAGATCAAGGGATAGAGCTAAGGCTAAATATAGAAAGTCGAAGAAGGAGTTGAATTGGAAGAGATATAAGGAATTGCGTAACTTTAGTACTTCTTTGATACGAACGTCCAAGAAGGTTTATTTTTCAGCTGTTTTTCACTCCCAAAATAAAAAGAATTATGGAAGCAACTAAAGTACATCAACATAGTAAGTAAATCTAGAATCGAGATTCCTGAAGAATTCTCTGATCCTAATGAGCTGAATCAGTATTTTATTAACTCCGTTCCTGGAAAGCAGGCTGTCGACCACGAACTCTTGAATTTTTACTCCTCTAATAGCTTCTGTGAGTTTGATCAGAAAAGACCATTCTCTCTAATAAGTGAATCGGTTTTGTCTAAATGTCTGGATGACGTTAAGTCCGGTGCTATGGGTTTTGACAAGTCAACTGTTTCGATGTTGAAAATTTGCTGTCCTCATATCCTGAAATATCTTGTCCATATAATGAACTGCTTCATTTTAACGGGATATTATCCTTCAGCTTGGAAAAACGCCATTGTGCTGCCTATACCCAAGAAAAGAAAGATTGAACAGCTTAGCGATTTGCGCCCCATAAGTATATTGCCAGCAGTATCTAAGGTTTTCGAGAATTTTTTATATACTCAGATGGTGAAGCATCTTGACAGGTTTGAAATACTCCCGGAATCTCAGTTTGGCTTTCGTCGCGGACACAGCTGCACGACTGCTCTGCTCAAGATTTCCGATGATACTTAGTCAGCCACGGATAAGGGTCTCATTACAGCACTTATATTACTTGATTAAAGTAAAGCGTTTGACTCTATTTGTCATCAATTACTGATTTCCATTTTATCTTTCGTGGGCTTTTCAAATGAGGCTGTGCTACTGCTCAAAAGCTATCTCTTCCACAGAACACAGCGAGTCAAAATTGATGGCTATTTGTCGAACCCTTTGTTCATCTTGTGCGGGGTGCCCCAGGGTTCCCTCTTGGGTCCTCTGTTGTTCATAGTTTATACCCATGGATTTTGGAAATACCTTGAGTTTTGTGAGGTTCATTTTTATTGTGACGATACACAACTTTATTTCAGTTTGAATGCTAATGCTGTTGATGTACTGGAGGAACTGAATAAGATTAATCGCGATTTACAAGCTATCAAAGAGGTGTCAGAACAACATAACCTGCTTGTCAATGGAAGCAAATCTAATGCGATTTTTTTTGGTAATCAGTCAGCATGTGATATGTTAGAGGAGTGTAGTGAGTTTGTTATTGGTACGGAGAAGATTTCTATTGTTAAAACTGTACGTAATTTGGGTTTGTTGATGGATAATTCATTTCGCTACAGATTACATATCTCAGGATGCATAGGAAGATGAATGCATGCCTTAAGATTGCTTTATCCGCATCGCCGCTCACTTCCGCTTAAACTGAAGAAATCACTATGCGACTCTATGGTTCTGTCTAATTTCACCTATTGCTCGCAGGTGTTTTTTGTGAAATTGTTTCAGAATACTTTCAGCTGCAGTCAGAAGGTACAGAACTCCTGTTTGAGATTTATCTTTGGAATTAGAAAATTCGAGCGTATTTCATATAAGTTGTCGGAGGTCAAATGGTTGAATGTACGTAACCGGTTCTTGCTGTCTGCTCTGGTTTGCTATCATGGAGTTGCGCTATCTCGGAAACCATCATATTTGCATCGGAAAATTACTTTTAGATCTGATGTCCCATAACCTTAATATTCGAGGAAGGGGTCTCATATCTCCTCCTAAACATAATTTTTCTATTTTTGAGAGGTTATTCAGTTTCAGCATATTAAGGCTATACAACAAATATATTACCAATGGCTGGCATAGTCTTCCGGTAGTTTCCTTCAGAAAGAGAATAAAAGATTTGTTTTTATCTGAACAATGTCAGTCCAGTAACTGACTCACTTTTACCTGCACTTGTTTTCGCTCCTTCATAGCACTGTGGCCAATTCAGAATGTATTGCCTTTTTTTCTCTTCATCATAGTTTTTTAACCTTTTGTATTGTACTACATGAACTAGCATGAACTTGAATCAGAGTTTGAGTGGAAGAGCAGAGAGTGGCTCCTCGTGTCACAATCTGAACTCCGCCCTGTGATTGTACATTGTTTTTGTATTAGGAATAAATGTATTGATAATTTGGATTCAATAAAGTTATTATAATAATTATTATTGTTATTAAATCAACTATTTCGGCGTGCTTGTTAATGTTAATAGTAGACACGTCTCTGATAAGCAAATGCAGTGGGGAAGTGATTTTCGAAGGCTAGTGAGCCAAAGACATCTGATTCAACTTCAGTGCTTCCTAACTTTTTAATGGATAAGAAATCAATCAAGTAATTTTTCCAATTATAGGGCGAGCGAATCCACAAACGCATTGATTTTGATCCAGCAATATTTGCTTTCGATCAGGATATAGCTATAGATTCGCCGATTCGATATGACATCATAGCTGGCAACGAAAGGCATCTCTTTTCGCAAGACCATGTCAACGGTTCCATATTTCTAGAGAGAGAAATCGATTTGGATTCTGAAAGGGCCCTTCCAGGCAACACCTTCGTTCTTCAGATTCAAGCCTCTCAGTTGGATAATCCTTTGAAGGCAGGAGTTGCGAGAGTCGAAGTCGAAATTGTGGATTTGAACGACAATCTGCCAGAATTCGAGGTAGATTTTTATAATATCAGCATTGTTGAAAATCTGCCCAATGGGTTTAGCGTTTTGCAGATAATTGCAGTTGATCAGGATCAAGGTAAACATTCAATGAAGAGAAGTTTTTCATTTCTAATTTTTATATTTTTATATTTAGGCGATAATGCAGAATTCACGTATCAACTGGATGATAAAAGTGGAGCATTCACATTGGATTCCAGGTCCGGATGGTTGACGGTGAGAATACTACTAGGATTTCTAATTTCACAGAATCTCTTAATTCGCATGTAGAAATGGTATTTTGTCTCAATGTTCACGGGTATTTAATCGGTTTGGCAAGATCCATCGATTTTTATGCAATTTTACAGTTGATAATACACAGAAATGTCCCGAAGCATTGTGTTTAGTTTTCGTGAAAGCACTTGAACTCCTTTATTGCTCTCGAACACTATTTAGTAATAGTAATAATAGTAATTATTGATTCTGAATAATTACAACAACATATAAAAATGGAACACGTTATCATCAAAAATACAATATCACTGTTTTCTACAAAATTTCTTCGAACTTTATTATATGGTTTACAATTCAAAATTAAAATATACAACAACTTTCTATATTTAATTTAGCAGGAACATTTTTCAACTTCATAGGGCAATATATTGAACAACGTTATAGCCATACATTTAACACTTTACTGATATATTACGTAACCCCAAATTTCATTGTCGTATCTTTGAATTAGTAGAAAATATTATAGTTTCATAATTTCCTTCTAACCAGGAAATCGCAGAAAATTAGTTAATTTGCCTGAATTGACAACTCAAAATGCTCTGAAAAAGCTTAATGTACTGCTCCTTGCGGTCACATATTGTTTTCAAAAAATTCCATTCCGAAGAATCGTCGCTTTTGTGTAATTTTGATTTGAATATAAAAGGTATTTCAAAGCACAAGTGCTTACTGGAAGAAAGATGTTGTTTTCAGTGGAGTAAATATAACTAATTTTGAGTGATTTTTAAGAAATGGGAATTGAAGTTTGGAAAACTGTGACTAGTAATTTCAAATTGAGAATGAGGCGTTGGCTCGAGTGGCCTCGTCAATTTATATCAGATAAAAAATATATAATCCATAAAATACTCAAGATACTGTGGTTCTAGAAATGCCACTGAGGGGTTATGGTTCAAAATTTAAATTAACAAATACGGTATTTCACGATGCTGATGAAATTTTCATAAATTCATATTTTTCACGATGCATAGCATGAGCACCTCCGGTTTTTCCGGAAATGACGCCAACTTCCGTTTTTCAAATTAAAACACCATTTTTTTATTGCAGAAATAGATTCCTTAGAAAATTTCAAGTTATTTTTCAGTTTTGGTTGGAAAATTCTCTCTGAGCGGGAAAATTCGAAAAAAAAACCGGAAATAGAGCTCCGCTGAAACAAGAATAACTTCGAGGATTTTGGATGGAAAATTTTCGTTTTTGGGTTTTTTCAAGATGTAAGATTGATGTATCCACTTTAAAAATCAAAATCGCGATTCGTGATACAGGGGGTGAAAAAATCGCTTTCAAAGTCAGGGATGACAAAATCGTGGAAAATCAATTTTTTCAAATTAGAACCCCATTTTTTATGGCAGATATTGAATCTACGTCGAAAAATAATGTGAGTGTATGCATCACACCCTTGCCCTAAAGTGGATATTATCTGAGTTATTCACAAACAACTGTTTTTCGTCTTCAATTTTCAGCTATTTCTTTTCCCTTCACGCCAAAAAGATGAAATTTTCAGGAACTGTTATTTGAACCATGTTGTAGATTTTTCACCTCTTCTTGAAACCGACTTCAAGTTACTATTAGGAGAACCATGGCAAACTCTTACAGTTATAACTAGAGAAGATGCTCAAAGTTTTGACCATTAATTTCTAGACATTTATTTATACGTCTCAGGAATGCTTCGTGCGAGTTGCTCTTCTTATTTCATCGGGAGGAAGAGCAAATGTGTTTAAAAACCAAATTGAGTTTCAAAACTATGAATCTAGAAGGCTTTTCCAGCACTAATCATTTAATTGGATCTTCATATACTAAGAAAATCATATATCAGATGTGACAGTATTCAGTTTTATATCATATATTTCAGGTAAGAGATCAACGAGTTCTTGATAGGGAAAAAAGATCTTCAATTTCTATGAGAGTATACGCCAAAGAGAAAATGCCTAGTATGGTCACGAATAAAATCGGATCTTCGTCAGTCAATGTTGAGGTGACTCTTCTTGATGCTAACGACAACAATCCATCTTTCATTCCCAATAATCTGTACAATTTCATGACAACTACAGATGTGACAAAAAAAGAAAGCATAGGAAAGGTATATGCCGTGGATCCCGATTTAGGTAGAAATGGTTTGGTGAGTATCGAAGAAATTGAAGAGCATCAAATATTGAATTATGAATGTTTTGACAGGTTATGTATTCCATACAAAAAGCCTCGAATATTTCTATACCTTTCAACATTGATCCAAAAACAGGCTCTCTGTATATGGAACGTACACCACTAGTGACTGGCAGGCATCTACTTTTTGTTGAGGCTTTTGATCAACCACAGAATCCTAGCGAACGAAGGTCCGCCCTTGCTGTTGTCTCTGTTGATGTGAAAGCTCCCAGTTCGAATGGTAAGTTGCAGCAGATGAAATACCGTCAGAAGTGAAATCAAACAGTTAATTTTTGGCGTGATGGAAATTTATTCAAATTTGAATTTGTTGGTTATCATTATTATTGTAGATCTTTAACCATCGATTCTTTAAAACAATATAACCAATTAGAGCGTTCTCCATTGATTTATTCATCATGTTTCATTCCAAATCCTGAGCTCTGCTCGAAATTTATAGCATACAGGACAACTCACCCCACGACGGTGGCCTAGTAGATGTCTATGGAAAAGTGATCTTACTTTCATTCAGCTTTGATGTTTGTTAGAAATTAATCTGCGGTTTTCACTGATAATGATGACTTCTAATAAAAATGCGTGATGCACAGGAAGAAAATACATGTTGGGGCTTTTTGGAGCATAGATTTGATCATACAGTATAGTACACGGACGTTGTTTTCTTAAAAAGTTTTAGTAGAGGGGATGAGTTGGTTCGGAATATGAGACAATAGCTTAGGAAAAAAAAGATTAGAAAAATCCGTCTATCACGAAAGGTAGTGATTTGAATCTGAGTATCCTAAGGTTTACGGAATAAACTAAATATTGAACTGATGATGATTTCAGACCTATGTTCTTAATATTTGCTTATTTTTGACAGGTACTAGGTCCAAGGTAGAAATAAAACCAATTCTTCAAACAAGGCCTACTAGTTTCGACTTCTATCTGAAGTCTTCCTCAGGGCACTAAAAATGTATGAAATATATTATAAAATTTTAAGTTAAATAAATTTTAAGTAATTTAAGTGATCGTCAATGGAATATTTCATTGTTTATCACTCAATATATTTGTTCTTAATATATTAGAATCAGTCAAATTCATTGTTTTATAAGTTTGTTTTCATATTCACATTATGTGAGCTTTATTTGATGGGATAGATGGCAAAAACTGTGAATTGCTCGGACAAATGTTAGAAGAAATTCAAAAAGATTATTTCAAGATTTAAATTTTGTTATTTGTGTGTTAGTTGATAGAAAGGAAGAATCCTAATTGTAATTCATGTACAAAGAAAAAATTTTATAATATATTTTTCGTACTTCCGGGCCTAAAGTGACAACTTCACTCCCTTGTGACAGGTACTAAAGTGTCACATTTAATCCCTCCGGGATTAAATATTGACGAAACTCCCGGAACGATTAAATCACAAACAAACAGATTTAAGGGATATTTTATTGAAAAATACAATTAATTAGAATGGTAATTAACGTTAATATTCAAATTAATATTGTGACAGTTCGTCATATTGACCAGTCTTTCCTGGGTTAATGCAGCAGGTAACTGACGAGTAACAGATAGGCCCTTATCATATTGAACTGGTGTTTGTTTCGAAGAATGAGGACTGTGGCATAACTATAGTGGACGAATCGGCGACTTGACCAAATATTTTATCTGAAATTTTTTGTTTATTTTTAATAGACGATTCAATATATCCCTCGGCCACGTTGGAGGATTTCCATCCTCCATGTCTCTTCAGCACGTCTATTGTTGCTCCCGAATCCGCTAACAAAGACGTGCGTCTAAAACAATGTCCCGTATAAGACGTCGCATTTTCTAATTTCAAGAAAGCTGCTATTTGCCGTGGAAATGTACCAAACATGTTTTTTCCTACTACTCGCGTAGAACATTCTTTGTTGATGTATTGAACAAAAAATTTTGAATGCGGTGTCCCTGTCTTTCGCAATGCCACATATTTTCGAAATATCGCCACAAAACTGATGGCACTGTTTTCTGAATTTTTGATCACAAAATTTCGGTCAATTTTATTTTTGGTGTTTCTAATCGCAATTAGGAAGGAATCGCCCAAATCTCTCACATCATCGATTTCTAAATCAACCAACTCTTTTCCACGACAAGCTCCCGCAACGCCCAAAATAAGTGCAACCTACAAAAAAATAGATTTCTTGAAATTTCTGAATATAAACACATTTCCAAATTTACCTTAAGCATTAAATATTTATTATTCGGAGCCTCCCGTAAGAACTGATCTACCTGCTCAGACGTGAGAATTCTTGACTTCTTTGGATTAAATCCCTCATTTCTTCTCTTCAAAAAAGCTAATAATTTTGGAAATTTACTTATATCAATATCTTCTCTAATGTTAATAACCGATTTCAGCATTAAGTAATGTGCTCAGAGAGTTGAGGCACAAACCGCTTTTGATTTATCATTGAAGTAGACTAGCAGCGCATTTTCAGTAGGTTGTCTCACATTTTTAAGCGGCACCACTTTTTAAAAGCATCGTACTGCTGCTCGTGTAGTTTTCTAGATTTCGGTGGTAACAATTCTTCACCTACTTCGGCTGCTCTTTTATCAATATAAGATACACCTTCTTCACTTATGATACCAATAATTATCAATAACAATGTTTCTTTACAATGACACTAGTAATGACAATGTTTCTAAATTATAATTGTCACAACGCAATGTTAGTATGGTAACTTATTTTAAAGACAGTTTATCAAATGAGTTGAAGAGAGAAAAACTGATTGAAATTATTGAAATAATTAATAAAATCATACCGGAAGTACGAAAAGTATCGTATATACCTTGCGAATGAAGTACATTTAATCCTTCAGGTAAATTATAAACTTTACCTTCAGGATTAAATGTACTACTTCAGTCCCGCGGTATATAATATACTATTATACATTTTTAGTGCCTGAGGAAGACTTCAGATAGAAGTCGAAACCAGTAGGCCTTGTTTGAAGAATTGATTTTATTTCTACCTTGGACCTAGTACCTGTCAAAAATAAGCAAATATGAAATATTGAACGCTGAAGAGTTCTCTTACATTGATGAACACGAAATTGTCGACATCGAATCTGAAAATAACATAAATAAATAAATTTAAAAACACTCATTGAGATCAGAGTTCTTTGATGCTCTCATGCGAAACTACGAGAGAATACTATTTCAACTTTCAAAAATACCTCTCCTAAGTATTTGTTGCTTATCAGAGACCTACTGACTGTCCAAGTTAACGAGCACGCCGAATCAGTTGAAGGGATAATAGGCATAATTATAAATCAAATGAGAACTAATGCGTATTATGAAAAAAATTCAATCTGAGAGAATTTTTGGAAAAAATTTTTTTCTTCACATCGTAACTTCTGATCAACTCAACATCATTTCGTTCGGACTTCATCAAGCTCCCGGATGGACATAATTTGTTAAAACTGATACTATTGGTAAAATTCTTTCGAAAAGTTCGAAAAATTCAAATATAGTATTACGTACAATTTGAGAGCACCCCATTCAGAAGAATAAGAGCGTAAAAAAATTTGTGGTAAATTTACTACTACTTACTACTTACTAACTGAAACAGCCCAGGATTGGAGAATGTTTAGCTTTGTGGAATATCGATATAATAAAAAATTTCATTTTCAGATTTCAAAAATATTCATTAAAGTCCAATAGACAGTTGAACTTGTAATACCTTGTATTCAATAGAACTTAAAGAAGTTCGGCTATACTATTTATATCCAGAGATTATTGTCATTGATGAATTCAACCGTATAAGGTGGACATATTTCGGTGTTTTGGCATATCAGCTTTTAAATCAGCTTTTTTTTTCGAGCTATAAGCAAAACTTTAAAAATCGAAAAAGTTATATTTGTCCCTGTATCACGAAGCATCCAGTGGCGTGTTTGTTTTCTTTGCACCCTTTTTAAATACGAAGCTTAACCAAATGATTTGTTTTTTTTTTGAATTGGAAGACCAGATTTCAGTGCCATTTTCTGCAGAAAAAGAAAATACGCTACTGAATACTACGTAAAGATGTGCATGAACATTGTTTCAATTTCAAATTCTATCATCTGTATCAGCAGAAATAAACATTTTATTCGATATAATCATTTTTTGAAGCTCTTGTTCACCCGAACAGAGTGCCTATCATTTTGCCCAAATGTCTGTAATTTTGGAATATCGAGCCGAAAATAGTCTCAATCGATTGGGTTCGACTGATGAAGAATTCGTGGCGAAAGTTGAGTCTGTCCGGCCGGCCGTATCCTATCTAACATCCAGAAGAGATGAGCTAGAGTTTTCATGTTTTCAGAATAGGTTAATTGTCCAAATATCTCGGTCAGGTTCGTTATTGGGTCGAATCTGTTGGATGGTTTAGTAGTGAGCATCTGAAATCAAGTTTCCTCAATAACTACTAGAATATCCATCCGATCCAGTTGATACTTGAAATATTGTTCGGAAAGGCTGCAACAAAACGGCTCGCAAAATTTCGCAGAAATCGGCACGCTAGAAAATTTCGAAAAAAATTACCAAAAATAAATATTTTAATACTCACTATCTCATAAGATATTTCTCGGATTTCAATAAAAATTCGTGAATATATTGAGGTGATCGATATCTTACTTATCCTCAAATTTCATTATCGTAGCTCTTTCCCATCTGAAGATATGATCATTTTTTCATTTACTCGAGAGAAAAGAGAAATGACATCCGTCCCGATGATTTTCTTTGAACGATGGCCATCACAGATCGATAACACTGGTCAATAGTGGCTTTGGTGCCGAAGATTTTGGAGGTAATTTCATATGAATTTGATGCCCTGAATTCAAATATGCTATGCCTGTCAGCTCGAATTCTCAAGATATCAACATTTTTGTGAATTATACATTACACTATTTTAAAAGAAAAACCATGGTTTAAAGAAACAAATTAATAGAGGAATTTTTATTATATTACACAGATATTATTCATTATAAACTATAGAAAACAGAAAAAGTCATCATTTAAACCAATTACTCACTAAACATTTCGGAAACTTCTTTTGCGTGACATTCTTGAATGTATTTTAGAACAATCCTGTTTTAAAGACTAGCAGTAATCTGCCATCATGTGAGTACCCCATCTTCCTTGATAGCGATTGGCACGACAAGGGCCTTTGAAAGTTAAACGAAAACGAAATAGGAAATTAATAATGAAATTATGACAACAAGAAAAAAATTACTCGAAAGAAAATCGAATGCTGGAGCTCTGACTTTTGCCTACCTGGTTTCACAGTACGGCTGAATCAACGTGTCCAAGCACTCAAACGAAAATAGTCACTTTTTCACTAGAGTTCGAATTTGTATATTAACGAGAAATTTACTGCGAAGAAAAGTCCACTGCACCGGACGAGAGCGGCTTCAGTACTGTCTTTGTTCGACATAGGTCATATGCTCCAACATATGTTACGCGCCCATCGGGAAATGAAGTGAATATACGTGGGCCGCACGAAACGAGCAAGCAACTTGGAATAAAAATGAATGGATTCAACTAATAACAATGAGTTGCAGTAACAGCGATCCTCCATACATTTGATATCTTGATGAAATCTTTCACCTTCTCCTCACTAATGTCACCTAAATTATCAGGAAATTGGTCTAAGTGGCTGTGTAAATAGTGCACCTTAATGCTCATGTTACACCCAAGTGATTGACTCATTCAACATAGTTTTCAGCTTTGTGTTAACCCAGAAAAATCTCAATCATTTATGAAGTCAGGGTCTTTAATGAGCTGTCTTATTTGTGGGCCATCAAATATTCCTGCTTTAATTTTTTCCTTACTCAGCTGTGGCATTTTTTCCCTATATATGCAAAGCATGATCCATTCTTATCAAGAGCCTTTACAAATTGCTTCATTAGACCCAGCTTGATATGCAGGGGTGGAAACATGATTTTTTCTCGCGGAACTAAAGGATCATTGATGATATTCTTTTCCCCAACATCCATGAGAGACTAAATCTGCATAAGTCCACTTGTTACGGTTATTTCGATTGATTCCAGTAATATTTACTAGGCAGAAATAACAGTCATCGAAGTATTTTTTGTTCTCTCCAAACCATTGGTACTTCGAATTTCAGAGTTTTCCTTTTCCCGATGAAAGTCTACTGTCGTAAATACTCTGTACAAGTTTTACGGACAATAACCCAGGTTTTATCCTGATCACCAAGCTTCACACCAAAATATCCAAGAATAACCCTTTTACAAAGTCACTAATAGTTTTTCCGTTTTCCAATAACATGTATTCTCCGCATATGTAGCAAAAAATATCAGGATGATGTACACAGCTTCTTCTACTTGAACTCATTTCTATTCAACAACACAAATACAACAATTCACATTAACAATCTACCTTTTAGATTTACTTTTCAACAACACGTTACTAAAGAGAAATTTCATATGACGCTAAGTTCTATCTATCTGCACCGCGGGAATTCACAAACTAACCTCAATTCTCAACTGCAGTTGAAGTTCACTTCAGACTGGACAGCTCCATATATCGGATTTCAATGGAACTAACTGGATGACTCTAAATAGGATTAAATCCCACTTGTCAACTGTTTGCCAACCAATCAGTTATATATCTCATATTGTTAGTCTTCTATTGTAATGAATTAATTAATAATTAATAATTAATAAATGAATTAAAATATAAATTATAATAAATATTATTATTTCAAATTCAATTTGTTACAAATGAAGACTGACAATAAGGAAAATATACAAGAATCTAGCTCTTGTATAAATTTTACTACACTCATTCTTGAAAGTATTAAATAGGAAAAATCTTTGATAGATGAGTGAATTTATCTAAAAATCTAGATCTGATACAGAAAAACTCCTATCATATTTAAATACAGCAATAAAAATATAGTTAAAATCAGCTCAAAAATTCTAGGCACCAAAAAATATTTTTTTGTGGGCCTGTGTAATCGATTGACAAATGCCGGGCTCATTAACCAGTGTCAGTTGGCGTAATATTAATCAAAAATTTTTCATAACAGGAAATCATAGAGATAGAATTCAATCTCGGTGGCTGAAATAATATACGTTGTCAAAATTCAGAAAAGCACTGACGTAAGTTTTTAGGGAAGGGAATTATAGCTTCGCACAAAACTTGGGGAAAATTATGAGTAGTTATTTTTAATTTGAGATATAGGTTTGTTCATTCATTAGGCGTTTATATTTGCATCACACTGTCCCATAGTATGGGAAAAGACTATTGTTCACCTGATCAGAGTGCTTATGGATTTGTTAAGGTTTGAATATTTACTCGCAAGTAGCTCAACAAGAGCGCCAAAGCAATCTGACCTCACGTCAGTGCTTTCTAAATTTTTCATTTTCCACTTATGACTCTAAAACCAAAGACGGTAGCCATGAATACAACTCATCGTTCGTTTCTGAGAGAGGGAGAGAGAACAAGAATAGGATATAAAATTTTGTCTATTTTCGTCTGGTTTTAAAATTGTAGTGCTATAACATCGAAATATGCTCACCTTGTACATAAATTTTTGTGTGTTAGTACACTGTTAAACCAACTCAAAAAGCTCAAGATGCTATTTTTAGGGTGAATGCATAAGTACCTCAAGAAGATCTAGCTAATTTCCGTAGAATATTTATCCTAGTTTCCAATTTCAGGCTTAGATCAATTAAATAAGATTATAGGTTGAGACATGAATCTAATTTGACTATAAACTTAGGATAGATGTTTGAGAAGAAATCATCATTGTTCAGTGGAACAAAATCTCAAAAAATTGAGAGAAGTGGTCGTTGATTTGGTTAAGTAGAAGTATAATATCCACTTCCTCCATTATACAGGGTCTTTCACGAGGAACCTCACCCATATTTATACGGGAAACTACTGAACATATTTTCATGAAATTCAGCACTTATAAGTATTTCACGATGCTGATGAAATCTAAAATATTCTCAAGGCATGAGCACCTCCGGTTTTTCCGGAAATGACGTCAACTTCTGTTTTTCAAATTACAACACCATTTTTTTATTGCAGAAATAGATTCCTTAGAAAATTTCAAATTATTTTGATGTAACATTTTTCAGTTTTGGTTGGAAAATTCTCTGTGAGCAGGAAAATTCGAAAAAAAAATCGAAAATAGAGCTCCGCTGAAACAAGAATAACTTCGAGGATTTTGGATGGAAAATTATCATTTTTCAAGATGTAAGATTGATGTATTCACTTTGAGAATCGAAATCGCGATTCATTATACAGGGGGTGAAAAAATCGCTTTCAAAGTTAGGGATGACAAAATCGTGAAAAATCAATTTTTTCAAATTAGAACCCCATTTTTTATGGCAGATATTGAATCTACGTTAAAAATAATGTGAGTGTATGCATCACTTCCTTGCCCTAAAGTGGATATTTTCTGAGTTATTCACAAAAAACTGTTTTTCGTCTTGAATTTTCAGCTATTTCTCTTCCCTTCACGCCAAAATGATGAAATTTTCAGGAACTGTTATTTGAACCATGCTGTAGATTTTTCACCCCTTCTTGAAACCGACTTCAATTTACTATTAGGAGAACCATGGCAAACTCTTGCAGTTATAACTAGAGAAGATGCTCAAAGTTTTGACCGTTAATTTAAAGACATTTATTTATACGTCTCAGGAATGCTTCGTGCGTTGCTCTTCTTATTTCATCGGGAGGAAGAGATCTGCAAAAGTGTTGTAAAACCAAATTGAGTTTCAAAACTATGAATCTAAAAATCTAAACAAACCTGAACCCATTTCTGACTCGTTCTATGCAGTCCTCCTTATTAGTCAGGGGAGTTGAATAGACAATAATTTTTATCCTACCCCAAACATAATAGTCTAAAGGAGTTAAATCGGGAGAACGTGGTGGCCAAAGATGTGGACCATTGTTCGCCAACCATCGATCTTCAAATAGCCTGTATAGGATATTTGACACATTGAGTGAATTGTGTGGAGGCGCGTCATCTTGTTGATACCATACGTCATTATGGTTCTGTACTAGCGGCTCAATTATTTGAGTCAATATGTCAGAATATCTATCTCTCGAGGGAGAATATTCTTTAAATAATGCAAAAATGTGTAGTGTTCTATCTTACCAGTAAAAGTCCCATCATAAATGTGAACATCGAGAATTGCATTATTCTTGATGGCGCAAAAAATATTGAAACTCCAGGTCTCTTGAAAGTTCCATTGTCTGAAGTGATGGTTTTTCTCTTCACCCCAATAATGACTGTTATGCCTATTGAAAGAACCATTCTTTGTGAATTTAGATTCATCTGTCCAAATTATACAGTCCAAAAGTTTTCTTTCTCTTGAAATCGAATCATCATAGCTTCGCAAAACTCTGTTCTCCTGACGAAATCAGTTTCCTCCAAATGCTGTACCCTATTGAATTTATATGGGTGCATTTTATGTTTTTTCAATATTCTCCAAACACTCGATTGAGATAATCCCAGAGCAATCTCGGCATCTTTGAGATAATTTCGAGGATTCACACGAAAATTTGCAAGAATTGTAGCTTCGTTGTTCTGATCTTCTACTACACTTTGTTCTCTGTGTATAATTTTCTTAACGAAAGATCCGACATTCCTCAAGTTTGTCATGGTTCTGTAAATGGTATCTCTCGTTGGTCTGGGTCGGTCAGAAACCTCTCAATGAACAGTCGAATCGATCTATCTACAACTTTGTTACATGCTCCATGAAGTAGAATGAGATTTAAATAATCTTCATTGGTAAAATTAGGCATAGTGATTGATTTTATAACTTAATACTAATTATTACCAAATTAATAGTAAACACGAAATGCTACTGAATGAAGAGGAATTTGGCAGATGTAATTAATGATATATATCATTCAAAAAAGAATGTAAAACATGTTAAGTTTTTGCATATGGTTCATAAGGAATTATTTATTTATCACTGGAGAGAAAACCGATGGCCGATTAGTTGAAATAAAGAGGTTTCCGATACAAATTCGAATCCAAATTCGCCATCTATTCAGGAACAACCTGTAACTTTTTTTCTCTTGCATATTAGGCTAGTAAAATCTAAAACATGGTTTAAGTAACAGTTCAAGAAAATTTCATTTTTTGGCGTGAAGGGAAAAGAAATAGCTGAAAATTCAAGACGAAAAACAGTTTTCATGCTGAATTTCATGAAAATACATTCAGTAGTTTCCCGTATAAATATGGGTGAGGTTCCTCGTGAAAAATCTTATATAATTACTGAAAATACAATAAACATAATATGGAAAAAGTACCAAAGTAGTCGAATACTCATAATATCCCATTCAAAATAATAGAGTGATGACATACGTTCGGTTGAAGTGGAAGTCACACTAAAGTTTCTTTAACTGCATTTCATTTGCTGGAACATACTTTGATTTAACCTAAATAATGAGCAGTTTTTCGGATTATAACAAAAGTTTTGATCTCAATTGCGAATGAATAGATTCGATAAAGTTTCCGTGTTCATGTCCACTCATCTCTTAAGTTCTTGAATGATTCAATGCAATAAAGACTGACGTTTATGGAATCCGATTATCCATAAATATTTGCAAGACCATTTCCAGTCACTCAGATTTAATTGAGTACATCAATTTTCTCGAACGTCTATGGTAATATCACTTTCTTCCGTCGAGATAAGTGTTTGCTTTCATGAGAATCATTCGAAATGAGAGTGTCTATGTCAACCTTAATTTTGTAATAACTCCCCTTAGCGAAAGTGCGAGAAAAACGTAAATAATTTTTCTCAAGGATAATTCATGAAATGAATTATAAACTAGAGAAAACAAGAAGTGGTCAACTAACATCATATTATGACATTTATTGAGTATTACTAAGTTAAGAATAAATCAACCAGTGAAGAGAAAATGTCTGTGTGCAAAGAAACGTTCTCTCTTGACAGAAAAATGAAATACTGAATAAAACTCGATTGTAAAATCTTTTTATATGAAATGCCAGCTCCCATATTGAAAAAAATGTAAAGCACTGAGGTGAGGTCGGGAGAGTGCTCGTTTTTTCTGTAGTTTTTACCTTGATTCTAGAGCAGTACAATACAAAAACAGCAGAGAGGGCTAATATAAAACAATCGACAAACAAATGTTGGGACAGAATGACGTTGATCACGTCGGGGTCACCAATGTCGGATCGAAAATTATCCCTACTTATGCGTTTCGTCCCTGGCGCACACATTTGGACTCATCAGTATGGCTTGTGTGCGCCATGCCATAGACGCAGGGGTTTAGAAAGTTTGAGGAGCCGCCGGGAGTTGAACCCGGTACCTAGTACCTAGTCGGTGTGATACTTGAGCGCTCACCTCTGGGCCACCAAGCGCTGTGAATTAGGCTATGCGGGGGTTATATGAGGTGCCGCCAAGTGATCCCTACACACTCCCCTGTCAGTGACGGAGTGCCGCTACACAAATAACTAGAAGTAGCAATATCCAAACTTCCTCCAGTTTTATTTCAACCACTATCTTCTTCTACCAAAACTATAATACAGGGTGGCCATTTGAAAACGAAACAGACGAGATTACAGACGGAATAAGTTTTTTCGATAGAAATGCTCGGACAGGTCGATTTCTGTTCCGAGGGGACAACTTAAGATGTAGGTTACGGACGCATAGCGCTTCAACCCTTGCTGCTGCAACCCCCACCCCCAATTTTTAAATAGGGAAGATGGGGTGAGTGATACCTCAATTCAAAGGTATTTTTATACAGATCTCAGCACAGTAATTGTTTTTTCAATTTATGTATTAGTTCTCGAAATATTCATGCGTTAGTTAATTTTATCACATAAATTAATTTTTCAAATGGCCACCCTGTATATTATCTAACTAAATATCCTACCCTAGGTTTAATACATGTCATTTAATCAAAACCCATATATTTTGACGATTCTTCAAGATATTTGCAGATAAAAAATACAATTTGTCGAAGGCGTTTGAGCAATCTGTAATTTTTTTTCTTAAAAGGAAGTATGATCAATATATTTCCTTATGACTTATGATTAGTAAGTCCAACAAAAATATCCATTTTTCGGTTTGTTTGAAGAAATTCTGTAACTTCCTCATATAAATAAAAAAACTCCTATCTCTTCTCGTGATTTCATTTATTTATTCATTTATTTATTTATTTGAACAGGAAATCTCAATAACAGAGGTTCACAGAAATTAAATCTTAAATTATACATTTGTATACAGGGTGGCCATTTGAAAACGAAGCAGAAAAGATTACAGACGAAATAAGTTTTTTCGATCGAAATGCTCGGACAGGTCGATTTCTATTCCGAGGGGACAACTTAAGATATAGGTTACGGACGCATAGCGCTTCAACCCTTGCTGCTACAACCCCACCCCCAATTTTTGAATAGGGAGATGGAGTGAGTGATACCTCAATTTGGGGTCTGATGTTCGACTAGTTTTATTCACTGAAATCATTCTCCAACTGTGCGGTATCAGAACGATTTGAAGTATTTGTCTAACAAATAAGACTTTTCAAAGTAAAGTGAATAATTCATCAAAAACACATTAATCAATTAAATATTCAAATTGATCACCATTAGCTTCCATACAAAGAAATAAGTTTTGTTCGAAACAATGGCGCACATTTTGCAGCATTTCTGGAGTGATTTGACGACATTCGTTGACTATACGTCTTCTTGAATATTCTATGGAATCGAGCTGTGTAGAGTAAATTTTACTGTTCAAGTGGCCCCAAAGAAAGAAATCTAGTGATGACAGATCTGGCGATCTGGCTGGCTATTCAGTGGGACTCCTTCTTCCAACCCACCGATTTAGAAATCTTTGATCCAGATATTCACGAACTGGTAAGGAGTAGTGTGGAGGAACCCCATCCTGCTGAAACACAATCTGATCTTTCACATAATTTCCAGCATTGTTTTCAATAATTTCCGTCAAAATTGGATCAATGTGTCATGGTTGTTTTGAAGCTCAAAATGTCGATTCTTCACGAAAAAACATTACAAGTGCCATGAATACACCACTTCATTTTCAAATACTTAGTTAAGAATATTTCGAGAACTAATACATGAAATGAAAAAACAATTACTGTGCTGAAATCAGTATGAAAATAATTTTCAAATGAGGTATTACTCACCCCATCTTCCCTATTCAAAATTTGGGGGTGAGGGTTGTAGTAGCAAGGGTTGAAGCGCTATGCGTCCGTAACCTACAACTTAAGTTGTCCCCCTCGAAACAAAAATAAACCTGTCCGAGCATTTCTATCGAAAAAATTTATTTCGTCTGTAATCTCGTCTGTTTCGTTTTCAAATGGCCACCCTGTATGTATCTCAACAAAATAAAGTATCTATAAAACACAAAATCACCCAGAAAAAGTGACTACAAATCAACCAAAATGTATCAATTTAAATTACATATTCTGTATACAGGGTGACGTCAACAGAAACATTTTCTTCCTATAACATTTTTCCAAATTTGGCCCCGTTCAAAAGATATAGGGTGTTGAAATTTCATAAAAAAATTGTATTTTCATCTGTAATATTCAAACGACAATATCAATTGAAATGGTCGCTTGTAGAAGGTTTTTGATAACACTCGTGCATATTTTGGCATCAATAGATTTATTCCACTTCTTGTGGGTTTCTCACTACTACTCTACAGATTGGTTAAATTGCATGAAAAACAAATATCACTTGAACAAAGGTTCGTATCTCGTACTTCCTGGAATCATTAGTCTTTTTTGCAGATAAAATCATTCCTCATCTTTTCTCCTATATTGCACCATTCTTGAGATATTTGAAGTTGAAAGGAATTGAATCGATATAATTTTGTCCAAATTTTCTGATTTTCCCAAATCCAACAATAATCAGATTTGTTCAAAGTTGCCATATTTTATGTCTTTATTAAATATTTATACAAGAGGTTGGGGAAATCTCTCTAGTCTATGGTTCCACCACTAAACACTATAGATGAAATTAACCACTGAACAATTTTGACTTACATTCACCACAAAATCTAAATTGACATTTGCTGTATTCATTGTTAATGATGTCTAGCACCTTGTTTAATATTTAATCCAGAAGAATATTCCATAATAAATAGAGACAAAGTTTTCCATCACTCTTCGGTACTTCGGTATATTATGACCGTTGAAATAGGTAAAGTATTTTCTGTCAGGACCTGTTAAATTGAATTGAAGACTTGTCTTTATGAAGAGCTGGTTTTTTATAGCTTCAGACTTTCTGGGTTCATCAAATTATATCTATTCTAACATAGGAATGCTGCAAATTGAGCACATATGAGTTTTAAAAACTTCGAACTTTTTCTAAAAAAGCACTCACCGACATTTCAGAATTTTCGCCAGTGAATTTGAAATTCCACTTATGGATTGGAACGGTAATGGAAGAACAGCTCGAACTCATTACATGTTTCGGACCGCCTGTATCTGTCTCAATTTTAAGGTTAGAAAAAACTTCCGAATTGTCATCGTCTGAGGAGGATGTAGAGTCAGATACGTTTTGTTGTAAAGTTAAAGGCGTAGAACATTTTCTTTGAGAATTCTTAATTTTTTCTTGCATATCAGATTTCAACGACAAGAATTTGAGCATTAGGGATGATTTAATCTTATTCTCCTCATCACTGGAGGGTGCACTCAAATTTATTCGTCCGATCACGTGAATAAACTTCGATACCAATTTTTTATAAATATTATTTTCTGAACCGTCAAAAGTATCGAGAATATCCTGTAACTCAATAAATTTTTTTGACAATGCCTCCGAATCGACCCTGAACTCGAATGGATAACTGGGATATTTAAAAGATTGGTTCCCTTTTTCCATCTTAATAATCTGACGCAAGGCTTTTCTCATTTCATCTATCGTACTCAAACCTGAAATTCCTCGAATTTCCAACTCATAACACAGTTCATCAGAACTGAGGCGATTTATCTCGTAACACCCTCGAGGCATTATGAAAATACAAAAATTCAATCACGCGCAAAATGAGTTGAACGAATAAGAAATGGAAATCTAACTGACGGAATGATAAGGAACCAAAATACCTGACACAAAAATAAACAAAACAATTAAACAAAGAAACACCAGTCCGATTAATACTCAACAGATGTTCGCATTATCCGATTAAATTTTTCTCTACAATAATTCTTTAAGAGGAAAACCGTAACATATGCCACTGAATCTGTTGGTTCTTATCTGTTTATAAAGTATAAATATCGCGATAAAATTTCATGAAATTTGTGCCGTTTCACTTACAAAACAATCTCCAATTATAATTTAAAAACCGCCCATCTCAAGCAGAGAGGAAATCTATGAAAACTAAATTAAACAATTTTTTTCGTTGGGCGCCAATTGTCACGCTTGAACCCCGGCCAGCTCGATTTTACAAATTCAAACGTGCAATAAAAATAGAAAGGAAAATGAAAAAGAGAAATTCTAACTTTCTTCCTCTCTACTTGTACGAGGGTCAATAACAAAATTTCAATATATGTAAATTTTTTCTTGTTTTTATTTTCTGATCGTCGTCCAATCAATTTACCATTTCCTAATCTGGTTGTTAGTGTAAATCTGATTCATCACTTAAAATTTAATAAGAGCATACAATCGTATTGCTTCCAGGAAAACAATTTCAAAGTTTTAATTTCTTCCAACTGTAAGGTTATACTTAGCGTGAACTGGCACAAACGTTTGCCCAAGCTTGCAGGGTAAGGGATGGCACCTTCCTTGGGGTTGTAAGGTCCTAGAGTGTAACCTAGATGATCTGAGGATCTAGCAAATCTGGAGAATTGCCAAAACTCGGTGATATCGTTAAATTGTCGGATTGGAAAATCGGCCAATCGTACACTCAGCAAATCGGGAAAACGGAAAATCGGACTGGTGCTTCCGTACAAACAGTTGTACTTGCAGTGCTGAAATTTATTAATTTGAAACAACCCCATTTAAGTATCAAGTACCTCGGTTACCTTATAACAACTCAAAATCCGAATTAATCGAAATAATGGTGATTCCAACACCACTCCTGTTGTTGTTCTTCGGCGGAACAAACATTCACAAATCCCACCCTTGTGGTCGAGAAAATCTAGTTTCAAATGTTTTATTTATTTCACGAAGTAACAACAGCATCCGTTATAATCGTTATAATAATGCATCGAGGGAAGGACGAGATCGTACCAGTCATATGGGAGTTGCGCTCCACTACACTGAACCTATTGCGCGGCTCCGCGCGAATTTTAAAACGTTCGATTTCGAGCGTTACACCAGTCTCCTAGATTTGTTTTATACCTTTATTATCTTTATTTCATACACCGATTCAACCTTGTTCACAAACTTAGGAGATAATAGAATTTGACTTAGTTTTAATATTTCAGAATATTTGTTATGATGCATGGTTAATTAAAATTCAATCAATATTGAAACTGGAAGCAATAAGCTCATAAACAAGAAAGATTAGAATAGAATGCAATTTCTGACCATAATCATTTCATACTGAATTGAATAACTTAAAACTATCGATATTATCCTTCCAACATTTTCCACATTTTTCTGAAAGAAAGCTACAAATAACTGTTGACAGTTTCAAACAGAATCAAAACAACAAGGAACCGCAGAACACTTTTTTATATGGAACTACCCACCACAGAGACGTTATAACATTTTAATGTGATAACATTTCACTCTAATTATTCTGAGGAATATTATAACTAAAGATCAATAATAGTTACAGATATTATCTTTCATTTAAAAAAACATTGCAAATATTAATTTTTTCTCTCCTGGGGTTCGGTAATAAATTAATATTCTATGGTAAGTTATTAAAATTTGACATAATCTATGAATAACCATTATTCAATATTTATGTTCTTGTTTACGTAATTAAAACAGATACTCTGATCATAAAAATCAGTAATTATAGTCTAAACAGAATAGATTCATATTAATGATTTAACAAAAAATTTTTTATTAAAGAACACCTAGTTGATTTTTCAAAATCAAATTTAGGTATTTCTTCAAGAAAGTATAATTGCACACCTAAATCTGGAAATACTTGTTATCTATCCAGGTAAATTGTTATTGGTATTCAGTACAGAAAATAATCATCAAGCAAAGTAACATCACTTTAAAATGATTATTCGTAGTGACATCATTCATTGTTGTTGAAGATTTCGAAAAAGATTTTCATATTTTTAACAGTATATCAAGAGACCTCATAGACCTGTTCACTGGTCTCTGTCAAGGAGAAGAAACTTCAGAAATATCAGTGTTTGCAAAATCATAGATGATTTTTTCTGGCTTTGAGTGAAAAAAAAGCACAGTGGCAACCTCTTGCCTTGGAAGTTTTCATAGAAATGATTGTTTTCATGATTTGGAAATTTTAAGAAGAAAATTACAAATGTATGATGATAACACCCAATAATTCTGAGGTTTTTGTGGAATTTCTCACTAGAAATATAATCTTGAATTAGAAAGAAAATATAGTAGAACAACAAAAATCTATGTTTATGGTGTTGAATTTTTTTTACCAGAATATCAGTATTTTGTATCTTCCTTCTGGATATGGACCTCATCGGATCAAACATGAGTGAGTGAATCATTTCTTAGAGGGAAAATAATGTTTTTAAACAATTCAGATTCAATAGTGGATGCTGTGGAAAGTATTTTTCATTCAAACTAAACTGGACTACAGAGGGGTATTTGCCCAATGTGAAAACTTAAAATGCTTATAACGTTTCAACGCAGCTGAATATAGAAAAACCGTAATGGAAAAAGTGTTTCTTTTGATCCCAAGAATCTATGGTTAAAATTAACGCAGTGGTCAAAGACTCACCCTGTATAGGCCACCACTGCTCTTTTATACTCCGAAAACGGTTTACAGTATCGAGTTTTACCAAGAGTACCTTTTTGGTGTGAAATTGAATGATGTTTAAGTAGGCTTGAAATTTGCTCAATAAATCTAATATTCAAAAAAGTTGTTCAATACTACTTGGTACGAACCGTTAAACTAGCGCCCTCTGCGAGACTCACGGCCGGTTTCTGAAACGATGATCATCATAGAAATCAACTAATCAGCTGTTGAATCTATGGTCAACGGCCATTTGAGTTGCTGAAAGGATAGTCAACTAGGTTAATTTGACCAAGCTGTCAGTTGACACAGTGGTCAAATATTTCTGGTAAATTGTATGTCAATCGTCATTTTGAGTTTCCGAAACGCAAATTAAGGCTAAATCAGTGGTCAAACTAGTGTCAAAGAACTTGTCAACTAATCGGTGTTGTTAGGCGAATTAACTTGAAAGAAATCTTGTTTATGAATGAAATCTATGTATTTTCCAAGGAAATCTTAATTTTATCGGTATGTATGAAAATAATTTAATAGTCTTTAATATATAATTTTTTTTTTTTATGGAAAGGCATTTATTTTTTCCAATTTTGCGATGTAATATGTTTTCGTTAATAATTTAGTTTTCTCTGAAAAAACAAGCATTTTTGCAACAATTGGTGAATCTATTTTTTCATTGTAGATAATAATTATGGATATCAGCTTGGATATAAGCATGTCTAGTAATTCTAGCGAAGATGAGAACCCAAGGCCACGAACTCTTAGGAGAAGAATGAACTCTTTTGATTTCTACAATGATGTGGAATTCAAAAATAGGTATAGACTGTCCAAGATATTATAACATTACTTCTGAATATGATAGAGGATAAAATAAAGCCCTTAACATCAAGGAACAAATCAGCTACTGCCTTGGAACAAGTACTTCTAACAATAAGCTATTTTGCAACAGGAGCATTCCATATAACAGTAGCTGACCATATAAGGGTCCATAAAACTACAGCATGCAGAATAATTAAAAAGTATCTAGAGTCATTGCTGAACTTCGACCCCAGTTCATATCTATGCCAAGAACAGAGGATGAACGGAATAGAATCAAATCAGAATTTTATTCTATAAGTTCATTTCCGAACGTGATTGGATGTGTAGACTGCACACATATAAAAATACAGTCACCTGGAGGTCCACAAGGTGAGCTTTTCAGAAATAGAAAGGATACTTTTCTCTTAATGTTCAGGTGATTTGTGATCCCGCAGGGATTATTTATTGGAGGACAGTGGCTATCCTTGTCGCTCATATTTATTGACTCCATTTCTGAGGCCATCAACTCCCGGTGAGCAAGCGTACAACAGAGCACAGATCAAAACGAGGAATACTGTTGAAAGAACATTTGGTGTCTTGAAGAGACGTTTTCCTTGTTTGTCTATGGGAATTAGGCTGAAAATGGAGACAACCATGAATATCATAGTGGCATGTTGTGTTCTGCACAATTTGGCATTAGTTCATAATGAAGACGTAGCAGACTTTGATATCGGAGAGAACTTCCCAGATGATCCCCAAATACTTCTACAAATGATGAAACTATATCAGTCAGATCTTTGTTAGTATCAACACATTTCAATGTTCAATAATAATTGTGGAAGAAGACTCGGATCAAAGGTCATACAATCCGTCACAAAAATCCTATGAAGTAAAAGTAGTGTGTTGAGGGACAGTTGTTACAATAGCTCAAATAAATTTATATTCTAATCTACTCTTATTTATAGACTGAAAACATTCTATAAATCCAATTACACCAAATTTCATTTCATTGTTTTTACTTCTGTGTACTGTGATAAAATAATAAAATTGGATGATGTATGAACAAGGTTGTTTGCTCAATTATTTTGAATACTTCAAATTAAAACGATATTTTCATTTTATTGACCTATTGATGATAAATTTTCAGTTGAAAAACAGCATCTGTATTTTTAATACACCAGATACCTACGACTTAATACACAGGTACAGTTAAGCCGCTAAACGATTCATAAATGCAATCTATCGTAAGAAACAGTTGTAAGCAAGTTCAACCAGGTATTTTTTATGGTCACTTGAGGAAAATTATAAGGGTGTTAAAATTTAAACATCAGTTATCGGATAATTTTAAAATCTTAACCACAAAACACTGATATCTTAACCTCTTTAATCACAGAATATTAGTTTTTATCGGAGAATCTGTGGTTGGACAGTCTGGCAACAGGGTCGCCTCATGTCAACTGAAAATGATCATAGATTAGTTAAATATGCACTGAACATCCTTTCGGAAACTCAAATTGATTTGACATCTCTGTCAAGATGATCGTTGTGTTAGTTGACATGAGATTTGATCATCCTTTCAGAAACTGGCCGTCAGTCATAAAAACGAATTCATTGGATGTATCATCTTCCAAAACATATTCGTATAAAATTTCATTACAATGTTACCAGTAGTTTCTGCAAAATTTTTAAAAATGTGTATAATTTTTTTCCTCAATACTTGTATTCTTTTTTATCTTGAATACGGATGGCGTTACGACAATTTTTTACTGCGCAAACCACAATTATTTTTCAGTTTTCTACATATCCTAGAGAGGAGGTCACATTTTTTTGAAACACCCTGTATATATATATAGGTCGATGAATTTTTGCATATCCTAAAAATATATTTTCGTAGAGTAAGCACATGAGAGAGACGTGGTCTAGGTATTTGAATAACAATTAAACATCGATTTTGGATTTTTTGATAGCTGATTTATTTTAAAATTTCAAAAATTCCCAAAAAAAAGAAAACTATATTTGAAAAACAACAAATTTTCCCCAGAAAAACCTTCACGATTTTCTTCTCCAAAATTCAACCTCTTATTCCTTGTTATAATATCTACGTGTTATTTAAAAAAAATTGAAGATTTAAACAATTCCATCTCCAATTTCTTCATCAGTTAGAATACATTAAATCAATCCCGTGTAAAAACTGTTTATCAGAGATCGGATAATTGCCGTGTGCAACTACTAACCGATTTTGATGAAAAAGTTAGACAGTTTACCAGAAGAAAATGGTTGCATTCAGCTGAGGTTAACTCTTCAACATTTTTTTTAAATTAAAGAATGTTATATGTGATAGTAATTAATTGTTGCTTTTCTGTTTATTTTTTCTTCTTTTATTTTTAAAACAAACTACTTTGTCAAAATATAATTCGAGGATAAAATATCCCTAAGATAACCTCTTCAAGAAGGAACATATTGCGGGAGTAAATGATAATAACTTGTCCTATTTTTCAGTCAACAACAATGGACTTCCTGATTTTATCGGCGCTCCTTATGAGTTTTGGGTTGGAGGAAATGTAGGTATTGGAACAAGTATCGGACAGATTCGTGTGACGAATATTCCGGATCCGAGACGTTTGATGTACGATCTTCTCCATGGTTATCACGAAGGCGGTAAAACATTGTGTATTACTTAGGAAGCCATTCCTAATTTTGAATTTTTCAGTTCCCTTCGCTGTTGAAGAAAGATCTGGTACCATAACAGTGGTTGACGAACTGTCGAAGTTTAAAAGGAACGACTATGATTTTGAAGGAGTAGTCACGAATGAGGACGATGTTTATATGGTAACCAACGTTACAGTACATGTAGTAGATCCACATGATGAAAAAACGATTCTGATGAAGTAAGTGAAACATGAATATAATTTAATATATCATGAGTTAACAAGAAACTAAATGGAATAGCTCAATCTGTTTGTCCAGTGAAATTAGGCATTCTCGATAATCTAAAGTTCATGATAAAAACTGAAGAATATTTTTCGAAATTTCGAATCGGACTATCAATTAGATGTAACTGAATGATATAGGAACTGTGTAACTAGCGCTCTCTATGAAAGTGGGGCTTCGAAACAAATTCATTGGATTTATCAGCTGCCCAAACATATTCGTATTAAAATTTATTACAACATTGCTGAGGGTTTCGGCAAAATCGTAGATGAGCATATTTCGTTTATCTTGATTATGGATGATGTTATAAAAATTTCATACAAAACTAGCTGGCCCGGCGAACTCTGACCTGCCTTTCAGTCGAATTTTTGATGTTATAGTTTTTTTAAAAGCTTATTCTGCTTTTCAATACGTATTCTTACATGCAACTGACCCCAGTTTGAATTGCATATTAAATGGGGGTACTCTAATGAATTCAAAAGATCTTAGAAAAATTGATTACGACATCTTGGATTGTGGCTGTATCAATTGATTTGTCAGTAAACAAACTGGGAACGAATTTTGAATTATGTCATTGAGATTGTTAGTGTCTTTGTGTTCGGTCACATATATTGCTCTTTTATTCATCTAATTATGGTTACGATATTATTTTCAAGCGAATAACTATGCAGGATTTTGAGCCTGTGAAGAGAAAGAAATTTGTGAAAAAAGATATCATATTGAATACTATGGAGATATCAACTGGAATTTTATAACGAATCACTATTTTGCTCTTACTGATTCTCGTTCTCATCTCTTCTTTACCCATACCGTCTTAAGTTATTGTGACTCTTAAATACATGAATATATCTACCATCTGGATCGTTATATGGTCGTGATATACAGGTCTGGAAAACGTAGTCGGAAACATAGCGGTTTACGTATATTATTCTACTTCACTTCTAGTCCAGTGGAACAGTGGAAGAACCGAAAGCTCAGTGCGATTTGATATCGAATGAGCGGCGGGTCTAGTTTAATGGCAGTTTGTAGTGGGGATCTAGGAATCAGACTCACAGATCAGAATCATTAACCATAGACTACCTATAGATAGGCAACTCTGGCATGAATTTTAGTAACTAATTCACTTAACAGGGTTGAAGGTCAGGATTGTTGGAATAAAAACCAATTCTCAGACCATTGCCGACATGTTTCGATTTTACTCTAAAATCTTCTTCAGGGCTCTAAAATGAATTACAAGATTGTTTAATTAATAACATCTATAAATACAATGTGTTGGAACATGCAATGAGACAATACATCAGTACAACAAATGAATGAAAATCACATTGATATCTGTATATTACAATGCGTAGATAAATTCCAAATTGAAAATACGAAATTGACAAAAACATCGAATATAATTCAGCTCAGTATACAGGCATTTGCTTTAAAATTAACAAGGAAATAGCTACTTACAGTCTTTTTGTGGTTTTCTAGTCAAAATCATGAAAGTTATGAAATATACAACACTCTTGGACAACATCAAACGAGAATTTAACCTAAAAATGGATATATCGGAAACAGAGAACTGTGACCACAGACATGCCACAAGTAGAATTTAAGTGTGTCTTGATCTACTGAAATGACATTGACATTCAATATTAATAATTCGTTCAAGTTATTTTTTCTTTTATTTTGTTGATAAGATAGTAATAGTAATAGTAATATAATGAATTTTAGTCCCGGCTTCGAGAGCTCAACTTACAGCGCCATCTTTAGTCATCGCCTAGTTGATTACAGATTCCATTCGCACAACGTTCCGTCTCGTGGCGCCCTCTAGTGCATTTTATATGAGTTATCATAGGATTCCACGCAAGCGCAGGTTGAATCCCATATTTTTATTGCATTTGAAAACAAATACATTTGAAATGACCATAATTCTTTTAATCTGCTGTAGATTGTCATAATTTCAATAAAATAATATCATTTAATCAGAAAATTGTGACAATTTGCAGCAGATTAAAAGAATTATGGTCATTTCAAATATATCTGCCCTTAAAATCAAAGAACATACCAATCTTTAAAAGATGAAAGGTAATAAACAAAAAAGAAACTTCAGAAATATATATATATATATATATAATGCAGTAAATAATCAGTTTACATAAATTCCAATATCGAGGGAAAGAATAAACGAACCAACAATAATTATGCAACAATTACTCATCAAGTTATGAAAATACATTAAAAGAATAAATTAGAATATTAGTGACAAATATATCAATTTAAACATGAACATGACAGAAACCATTTCTAAAAGTTTATTTTCTTTTAGATACTTTTTCGGATGCCATCTTCATTATTGGAACATAAAATCTTATTGTTTTTTTTCCCGATAAATTTTTATTAATAGTTCTGTCATAAAAGTACAGAATTAATTTCATGGCAAAATCAATAAACTTATTAACTGAAATTACATAAATTTGGCGTTTCAACGGTAAGTCTCACATATCCGTTGAAGTATTCTAGGAATCTTCTGATAAACGATTTTAATGAAACCAACTATTAGTGGAATACCCAAAACTATAATCAATGACCATGAGCAGTTCACTTATATATAAATACCTTGTTGCCTCAAAGTTTCTTCAGGAGTTCTGGAAGGTAGAAAAAATATGTCATCATTATGAGGACGGCTTACATAATCTGAAAGATTATTGAAATTACAAAAATGATCATCATAGGGAGTAGAATGAATTACTTGGCAAATGAAGTGTTGGTAGAGCAAATCTTTTTAGCTTTCCATGTGGGTCTATACAATCCATATGAAAATGCTTTATGCAAATAATGTTTCTGGATAAATGAAGACATGGATTTCCGATTCTTTCCAACCAAACATTTCTAACACCCTGAACTTGTGTGATGAAGAACCTAGAAAGAAAACAGTGTTATAAACTGTCCCAAATTTTTACTAATCAGAAATTACTACACGAATATGAAATTGCTACAGAAAATATTAATTCACAGTACATTTATAGTGAGTTATAAGTTAATCCAAAACTCCTACTTATATGAATGCAACACATACCTTTTGACATTACTATCACTGTAGCAATTGGGAACACAGCAAGAATGAACCATTTCAATTGAATTAAATTGAATAATTTGAAAATGAATACCTCTCTAGCTGAATAACACTACTTTTGAACCAAAGATAAGTGGTCTATGTATGGAATAAACCTTGAACACGACATAGGAAAAAAAAATGGCGTTGACATAGATAACATGAAAGTTCATGGTCGTTAAAGACTAGTCCATCAAGACCGAGATTCGATAAAATCCGTTTTTACCGATCACTACTGAGAAGTCCTAATTTACCGATCCGCTTTGGAGATGACTACAGATGTCTCTGCAGCTCGTCGAAGAAAAACGTGACCCCCTGTCATTAATACTCCCGAAGCGCGACGCGATGGGTGTTATCATGTCCGTTGGAAATGAATACAATTCACTCTTATCGGAGGAATTATTTTGCCTCAATGAATGACACAAATAATTTCCTGTGAGAATTAGTGTTTGAAAATAAAAACAATTCCACAAAAAACAAAAAACATTCTACGTAATGAGAAATTGAAAAAACAAAAATATTCTATGAAATTAAAAATAACAAATTCGAAATTGAAGTCGACAAATTCAAATTGAATGTTCAAATAATCCACCTTGTTGTGCTAAACAGTAGCCAAATCTATTATAAAGAGATAATCTCATATCTCTAAGAAGATTTGGCGTATCTGCTGTTTTGGCACAAAGTTGGATTATTTTGTACCTTAATTCGGTAATATTTGTCGCTCTTTCAATTTCTTGACCATACACCATGTTTTTCAGATATCCCCAAAGAAAGAAAATATTGGGAGATAAATCTGGAGATCTGGACGGCCATTTGATCGTTCCGTTTGTTGTGATGAGACGGTCAGAAAAAGTTGTCCTCAGATATTCAGTGACAATTCTTGCATTATGACTCGGGCAGCCATCCTATTGAAACCAGACATCATCGAAGTTACTAGGTAGCTGTCGGAATAATCTGATTCTTTAAAAGCTCCAGATATTTTGCAGCATTTAGGTTGCCATCGATGAAGAATGGTCCTATCATGTAATTCCCTAGCATTCCTGTCCAAACATTAAGTTTTTCAGGATACTGGGTACGCATAGGAATATTCAGGTGCTCATTTTACCTAGACCAATATCTTACTACGGATGGGTTATGTTTTCTATGTAAGGAAAACGATGACTCATCCGTGAATAAGATATTGCTCATTAATGAACTACTCTCATTCCTTTTTTCCATCATCTTTTCGCAAAATTCCATTCTTTTGAAATGGTCTTCTGGAAAAATTTCTTGAGAGGTTTGCACCTTATAACATCTGTATCTATTTCTCTTCAAAATATTCCGAACAGTTCTATCGACCAAATCGACCTGTTCAGCAATTTTCCTACTACTACAAGGTGAACTGGTCTCAACAGCAGCACACACATTTATTTCTTTTGCCTCTTGAGTCTCACTGATTTTCTTTGGTGGTTTATCAATCCTGCAATGACGGCATATTCGTAAGCACCCAAATTGCTCAAATTTTTTTACTATTTTACAAATAGCCGAACGTGAAGGTATCGGCCTATCTTCAAAGGCAACAACCGAAATACCATTTTATTATTTGAATTTTCTCTTGAACAGTAAACATTTTTATTCATGCGGATTCTAATTTATTTTCAAACAGTATGGTGTCATCGCATCCAAGCTCGGATTGCGACTGACTTCGATTTTATCTTCGATTCGCGTAAAGCAACAGAGTAGGAGAGATCCAAGCATCCCCACTACGATCGAAACTGCCATTAAACTAGACCAGCCCCTCATTCGATATCAAATCGCACTGAGCTTTCGATTCTTCCACTGTTCCACTGGACTAGAAGTGAAGTAGAATAATATACGTAAACCGCTATGTTTCCGACTATGTTTTCCAGACCTGTGTATCTTCTTGAGTATATGAAACCCTGGGATCATAGGAGTTGGCTGAATTTCAGGTTAGATGGACATGTTTCTATGAATAATCGTAGTAATTGAGCACACTCATTGAGATTTATTCTCCCTTCTGGTGTTTTTCATTAATCTATATTATGTTCATTCACTGATCTGGGTGTGTACCTAGCGGAGCAAGCTATCTCTTAATCACTATAGATAAGAATTTATATACTTTAAAGCGAGCGTCAGACCCGATCACCAACTACTCCGTTTTATTCAAACTTACTTGGAGTTCCCATCTTGCGTATTCACTATACAACCTCACGATCATGAACTCCAGATCATAGAACATTCGTGCTAGCACAACCTGGTCGTAAGCAAAACTCAATGAGAAGAATGTTTCATTTCCGGTTGGAACTCCCATACCCCCACAGCGTCTTTTCAAACCCCTGAGCACAACTTCAATGTAAGCATTGAAGAGAAGGGGAGAAGCTGCAGCCCTGTCTCGGCCCACATTTGGTGATGGGGTGAGACAGTCTTTCTACGATTTTGACGTATGGGGTTTATCGATGGGATTGATATGCCAAATTTTGAGAATTTGATTTCCTAACAGAACTCTGAGTAGTTATTTTCAATTTCAGATATAGGTTTATTCATTCACCGTGGTGGTTTTATTAGTATCATACTATTTCAGAGTAAATAATCTATATATAAATCAATTTTAGCTATTAAAATGCTTTGTATAAAACAAACAAAAATTTGATTATCATGAATTGAATTCTGGGACATAAACTGTTTTTCCTTGTTTCATTCTGTAGTGCAACTGCAATCATACAATCTGATCATCTTGATGATGAAGTAGGCAGTCCATTAAGTGAATAATACCTTAGTAATATAATTTCCAGAACAAGTTCAGCACCAATAGAGTTCCATGTGAAAGAAAACCAACCCAATGTGCTAATTGGCAAATTAGGATTCAAGAATACCAGTACAACTTCACTAAAATTCTCTATAGCAAATCAGAAGGATGTAACCGATCATATCTCTATCACATCAGATGGTACCCTCTTCACTATCAAAGCACTGGATAGGGAGAAAAGAGATATATACAGACTTACCGTGCTAGCTGAGTTCACTAAAGGTCATACTTCTGGAACTGGTGAGTATTTATTAGTTTGCTCAAGATTCTTCATCAATATGAGGAGTCTGCTTTTTGGTTTTATTGTATATACTTGTTCGAACGGATACCTCCTGATATAAACAATATTTATCTGAACCATATCTATGTACGACCCGCAGTAGCTTTCAGAAGGCATCATCAATATACGGTGAGTTTCTTTACTCACCACGATTAATACGATCGACCAGATGTTGACATGAGTGACGTCAGAAAATTGACATTAAAAGTTCTTTTACTGAACCAGGTGGTCGTATTGATCGTCTGATTTGGAGGTCTATGCGGTCTGGGTACATTCTGTCACTGTCAGCCTATAGTTTATAGGATTATTGAATCAGGTTGAGAGGATTATATTTTGCAATTTGTATCATATAATTGACTTCAGCTAAGGTGTTTTTAAACTTCCTAGTTTTTGTTCAAATTTTATTTCCTTGACTTTCAACCGATTCTAATTGATATTAAAAAATCACTCAATATGATCTTTATTATTGCAAGGCGCTAAACTATTTTTGATAATTATGCATTTTTGAAACCTTAAATCAGCTTAGACAGGGTGTCTACCAAAATAGGTGCCAAACTTCAGTAGGTAATACTACAAGTCATTTGCAACAGAAAATGTCCAATAACACTTTTTCGAAAAGTTGATGGTTATCGAGTTATTCAACACTTCTTGGTTTTTTGGAATATTTTGTTTTCCCCTTTAAAAACTAGAATATCTCTGTTATTCTTACAGCAACATCAAATCTCATCATATCATCAGAAAAGGCAGTAAACACGTTATAAAATAGGTACTAATAATGTTGAAAAATGTTTTATACCGGGTGTTGTAAAAGGGTAAATGTAAAAATTGAAAAGAGTGCAAACTTAGTGGTATTTTCTTGTAAGCTGTACCATTGAATATTGGTGAATAAGTGGTTGTTTTTTTTCTATAAAAACTAGTACTTATAGTAATAGTAGTAATAGACTTTTAAAAAGTATATCAACTTTTCACTTAACTCTTTGTTTTTAGATAGTATGATGCCTCCACTCTAGTCAATGAAAGTTCAAATTGGAACAGTCGTCATTTATTCCACTTTTTACAAATATCAGTTATTTACAAATGTACAGTCAAAATTGAGTGGAATTGGCAAGATGTTCGGCCATGTATGTTTCACAGGTAATCACCATCCCCCTCACTGAAACTTTATTTATTTATTTATTCAACATACAATTTGTACAACAATTTACAAATGTAACTTATCATGTTTATCCTTGTATATTGAGATTCCAGGAAAATGATCTCCTCTGGTGTTTTCTCAGTTGAAGAAGTGTTCGGTAATTATCTTCTCTTGTGGTTTTTCAGTTGAAGAAACGTTCGATAATTATCTTCTCTGGTGGTTTTTCAGTTGAAGAAATGTTCTGTACGCCACTGCTGCAAGTTGGCAGCAAGCTCTCAACTTCAATGAATTTTGTACTTGATAGGTCGACCACAAAATTCCATAGCCCGACGGGTTTAGCTGTGAAAATCGGGTTTATCAGTTTTGACTTGATAAAAATCTCTTAGTTTCCATCGTTCTCTAAATGCATCATTTTACAAACGAAAATCTTTTAAAGAAGAAAAAAACAACCACGTGTTCAGAAAAGAACCCAATGGCGCAGATAGTTCGACACTAAAAATTCAGAGAACTCTGGACACCGAGAAAACAAAAATTAAATAATTGAAATTGAAATTGAATAATGAAGTAAAGTACAATATCAAAGTAAATGAAGGTGAGCTGATCCACCAGATATTCTCAAATGGAAAAGTGAAAAATGGCGGTCCGACCAGAATTATACGACATCTTTTTGTCATCTACACAAAAAGTAATTAAATGCATTAAATAAACATGACATTTAGGATCGAATAAACCCTGTCTGATCATAAAATGAGGGACTTATCGGAATAATTCATTCCGCCATCGAAAATTTGCATTTAAAATTCACGGGAAGAAATATAACACCTCTGACGTGCCTCCCCCAGCAACTCTGGTACGGAAAAGAAATCGATTTAGATCTAAATTATCGGCCACGTCGCTACGATATCGATCCTGCGCACCGCGCAGCATCGAGGAGCAAGGTGAAGATAACCGAAATTCCTACGCCGACTTCCAGGCGAATTTACGCGATTAAACTGAACCGGGGAATCTTACCGTTACAATTTACTTTAACGAATCAATTCGACTTATACGCATCTACGAAAAAAGAATATGACTGTTTTCTCAAGTATTGAATATCGGGATATGCTGTTTATTTACGGGTTCGCTAACGGAAATTCGTGAGCATCAGTGCGGGAGTACGCGTTACGTTTCCCCAATAGACAACAACCTAGCAGAAAGGCATTTGTAGAAGTTTTTAGGCGCTCTGGTGAAACTGGATCGAGGTTTACGAAATAGAGAAGGTGGTCGAAATGCTCAGCACTGGAGGCAAACACCAGCAATACTTCGCGCTATTAGAGAAGATCCCACTCGGAGTGTTGGTGCCACATTAGGGCTTCACCATTCCACAGTACACAGAGTTTTGAAACAAAATAATTTTGAGGTCAGATTAGAATTCTATAGGTGGTACCTTAATAAGTTGGAAGAGTGGGGATGTGATCAAATATCATGGACAGATGAGGCAACATTCACTTAAAATGGAATAATAAATTTACGAAATTCCCATATATGGGAAACGGAAAATCCACATGCGACTGTTATATCTCATTATCAGCATGAATTAAGAGTCAATGTTTGGTTGGGATTCATGAGAGGGCGGCTATTCGGGCCAGTAATACTTCCCGATCGCCTTAAATCCAATGAATTCACAAATGTACTTAATAATAACGTAGTTGACATTCTTGAAGATATTTCCATAGCGGATAGATATGAACTTTATTTTCAACTGGACGGATGGACTGGATGAATCAATGCTTTGGGGAGAAATTGATTGGAAGATATGGTGTCTTGAGATGGCCACCTAGAAGCCCCGATCTTACCCCATTAGACTTTTATGTTTGGGGCGCTTTGAAAGAAATTGTGTATAAAAATCGCATTAATGATCGAGAAGAACTAATCAACAGAATTCAGGAATGTTGTGATACAATGCATCGAAAACGTAATAAACTTCGAAAGGTTGTGTATTCTGTGCGAAAAATATATATAAAATGCATTGAGCAAAGGGGTAGGCGATTTAAACAGTTTTTATAATTTTTGATTCGGATTTGCAATAACATTGATTTTTACGTTCATTCAGTTTCATTCAGAGTTTATTTAATGTTTTTATGTTACTATTAATAATATTTATGACTGCGTTTCTGAATTTTATGTTTTTCTGACTTAAAACAGTGATATGGTTGGAAAAACAAAAAGTTAAGTGAAAAGTTGATATACCGTTTAAAAGTCTATTACATGTACTAGTTTTTTCTAGAAAAAAAAAAACACTACTTATTAACCAATTTTCAATGGTACAGCTTACAAAAAAATACCACTAAGTTTGCACTCTTTTCAATTTTTACATATACCCTTTTACAACACCCGGTATAAAACATTTTTTAACATTAGTTAGTACCTATTTTATAACGTGTTTACTGTCCTTTCTGATAATATGGGCAGATTTGATATAGCTGTAAGAACAACATAGATATTCTTGTTTTTAAAGGGGAAAGTAAAAAATTTCGAAAAACCAAGAAGTGTTTATTTATTTATTTTTATTTATTTATTGAACACAGAAATACTAACAGGTATTTCAACCCAGCAGGTAGCGGGTAGATACTCACTTATGATCCCTATAGGTGACAGATCTACTTCAGGGATGCACCCCTGCCTACGCGAGCCTTGATTTATCTCCCAATACCAACCGGGGAAATCATTGTCCAAACCTCATCTCCTATCCAAACCTAATATTTCCCCTCAATTTCCTTTTATACCTACTCGCCAACCCGCTCGGTAAGCGTGGCGTTTTAAATTACCATTATCCTTCAGTAAAACCATGCACATGTCGAGATTCAAAAATATATTACCCCAGGTGGGTAGAGTTCGTAACTCAGAATCCCACTCCAATACGGACAGCCTCACGGATTCTGGGGGAGGCAGAAGATCGACCAAATGTAACTCAAATAAGCAATCCAAAGAACAAACCTACAATCACAAAATGTATATTGAGACATATAATATTAGAACCATGAGAACAGGGGATCATTTGGAAGAATTGGAACAAGAACTAAATGCAATTAAGTGGGATATTGTAAGCCTTTGCGAAACGAGACTTCAAGGAGAGAAAAAGACCACCTTAAAATCTGGACATACCTTATACCAGAACAACACAAATGAAAACCATAGTCAAGGAGGAGTGGCTTTTATGGTCCACAGAAGAATAGAACACCTAGTGGTTAAATATTCGGCAATATCTGAAAGAGTGATATATCTAGTCTTGAAATTGAACAACCGCTATAACCTCCAGGTGATACATTGCTATGCACCGACCTCTACTGCGGACGACGAATTAGTGGAAAAACTGTACGAGGATATAACACATGCTAGGCACCTAGAAAAAACCCACTATGTTGTTATCACGGGAGACTTTAATGCCAAAATAGGAGAGAGACAACCTGACGACTCCGACTATATAGGAAATTTCGGGCTGGGACATAGAAACAATAGAGGCGACACACTAACTAATTTTATAAATACCGAAAAATTGTTCTGTTTAAACACTTTTTATAAAAACAAATACAAAGAAAATGGACTTGGCTTAGCCCAGACGGTCAGGTTAAGAACGAAATAGACTTTATCCTCTCAAATGACAGAACAATATGCAAAGACGTCTCTGTACTAAATCGATTCAATACAGGCAGTGACCAGAGGTTGGTTCGTGCCAGGATATGTATAAATACGAAAATAGAGAGAAAGAACTATTAAGAAAAAATACCTTTCCAACGTTAGAAATTTTAACGCAAAAAGAGGACAAATATCAAGAGGAATTAGAACGGAAACTTACAATAAATTCACTTGAACACAGAAATATTGACGAACTGGCTGAAAAAATAACTGGAGGCATAGAAACTGTAACAAAGAAAATATGTAGTAGAGTGAGAAACCTAAAAGAAGCTAAATTAAGAACACAAACAATAGAAATAATAGAAAGGCGTAGAAAGACCGAAAGAGACCATCCTGAGTATAAAGCATTAAATGCGTCAGTTAAGAAGAACATAAGGAAAGATTTAAGAGCATACAGAACAGAAATATATATTAGAAACCATAGAGAAAAATAAAAATATGAAGGTGCTGAAAATGAGTAAATCTACTGGCAGACAAAAAAGAAGATCACGAAAGTAAAAAACGAACATGGAATTGTAGTATCAGCGAAGACGGAAATTGCTAGGGAAATTAAATTATTCTACGAAAAACTTTATAAATCCTCCATTCCAAAACCCGTAAATCCCCAAAACAAACACTCCAAACACATCCTAAATATAGGTTCAGAAGATCTTCCAGAAATAATGCCATTCAGAAATTAAAGCCGCTCTCAAACAAATGAAAAACAGGAAAACTCCAGGAGAAGATAAAATAACTACGGAGATGTTGAAACTTGGAGGAAGCGCTCTGGAAGAAGCAATTCGTTTACTACTGAATAAATGTCTGTTTGAGGGACGAATACCAAAAGCTATGGAAGAACGCTGAAGTCATTCTTCTATACAAAAAGGGAGACCCTACAAATATAGAAAATTATAGACCCATAAGCCTGTTGTCACACCTTTACAAATTATTAACAAGGATAATAACTAATCGACTGACAGAAAAGTTAGATGGGTACCAGCCAATAGAACAGGCAGGCTTCCGTAAAAGATTTAGCACCATAGAACATTTACAGACAATCAGAACAGTAGTTGAAAAAACAACAGAGTACAACATACCGTTACACTTAGCCTTCGTCGATTACCACAAAGCCTTTGATAGTGTCGAGACATGGGCCTTCTTGACAGCCCTAGACGATGCTAGAATTGACTATAGGTACTCTGCCCTCATTAGAAATATATACGATGAAGCGACTTTCCATGTTAAAATAGATGACGACTTGATGACCGAAAGGATTAATCTGGGTAAAGGTGTTAGACAGGGTGATACCATATCGCCTAAGCTGTTCACTCTGGCTTTGGAGAATGTGTTCAAAAAACTAGCTTGGGACGGAAAAGGACTAAAAATTGATGGAACCTACCTTAGCCACCTAAGATTCGCGGATGACATAGTACTGGTAAGCACAGACATCAATGAATTAAAATCAATGCTGCAAGACCTAAATGAAAAATCAAAAGAAATAGGATTAAAGATGAATTTTGAAAAAACAAAAATAATAAGCCACAGCCCAGAAGATATTATAATAGATAACTCCACCATAGAAAAGGTAGAACAATACATATATTTGGGACATGTAATAAAAAACGAAAAGGAAAACCAAACGTTAGAAATTAAGAGAAGAATACGTCTAACATGGGCAGCATTCGGAAAGCTCAGTTTCATCTTTAAGGATAAAAATATTCCAGTACACTTAAAACGCAAAGCTTACGACAGTTGTATACTACCAGTAGCAACTTATGGTCTGGACACTATGGCAGTGACAAAAAAAGTAGCCGAACAACTAAGAGTTACTCAGAGGGCCATGGAAAGAATTATGTTAGGCGTTAGCTTGAGAGACAAAATTCCGAACTCCGAAATTCGTAGAAGAACCAAAGTAACCGACATCATGGAGAGAATAGCTAGGCTTAGGTGGCAGTGGGTGGCACACGTGGCAAGGCAAAATACGGAAAAATGGTCACACAGGACAACAGTTTGGAGACCCCGAGAAACCAGGAGAAGCGTAGGAAGACCAAGAAAGAGATGGATAGATGATATAGTAGCTGTGGCCGGAAAACAGTGGATGAGAACAGCTAAAGACAGGGAAGCATGGAAGAAGCTAGAGAGGCCTATATCCGACAATGGATGAGTGAAGGCTGAAGAAGAAGAAGAAGAAGATTTCAACCCAACACAGTACTCACTTATTAAAATCTTAACCTAGTCATACATCTACAGAGCTTAATATTAATTACATACAATCATGTCTATATAAACCATAATATTTAAACTAAACAAAAATAAAGTAACAAATTAAATCCCCAAGTAACCACAATATGAGCGAACATAGGTATACCAAATTAAACTCTTTTCTCAAGAGGTGAATCTCACCCTCAAGCATCTCCTGAACTCAGCAAGAGAAACAGAAAATAAATCCAGATCGCTAAATTCGGCATTAAATACTGACTGAATTCTACAGATGGGAGAGTTCTGGGTCACATTCAGACGACGGAATGGTATAGCAAATATCTCCTTTGACCTCAATCTTCTCTCCGGGACCCTGAAGGACACAATCTGGAGCATGGAGGGAACCGAAAGGATGTTGTTCAATATCTTGTATAGTAGGCACATGTCATTTATCTTTCTGCGGACTTCCAAGCTGACTAAATTAAAAACACCTTGAGCATCTCCATAATCATGATTTGAGATTTGTTAAATAACTCGATAACTATCAACTTTTCGAAAAAGTGTTATAGGACATTTTTTGTTGCAAATAACTTGTACTATCGCCTACTGAAGTTTGGCACCTATTATAGTAGACATCCTGTAGAATAAAGTTGGTCAGGATATAATAGGATGGTTTGAATCGTAAATTGATATTGCAAATTAAAAATGAGAATTATTTTGAGCATTTCAGATAAAAGCACAAAAATGTCGATAACATTTTCCAAAACACTAATGATTTATTCATCTTGTGCTGGCAGAAAAATGTGCCATCGTTTTACCCAAATGTCTGTAATTTTCGTATATCGAGTAGAAAAAGGTCTCAATCGATTGGATTTGACTTTCTGATGTAGAATAAAGGGTCAAACTTTAGTAACTCCATCAGGCTGTATACTCTCTATCTTCCATAAGATATGAGTGTTGTATAAATACGTAGATTCTTTGAATATAGGACTAAAAGTATGATTTTGAATCAACGGTTGAAAACATTAAAAAGGGAGTTTAGAAATTTCAAAAATACATCAAACATAATTAATTAACACTATCAATGTGGTTACTCAGAATACGTAAAAATTTTCAACGCACATCTGCAGCAATGATTCCATATTATGATTATCACAAAACTTAAGTAATTGAGAGGCAAAATATTGAACTTTGATAACTCACGTCTGAGTATCGCTCATGATTTCCAAATCATTAATTAAATTATGTCATTTATGAGATTCAAAAGTTTTATCCGTCCAAAAAAATGAATAAACCTTACAAATGTTATATAATTTTTAATACTTAACAAGTTGAAATCCGAATCTCGTAAAAGTACTTAATCGGACGGTACAATTGAACTCTTTTCATTATACCATTCATTCATTTTAACATTTTATCAGCAGTATTTGACGAGTAAATAAATACCTGATTGATGTGGTGACATGTTTTCAGGCATCTATCAAGTTACAATCTTCGTTGACGACGAGAATGATAATAAGCCGATGTTCGAAAGGCCAATTTACGAGGGTAGAATCCGAGAAAATTCAGTGTCTGGCACAGAAGTCGATCTGGATTACCTCATTCACGTCAACGACAAAGACATCGGCGACAACGGTCAATTCTCACTATCTATGTTTGGAAATGGAAGCGAAATATTCAGACTTGACAAGAACACAGGAAAGGTCCATTTCATTAGTGCAGACACTCCACTGGACCGAGAAGAGTCCGAAAGCTTCAACCTTTTGCTTGTGGCAAAAGACAAAGGAGGAATGAGCAGCGAGGCCAAGCTGACCATCAGAGTTGAAGATGAGAATGATAATTCCCCTTACATCAATCAGTTTAACGTATTCAGGGAGGTCGGAGTTCAAGTAGTGGAATTCGACAAGCTGGGGAATCGAGTGGGACACTTTGCAGAAGCTGGTAATGGATCTGAAGGAGTATATGTCTTGACTCAGGCTTATCAGAGAGCCAAAAGACCTAAGGATAAATCTTCGCCATTAATAACAATACCAGAAGATGTTAATATAGGTTTGTTTAAGATATTCGTCAACTAACAGAACAATATTGGTTTGAGTCATTGTCATTTCTCTTAACGGTCTAAACAACTGCGCTCGAATTCTGTTTTTAGTTTTTATATCTTATTCCGTCTTATTGAACGAGTCATAATAAATTTTCAAAACCTAAATGCTCCTACCGTCCAATTTTTATTTCTGTAGGTTATACTCTACTTGGAACGTATGTAGTATAAAATAAAACAATAATTCCTATAGATGACAAATAAAAATTAGTATGTATAATATGGAACTGACATTTTTATAATATTCACTTGAAATTGCAGGTTCATCCGTCATAAAATTGATAGCAACAGATGCTGATGCCGCTGAAAATGCTGTCATCAAATACGAAATAATTTCAGAAATGCTGTTACCAAATAGTCGACATGCAAAAACAATGGCACCAATGCAACACTTCATGATTAGTTCCAACACAGGCGAAATAGGAGTTCTTAAAACTCTTAGACCCGAATCGGAATTTCATCTGAACGTATCTGCCTGTGACAAGGGTGGTCTTAAAGATCACATTGTAGTCAGGCTGATGGTTCGAGATATCAATGATCATCCTCCAGTCTTCAAGAAATCATGGTATAATTTCGATGCCGAAGAGTCCACCTATTACCGAAAAGCAATAGGTACTATTGAGGCTGTCGATGCAGATTTTGGATCGAATGCAAATGTTTCTTACATGATCGATCTGACGGATGAAATTTACGATCTTCCATTTTCTATTTCACCAAACACAGGTGTCCTTAGTATCAATGGTCAATTGGATAGGGAGACACAGGATAAATATCGTTTTACTGTTATTGCAAAAGATAATCCGAGAAAAGGAAAAAGTTTGAGCAGTTCAGTTAATGTGGAAGTGAATGTACTGGATGTTAATGATAATCCCCCTACTTTCTATGGATATGATGATATATTGAAGGTGTCTAAAACAAACAAGAAGAACGACAATGAGCTTCAAGATAAAATTCCAATCTATTATGCTACAATTGCTGAAAACAGTCCTATAGGTAAGTGAAAATTTCAATAACAAATTTTCTCACAAACATAGAGATATTGGTCCAGCATTCTGAGGAACAGTTATGTATTTAAACAAAAATGTACCGAGTTTGATTGTTGTCTTGGAGATTCTTTCAGATATTTATCTATTTATCGTGATCGAACTAACTGAACAGACTGAAATAAACTGATTTCAATCAATTGTGAATCCCTATAATTTATGATCGTTAAGAAACATGACAAGTTTTTCTATTATACATTGTAGAAATCATTTATGGAATAAAATCCCGTATATCATTATTTCAGAAAATTTATTGAAAATGCTGAGACACGAAAATTTTTGAATTGATATCTACTTTACCTTATCATAAATTCAAATGTATGGGTTAATTTGGTTGCTTCTCGGAAACAGATGGTCTACTTTTGACATATATAAGATCGAGGAATGGCAACAAGAATGTGTCAGAAAAATATTGCCAAAATTGAGATACCATAAGATCGCTGCCAAATATGCTCACAAGCACCTGAAAGAATTCAACCTGTGACGTTTTATCACCCTATAGTATCTCCAAGGGATCACCTAGGGTGGCATAACTCCATGGCTGGAATCTGTCACCAGCAAATTGCTCTCAAGGTGGGCTTAATTCAGGAAAAACTTCCTAACTACTATATATCCCGAAGACTCTCTTACAAAATGCGAGAGAGTAACAGTACTGGGACTCTTCGCTGATAATCGATAGGGTGTTCTGCATAACAGACGCGACATAGCCTCTTCGACAATATGAGAGAAACATTTATACTTGTTGAATTCTAAATCCCTGCAGCAGATAACATTTCCAAAACTCACACAAAAAATGAACAAATACGGTGATTTAGCGTTTCAACTGAAGGAATTGAACGATGCGAAGACAGTAAGTTAAATTGCTACAAAGATTCTGAGCACCGATTTGTTGGTCTTGACAACATCGTCCGGCTGAAATCTGGTCATAACCATATGGGAATTACCAATAATTATGAAATTAAGGAAATAATAATAATAATAATAATAATAAGTAATGAACTTAAGAAAATATTTCAAACAGAACAGACAGACTTCATCTAACTGGTGAACAGAATAGATGAATACTCCTCGTTGAAACTTAAGAAACAAAAAATGACCATTAAGATCCCTAATATCAATGAAAGACAAGTTGGCTGAAACTTAAAAGAAGATACCGCTACACTTTATCTAAAGGAGAAACAGCGGAATCGGTGAATTGGTTTACAAAGGGAGGACTTTATAGTGAGTCAGAAATGTCTTCCACTGCAATTCAAGACGGGGCCATTAAAACAAAGAGTTACAGAAAATACATCCTCAAGGAACCAAACATAGAAGAAAAATGTCGCCTCTGTTGAATCACCACGGCGACAATTGAACACCTCATCGTTGGCTGCAGTGAAATAGCTGAAACTGAATATCTCCACAGACACAATCTTACAGCAGGCATAGTAAACCAACAACATAAAGAGCGAATAGCATGTTGAGTTAAGACGACTCCTTAACTGCTCGATATGGGGGCCCCACTTTAAATTTTCATCAAGTATCAACCCCAAAAATCTAACATGTGACTCCACCTTAACACAACCATTTGGAAAATGTATCGATGCCAGAAACTGTGATCTAGACTTTTTACTATGAAAAAAGACACACTGGGATTTCTCAAAATTGATGATAATATTGTGGTTGGACAACCACTCATGTATTGAGTTCAGAACAATCTCCAAATCATGTATGGCAGTAGTTATACAAGGGGCTCTGGTCAGGTAATTCTGAAACCGAAAATCCAAAGAAGCCAAGTAATCAATGTAGAGAATGAATAAAAGTGGACCCATAATACTGCCTTGGGGGACGCCCAAAGCCATATCAACATCATCTGATGTGAACAAATTTCCTCTCATCTCCAGGACAACTCTTTGCCTTCTAGATGTCAAGTAACTCTCTAAAAGTTTAAACTGTTTATCCCGTATTCCGCGTTCCTCAAGAGTTTCCAATAGCCTTCCACGATCGACACAATCGAAGGCCTTGAAGAGATCCAAAAACATAGCCAGTGGAATTTCCCCTTCCTCCAGACTCATAGTTATGTCTTTAATAAACTCAAATACAACAGTTTCAATGCTTCTACCCATAAGGAAGCCATGCTGGTTCGGTGAAAATATATTGAACTCTCAGAAAAAATTGGATAATTTCCTGAAAAGAATTTTCTCGAAAAGCTTGGAGAACGACGGCAGAATAATTATTTAAGTCATCAAAATTCCTTTTTTTTAATAGCGGTTTTATAATAGCTTTCTTCAGGTTTAAGAAATATCCCCTCTTTAAATGAACGATTTATGAGAAATGTTAGTGGTTCATTTATATGGTTAATCGATGCTTTCAAAACTTTAATCGGTACTTCATCATATCCGCATGATACTTTTTTCTTCGAAGACTTATTTGAAACCCTTTGTTAGTGAGGAAATTTCACTGTTGATCTTTCGAAAACATCCTTCAAAACATTCTAAATAGTGATCGTGAAAAACATTCCAGAGCTTGTTAGGATCGAGCAGACTAATATAGATGTCGTCCTATATGACTTGTGAAAGCTGCTCTAAAAATCTTGCAATGCAAATTACTGAAGATGTGTTTTTTAATATTTTCATCATTTAATCCATCATCTGAATTCAAATCAAGATCGGAGACGAATTTTAGTCCTGAGTGGTCACAAAAATGATATTCAACTATTTCAGTCTTGACGACAACCGAGGTCAAAACATTGTCTAAGCACGAGCCAGACGCTGGACGAGTAGGAGCGAAGTGTGTGATAATTTATATCACATATGTCATATCAATATTACATTTATCAAATAAAAACACTCAAATTAGTGATATTTCCACAATATCAGAGGATCTTGATAAAATATCCAGGTTGAAATTACTTATCAGAATATATTCAGCCCTCTCCGAGGCACATCGCTCAAGTACCGCTCTGAGTCGATCAAGGAAGACGTCAATATCAGCAAGTGGCTGAGTGTTAGGCCTATAAATATAAATAATAAGTAAGTTGCGACATCTCAATCTCAATTTAACAGCACAACATTCAAAAACATTAGCTATACTAAGTGAACTGAAATCTGGTCTATCATTACATTTGAATTCAATATTACTATAAATATAGATTAAGCATACGTTATATGAGTTCTATAATATAAAAACCCATAAAGACCGTGAAAAAGTATGGAAATTCTAAAACAAATAACAATAGCCAAAGCCTGCAGAAAAAAGGAATTCAGCAGAAGAGTAAAGCAATATTAACACAGTAAGCTGTTTCTCCAAAATACAACACAGTTCTTCGAAAAAACATGAAAACAGGAGAAATACCCACCGCTGAAGAAATAGAAGAATACTGGAAAGGAATTTGGAGCAATAAAACAAAACACAATGACCAGGCCAATTGGATCCAAGATGAATATAATAGAACCAAACACATCCAGTGAACGGAACGAACAGAAATTAGCGAAGTAGAAGAACAAGGGGCACTAAGTACTACTGCCAACTGGGAAGAGTCAGGCCCGGACGGCATCCCGAATTTTTGACTGAAAACATTCTTCGCTAAACACAAACCCTTAGCTCAACCATTCAACAATATCATTGAGCAGAACACTGAACTCCCTTGATGGTTTGTTAAACCTCACCTCTTACCAAAGAGCCATGATACGAGACAAGCAAAGGAATATAGACCAATAACATGCTTAAATACAACCTACAGAAAACCAACCAAAAGTAATCTCGTACAGGATGTATAAATACCTAAAAATAAGAACCTCTTTCTAACTAAACAGAAAGAATGCAAAGATCAACTACTTATAAGCAATATGTTAACTAGAGACTCCAAAGAACAGAAAAAATTATTAGCAATAGCCTGGATAGATTATAAAAAGGTTTACGATAAAGTTCCCTAGAGCTGGCTCATAGAGGCAATGAACATTTATAGATTACCTCCCAAACAAATGTGCTTCATAAAAAAACCATGCCCAATGGAAGATAGATTTGAACCTCACAACACCAACATCGTCAATAAAAATCAAAGACATCGCGATCAGAAATGGGATCTATCAGGTAGATTCCCTCTCCTCCCTCCTATTTTGTCTTTCCCTCATTCCTCTAAGCTCTATTTTGAATAGCTCAAACCTGAAAACTATCGCGAAAACTGATGAAGAACTAGCACAGCAACTCACACTGGTAAATAAAAATTCAGTGATGATATTCAAATGGAATTCGGGATAGAAAAATGCACGACAGCTCCATTCATTTATGGTTACAAGATCACAATCAAGGCACTAGAACCTTACGAAGCTCACAAGTAGTTAGGCATTGACGAACATGAGACATACAGAACAAATCAGTGAAAATGAAACTGACAAAAGAATACAAAAGGAGAATAAGAGAAATACTGAAAACAGAGCTGAACGGTAAAAATAAATTCACAGCCATAACATCACTGGATGTACCGGCCATTCAATTAGTTTCGGGATCTTGAAATGGACACTAGCCGAAATTAGAAAATTGGACGCCAGAAAACTCCTCACAATATATGTAGCCCTACTCCCCAAAGCAGACTCAGATAGAATCTGTGATCAAGAAGGGAAGGTGGAAGGGGACTGTCCAATATTGAGGCCTGCTACACAACGACCACAAATCTATCGCCAACTCCATCAAACTAAAAAGTCGAGACAAATACATCAGCATGGTATACCGCCTAAGAATGAAAGACACTGAAAGAAAATAGGAGACACATACCAACAAAAAAAAATACAAGCAGATAACAGAAGTCCAAAAAACTCCAAAACAGAAAAAATAAAACAGAGCAGTCTAAAAATTGAAGAAGGAAAATAATGCACGGACAAATTAAAGGAGGAGAGAAACTAACCATCGGCATGGCACAATCATAGAGAAGGCTATCACATATAGGCCTAAAAGTCGAACTGAGGCGTTAATCACTGCTTGCCAGGACCAGGCTATTGCCACAAATTATATTAAATATTATACCTATAAGTACGTCAATTACCCAAAATGCAGACTTTGTTGGACCCAAATTGAAACGATTCACCACATAGTATCTGGGTGCTCGATCCTGGTCAAACATGAATACTTGGAACGACACAATAACGTCGCTAAGCATCACCATTGGAATTTAACATTAATGTCAAGGATAAATGGTTAAACACCAACCTGACCCAGTAATAGGCACTGCAAACACCACTCTTATATGGGATAACTAAGTGCACTGATGGCTCAGCATATGGTTCCTGGCAGCTGGAGTTGACAAGTGTCATCTCATGGCCGCCGTTTTGATAATATATTTTTCCCTCATACGTCCCAGGTATTCACGGGAAAGCGTAATCATTAGGGTCATCATTGCCATTTTACCGACTACCCGATGTAGGGAGCGTACTCCCCACATTGAGTTTTCGAGGCGCCTTGAGCCAGTAACGGCCCAAGATTGATAGTTCATAATTGGTTTGGTATATTGCTTAACGGGTGTCATTGCAGCAACGCGTTTCAGCAACGGATTTCGAAAGCTGAATTATATTTACGATTGCGTGTCATTTGTAATCGGTTGAATGAAATGACCTGATTTTTTCGGGAAGTATTATATTTTTGTACTTCATTAGTAGGGGAACCACCTACATGAAAAAGACCCTCAACAACCCCCCACGAAACCTCCAACATCAAAAAATATTTATTTTGCATTATAATAATGTCGGTTTATTGAATACAATCTACTCAATCCAGCACATATACTGAAATAATTTGTGACCCCCGCTTACCACCGCATAGCCCCCTCGAATTCAAAAATTCAGCGGACAGTGAAACTGCGCATTGCTGGCGATTTTCGATGAAAATAGTATCTTTGTATAAGGTCGAATATAATTTATAGGATGAAATAATTTGTGACCCCCGTAATCTCCCAGAGCACGACAGAAACAACCCCTAAAGCTGACGATCGCAAAAACTAGATGGAAACGGCCGTTGCTGGATATTTTCTCTGCAAAATGGGTCTACCTTAACTCATTCAATAAGCCCCATATAATGAAATAATTTGTGACCCCGCGCCTCAGTCAGAATTGCCCCCTGTAGAATAAAAATTCCAAATTCCGTAGCACGAGGAACTGTGCGTTTCTGGCGATTTTTTGATGGAAATGGCATCCTTGTATATCGTTGAATACCATCTATATGTTGAAATAATTTGTGACCCTCCGCCTACCCCGAATAGCCCCCTCGAATTCAAAAATTCGGCGGACACTGAAACTGCGCATTGCTGGCGATTTTCGATGAAAATAGTATCTTTGTATAAGGTCGAATATAATTTATAGGATGAAATAATTTGTGACCCCCGTAATCTCCCCAGAGCACGACAGAAACAACCCCTAAAGCTGACGATCGCAAAAACTAGATGGAAACGGCCGTTGCTGGATATTTTCTCTGCAAAATGGGTCTACCTTAACTCATTCAATAAGCCATATATAATGAAATAATTTATGACCCCGCGCCTCAGTCAGAATTGCCCCCTGTAGAATAAAAAAGAACTGTGCGTTTCTGGCGATTTTTTGATGGAAATGGCATCCTTGTATATCGTTGAATACCATCTATATGTTGAAATAATTTGTGACCCTCCGCCTACCCCCGAATAGCCCCCTCGAATTCAAAAATTCGGCGGACACTGAAACTGCGCATTGCTGGCGATTTTTCGATGAAAATAGTATCTTTGTAGAAGGTCGAATATAATCTATAGGATGAAATAATTTGTGACCCCCGTAATCTCCCAGAGCACGACAGAAACAACCCCTAAAGCTGACGATCGCAAAAACTAGATGGATACGGCCGTTGCTGGATATTTTCTCTGCAAAATGGGTCTACCTTAACTCATTCAATAAGCCCTATATAATGAAATAATTTGTGACCCCGCGCTTCAATCAGAATTGCCCCCCTGTAGAATTAAACAGTTTCAAATTCCTTAGCACGAGGAACTATGCGTTGCTGGCGATTTTTTGATGGAAATGGCATCCTTTTATATCGTTGAATACCATCCATATGTTGAAATAATTTGTGACCCCGCGCTTTAATCTGAATTGCCCCCCTGTAGAATTAAAAAGTTTCAAATTTCTTAGCACGAGGAACTGTGCGTTGCTGGCGATTTTTAATGGAAATGGCATCCTTTTAAATCGTTTAATACCATCCATATGTTGAAATAATTTGTGACCCCCGCCTACCCTGGAATAGCCCCTCGAATTCAAAATTCGGCGGACACTGAAACTGCGCATTGCTGGCGATTTTGCGATGAGAATAGTATCTTTGTATAACGTCGAATATAATCTATAAGGTGAAATAATTTGTGACCCCGTAATCCCCTAAAGCACGACAGAAACAACCTCCAAAAACTTACGATCGCAAAAACTAGATCAAAACGTCCGTTGCTGGATATTTGATTCGCGAAATGAAAATTTTTGAAATATAGAGGGGGGCAATTCTGATTGAAGCGCGGGGTCACAAATAATTTCATTATATAGGGCTTATTGTATAAGTTAAGGTAGACCCATTTTGCAAAAAAATAACGAGCAACGGCCGTTTCCATCAAGTTTTGCGATCGTCAGTTTTGGGGGATTGTTTCCGTCGTGCTTTGGGGGATTATGGGGGTCACAAATTATTTCATCCCATAGATTATATTCGACCTTATACAAAGATACTATTTTCATCAAAAAATCGCCAGCAATGCGCAGTTGCCGAATTTTTAATTCGAGGGCTATTCCGGGATAGGCGGGGTCACAAATTATTTCAACATATAGATGGTATTCAACAATATAAAGGATGCCATTTCCATCAAAATCGCCAGCAACGCTCAGTTCCTCGTGCTACGGAATTTGAAACTTTTTAATTCTACAGGGGCAATTCTGATTGAAGCGCGGGGTCACATATTATTTCATTATATGGAGCTTATTGAATAAGTTAAGGTAGACCCATTTGCAGAAAAAATAACGAGCAACGGCCGTTTCCATCAAGTTTTTGCGATCGTCAGCTTTAGGGGTTGTTTCTGTCGTGCTTTGGGGGATAACGGGGTCGCAAATTATTTCATCCTATAGATTATATTCGACCTTATACAAACATACTATTTTCATCGAAAAATCGCCAGCAATGCGCAGTTTCAGTGTCCGCCGAATTTTGAATTCGAGTGGGCTATTCGGGGTAGGCGGGGGTCACAAATTATTTCAACATATAGATGGTATTCAACGATATAAAGGATGCCATTTCCATCAAAATCGCCAGCAACGCACAGTTCCTCGTGCTACGGAATTTAGAATTTTTTATTCTACAGGGGGGCAATTCTGATTGAAGCGCGGGGTCACAAATAATTTCATTATATGGGGCTTATTGTATAAGTTAAGGTAGACCCATTTTGCAAAAAAATAACGAGCAACGGCCGTTTCCATCAAGTTTTTGCGATCGTCAGCTTTAGGGGTTGTTTCTGTCGTGCTTTGGGGGGATAACGGGGTCGCAAATTATTTCATCCTATAGATTATATTTGACCTTATACAAACATACTATTTTCATCGAAAAATCGCCAGCAATGCGCAGTTTCAGTGTCCGCCGAATTTTTGAATTCGAGTGGGCTATTCGAGGGTAGGCGGGGTCACAAATTATTTCAACATATAGATGGTATTCAACGATATAAAGGATGCCATTTCCATCAAAAAATCGCCAGCAACGCACAGTTCCTCGTGCTACGGAATTTAGAATTTTTTATTCTACAGGGGGCAATTCTGATTGAAGCGCGGGGTCACAAATTATTTCAACATATGGATGGTATTCAACGATATAAAGGATGCCATTTCCGTCAGAAAATCGCCAGCAACGCACAGTTTCTCGTGCTACGGAATTTGGAATTCTTTTTTTATTCTACAGGGGGCAATTCTGATTGAAGCGCGAGGTCACAAATTATTTCAACATATGGATGGTATTCAACAATATAAAGGATGCCATTTCCGTCAGAAAATCGCCAGCAACGCACAGTTCCTCGTGCTAAGGAATTTGAAACTTTTTAATTCTACAGGGGGGCAATTCTGATTGAAGCGCGGGGTCACAAATTATTTCATTATATGGGGCTTATTGAATGAGTTAAGGTAGACCCATTTTGCAGAAAAAATATCCAGCAACGGCCGTTTCCACCTAGTTTTGAGATCGACAGCTTTAGGGGTTGTTTCTGTCGTGCTCTGGGAGATTACGGGGGTCTAAAATTATTTCATCCTATAGATTATATTCGACCTTATACAAAGATACTATTTTCATCGAAAAATCGCCAGCAATGCGCAGTTTCATTGTCCGCTGAATTTTTGAATTCGAGGGGGCTATGCGGTAGTAAGCGAAGGGGTCACAAATTATTTCAGTATATGTGCTGGATTGAGTAGATTGTATTCAATAAACCGACATTAATATAATGCAAAATAAATTGTTTTTTTGATGTTGGAGGTTTCGTGGGGGGAGTTGTTGGGGTCTTCTTCATGCAGGTGGTTCCCCACTAATGAAGTACAAATATATAATACTTCCCGAAAAAAATCAGGTTATTTCATTCAACCGATTACAAATGACACGCAATCGTAAATATAATTCAGCTTTCGAAATCCGTTGCTGAAACGCGTTGCTGCAATGACACCCGTTATTGCTTATGCTTTTAATTTTTAGTATTGGTTCCGAGTGTTGAAATAGACTGTTAGTTTAATAATGGATTCAAAATGAAATGAGATTCAGTTAATTTTGTGTGAGTTTTGTGTGTTGAGAGAGAATAGATAGAGATTTTAGTTCATCATATATAATTTGTCTGAGTTTGATTTGATTTGAAATTGATTATTGTTCATTTAATTATTTCTGGTGAGATAAATATGTTTAATTATTGCTTCTGCCACTGAGGATGTGTAGCGGTACCTCTTCACCGTGGTCAGAAGTTCGTGTTTACTGTCAGAATATTCGGACAGCCTTGAAATGACGTCGCTTGAAGTCTGCTGTCTCTGAATTTGGTATCTATTGCAATGAAAAACCACATACGTTGAGTTTTCATTAGATCCACACTCGCACTCGGGGTTTTCCGCCAAGTTCAGCGAATGTAATTTGGCCTTGAATGGCCCATGCCCCGTTATTATACATGTAAGGTGGTACCCTGGTCTAAAATAGTCACGCGAGGTGGTAAAGTCGATTTTAGGTATGCACTCAATGTATTTCTGCCCTTTGGTCCCTCGTCCCATCATGCTTGCCAAGTACGCAGGTACTTGACGTGTTGGATTAATATGAGTCCTTGATCAAGGATCACCCCGAGAAAATTAGTTTCGGCCTCCCACCTAAGTGTTCCCAACCTAAGATGCACAGTGGGAGGACAAGTTATACTTAGTTTTCCCTTCAGTAAGACAGCGTGTGTCTTCTTCAAGGAGAGAGAAAGTTTATTCTGCTTCAGCCAGGTCTTAATTAATGAGACTGTCCGTTGCAGAACTTCCTCAATTTCTTGGCGGCTTCTCGTGCGTATGAGGATGGCCAAATCATCCGCGTATGCCAGGGATACGGCCGGCTCCGACAGAAGAATGGTCAATAACTAATCAATCAGGAGGTTCCACAGGAATGGTCCTAGGACGGATCCCTTCGGGCATCCACTATTGACTATCCTCCTGACACACAGACTATTCTGGTCAAAGAATATGTGTCTTTCGGATAAATACGACGCAATAAGCTTTACGTATGGTGATCGGGGTATCGCCAACCGGATAACTGCCAGCCACCACATGTTATCGAAGGCGCCTTCTATATCTGCGAATAAACCCGCCACGTATGGTTGATCTGATTCTTGGATAAAGTTGACAACCTTTTGTATAGCATCCTCAGTAGACCTTCCAGGGCGGAACCCATACTGGTGTTCCGCTTCCTGGCCTGAGGATCTATACTGTTCGGTGATCCTTGGTAGGAGAAGCCGTTCAAATAATTTCCCCATCCCGTTTAGCAGACAAACAGGCCTAAACGATTTAGGGTCGCTTGTTGGTCTATCGGCTGCTTTGAGAATGAGGCATATTTTCCCAGTATTCCAGTCCTTCGGGAAGTATTGGTGAACAAGACAAGCATTGTACAGATTCAGCAATATGTCCGGATGATTGGCGTGGATCTTTTTCAGGATGGCTCCCGAAATAGAATCCGGCCCCGGAGCGTATGTTTTTCTAGTTCGACTCAACGCAGTGTCAATATCGTTCGCATCGAGAGGAATTGAGGCTTGAGCTGAAGGCTCTATGTTCTCGTCATAGTTTTCACTACGCACTGTTGACTGTGCGGGGAATCCGTCTGGACGTGGTCAGAGGTACGAGTTTATCAAGAAGAGCTCTGATAGAGTCTTCTAGGGTCGTCGTATATTCCCCTTCCAGTGACTTCAATCGACGAGATTACAGGTGGGGCCTGGACACGTTCCATTGCCACCATGTATCCCGTCGACCAGCGACTCTTACTGAATTTGATTCTTAGTAATCTCTTCCAGTATTCCAACTTCGTCTTTCTAATCATATACACATATCGTGTATTGGCCTGCCTGGATTCGGCAGCCATCCTTTCCAGTGAATGAGGATCCGTCAGGAGCCGGCTAGACCGAGCCTTCCTGTACCTCTTTCTCTTCCGGTTGAGGTCGCTCTTCAGCGCCTTGAATTCCTCCGTCCACCAACCCGCCTTGTGCCACGCACGAGTGATTGATGGCATCGATCTCGCAGCCGAACTGAATACGGCCTGCGTAAGCCTCGCAACTAGGCGATCGATGTCCTGCTTGTTCTGAACAGAAAGATATTATCTGGCGAGTCGCCTGTCATGTTCGGCGTCAAACAGCTCCCAGCCCGCATTTCCTGTGAGGAATTTGTGCTGGTGCAGTGAAACCGGATTTGGAAATGACGGTATATCGTTTGGATCTTGCAATTGAAAGAACATTACCCTGTGGTCACTGGACAGCCAAGATTATTCGACCGACAAGTTTATCACCAACCCCGTATTGCGAGTTGATAACGTGACGTCTATGTTCGATTCTCCATTAGGGCTGGAGAACGTTTACGGCCCATTGACATTATTGTTATGGACAGTGAGTTCATAATGTGCTACAAGATCTTCGAGCATGGCTCCTCGTCTCTGAGAACCAAATTGGAGATTTGGCATTGGATTTCATGCATATAATAATTTCAGACGTATGGTAGTCAAGCTGGTTCAGTATATCTTTCAGCTTGACTAGGTAAATACTAATATCATTTGCAAATTGGCAGTACACGTTGACTAGGTACACAGTGTCCCTACCTAGTGTAACTGCTATGACCCCTATATGAGGGGTCGAAAATTGAGGAAGATTAAGCACATTTATCTCCCTGTTAAAAATTGCAAAAATAGCCATGGGCATTTGACCCCACCAAATGCATGGTAGGGTTCCTGTAGTACAACAATATCTATTTTCTCTCTATTCACAATGTGGGAAATTTCAGAGGCTACTGCCCCTGATCTTTGACCATTGATCTGTAAAATTCTTGGGCCAATTATGTGCTCCTATCAATCTTGGCCCGGTACAGATCAATCTGATCGCGGTACGCAGGACATTTATTGCTATTCGCCGGATGAACTAAGTGCATACAGAGCTCTGGTGCCTACTTGGTTGCCCAAGCATGCAGTTTATCGTGTGGCCTGAAGTTGACTCATGGTCGTTCTTTTCGCCACACGTACCCCACATGAGGGCATTGGGCCGGAAATGTCCACGCCAGCACGTTAAGCCTCAGGCTTAACTTCTGAGTTCGGTATCGGTTTACCCAAGCCTAACCACTACTAGTCAAGTCGCAACACTATCCAAGTCACTACTAGCTCTGCAGGCTAGCGCCCGAGCTGAGAACGCAGCTCACCCGTCGAGGTTTCACCCTCTCGCCCAGCATGCGGGCTTTCAACCACTGCCACTACGAGTCCTTCCTCAAGCGAGGCAGTATCCGGTCTAAGAGACAAAGCTCTTCCGACCTAGGGGCTTGAACTGCCCCCTTTATACCAATCATCGCGTCATTGGCTAGGACATGCTACGGGAACGCATTCCCTTCTCAGTTTTGAATCTTGGGTATTCGAACCTGAGCCAAGCTCCACAATAAGATCAAGACTGACCTCTAGACCGTTCCTAGTACACCTGCAATCAGGTCATAAGCCCTACACCGCGGCAAGGTGACGGTCACGTAGGGACTAAGTGCATACAGACAGGACGATAAGGGTAAACAAACCGAATATAATCTTGAAAAGTAAGCACCAAAAATTGCCTATTAAGTTTCGTAGCAATCCCGCCAGATTGAAATACAACTGAAAAGGAGTTATCGGGCCAAATCCGTCTAATGATTCAGAAGTAGGGGCATCTGAAAGTTGGTTTAATTTATAATTTTAAGAATATCTATCAGATCAAGTTGTAACGTTGGACATATCTGAACGAGGTTGAAGAAAATACTCGCAAAATTTCGCAAAAATTGACACGCTCTAAAATTTTCTTGGAATTCGAAACGAAAATTTTTTATAATACTTTATATCTCATAAGATATTGGATGAATTCAAACAAAATTGGTGTATGTATGGATGTTATTGTTATCTCAAATATTCTCAAATTCCATTGTCGAATATCTCGTAAGCAATAAGTTTCAGAGAAAAAGAAATCGGAAAACACCCCCAGTTGCCTGGCCGAGTTTACGCCTGCTGTAAAAATATTTCGAAATCCTCCGAGCTCGATTTCCTTATTCAACCGACGATCACAATATTTGATGAAATTTTAATTTTATATTTTCTTCAATTCAAATTGATTTAGTTTACTCATCAGACAATATAATGTTGACAACTCAAAAATATTAATTTTTTTCAGGGACTCCTGTAACCAGGGTGTTTGCTAACGACTCAGATTTCACAGGAAACGGAACGGTCTCTTGCTTTTCGATATACCTTTTAAAAAAATGAAATCGAATTTATTCAGTGTCGATTCGAAACAAGGTGTGGTAACAACTATAGGAAAGTTGGATTATGAAACTGAAAAAGTACACAATGTGACAATAGTCGCCTCAGATCTAGGATCTCCGAGTTTGAGTTCAACAGCACTGTTGATTGTCAAAGTTATCGATGTTCCAGAGGATTTGCGTCTTTTCGAAAAACCCGTTTTTGCCCATAGATATTACGAGATAGAAGTCGAAGAAAATGTGCCTGTACCTATGAAACTCCTCACCTTGAATGTGACTGATTTTTATAAGAACTATAAGTTCAGATATAGCATAGTGTCGGACAATGATGAAGATGTTAAGCAGATCTTCAGAATCGACGCTAGAAATGGAACTTTGTTCGTTGTGAAAAGTCCAGATAGAGAACAGAAGTCACGCTATGAACTAATCATCAAACTGGAAGAATTCAAATTACGAAGAGATATGACAGTTATGGTCTATCCAGTTTCTGGTGACAGATTGGGAAAGCTTGGTAAGTTGATTTAAAATTATTTAAATAGACCTCTAGATAGCACAGTGAACTGAATACTGGTGGTAACAAAGTTAGGGAGCTAGGTAAACTCTGACTTCAATTATTTTTATTAGGAGAGACGATTCAAAAGTTTGAATGAACAAAGTAGTACAAATTTAGTTTAAATTACAAAAATATTATTTTTTCAACACAGTTTCTCAACAAGTCGATAAATTTAGTTGAAAAGTTTTTAAATCTTTAATTTTACTTATCTTTATCTTGATTAAACCGAAAGGCATCGATATCTCCCATAACTTTGCTATCAAATTTTCGGCCTCGGAGATGATCTTTAGCCGGGGAACAAAATCACTCATTCGTACAATTTGATTTTGATAAGTATCTCAGAAGATTTCACATATTGAAGATAACACAGCGGTGACGAAATGAAAACGGAGGCAATTCTTGAGGAATGATTATGAAACTATTAGAAAAGTTTCATAATGAGTTAATTTTGAATTTCAAACATTTAACCTAGTTTTCTCTTTTCGAAATTATGTATTATATATTTTGAGGTTTTGCTGGATCTAAAATTTACCTACTAAAGCAGAAAAACATGACATGATAGTCATCGTGACTTAATGAATTTTCAATTGGTTATTTAAGTAGGTAATTCACTTCATTTTTCAGGTTTAAACGAAGTTAAAGTCATCGTAAGGGTGACTGATATAAATGACAACGCCCTAAGTTCACAACTATGGGAAAACCAATTGTCGCTGCAATACCTGCGTCCGCTAATTATGGGTTCCACATAGTTCGACTACAGGTAAATGAAATATTGCAAAATATATTTGGAATTTATTTCAAATATCTCTAACAACCACGCAGCTACCCATTTTCCTTTGAAAATTCAAAAAGTGTTTTTTCTTGTTTTTACTTAACCAGCATAATTAAATTATTCGAGTTTTTATGAAAAACCTTTCAAGAACAACAGCAATTGGGTATGAGGCTTCTGCTTAATTGATCTGCACGCAAGAATAGAATAGAATAGAATAGTTATCATTAATCCATTCAGACACAATACAGTGTACAGGACAAGTCAAAATATACATAACCTAGAGAGGCATTGAAATTACGAAGCATTGGATGCATTCATCATTAAGATATTCATTAATACTATAATAACATTCACTTATAAATAAAGATTTTATTTTCTTACTTAAGCAGAAAGCAGACAACTTCAGTGATTTAATTGAATCAGGAAGATGATTATACAAAATAATACTCTTATATTTAGCTGATGTCTCATATTTCATTGTTCTATGTTTAGGTACAATAAAAATTCTAGTATTCCTTGTATCATAGTTGTGAGCGCTGGAAAGCTTAGGAGTATACGCTTCATTCTTTTAATGAATAAGAGAGACATTTGTATAAATATATACAAGGAGCTGTTGAAATCTCATGTTTTACAAATACAGTCTTACAAGATGTTAGTGGACTGAGACTGCTAATCCAATTATATTATTCGAATGATGCGTTTCTGTGCTACAAATACCCTCATAAGATCCCGAGAGTAACCCCAGATCAGAACATTATATGCCATGTGGCTAAAAACCAAGCTGTAGTAAACATTTAGGACAGCAGCGAGAGGAAGAAAACCCTAATACGACGAGATTGCATAATATGAAGAACTGAGCTTCCTGCTGACATGTGATATCTGAAAATTTCATCTTTTTTGGCGTGAAGGAATATTTGCAGATTTCCATCCACCATGTCGCTTGATAGCTAACATCAACTCCTGTATTTGCTAATGAAGTTGCAGAGGGTCTTCTAAAGAGAGTGCCCAGCATACAGTTTGAAGTTCTTTAAACTTCAGAAATTTCACAATTTTAAGTTGAATTCACAAAAACGTATTTTTTCCGACAGACCTGGTTTAGGCACTTTCCACTTTGATATCACATTCAGAAGCCTCGATTAATAGTATTCACGTAAGATCTTTTATCAACGTAATTTACTTATTGCCACTGTGAATCTACGTGACAGTCCATTCTAAAGTGAAAAATGATCACAATTGTAACTTTTCGACTTATTTTACCTTTGTCCATTTCTTACTCACATCCTTCGTGTTGAAGACAATAAATTTAAATGGAAAGATACCATTGCCTTGAGGGAATAATTATTCGTGAAACGAAATTTTCTCCGAAACTACCGGATAATAGAGGAGATACTAAATGGTGAAAAACAGAATTTTGCATATTTTATTTACATTCGTTAAACTACGATTAAACTAACAGTGTAATCAGATTTAAGTTCAACATTCCATGAAAGAAAAGTTTCATACACTTTTTGCAAAGGTACAAATTGAGGAATGAAATAAATTCAACAATCCTCACAAATTATACAAAATCCTATGAAGATATTCATCGAACAAAACATTAAGCAAAAAAACCTTTCTTGAATTACCCTCAATACTGATTGTAGTTGGCGATAATCAATGCAAAAACTAATTTCAGGCTAGAGATCCTGATTTGGGGCTCAACGGTGAAGTTCGCTATCAAATTTTAGGACGTATGGGAGAATCCTCAAGAAGGTTCGCTATCGATCCAGTCACCGGCCAAGTGCGCTCCATCTCTAGTTTTGTCAAAGACGCTGGAAAAGTTTTTGGTTTCGATGTGAAAGCTACTGATCGAAGAGGGGCCGATGATGGAAAGAGTTCTATAGCCAATGTATTTGTGAGTATTTTTCCTACAGAGAGATGGCACTAACATACTGAGTTGGAGACCCAATTTCGAATTCGTTTCATATATTTTTGAATATCGAGTCGATGATCTTCTCAATCGTTTCGGCTTCATGATAAAGAATCCGAGTTCAAATTTGAGGATGATCAGCCGGCTTTACAGCTGTATACTCTTTTCTTTTTCAAAGGAGATGAGCTATTGTTTTCACATTTTCAGAATAGATTAATTGTCCCAATATCTCGGTCAAGCTCGCCAGTGGAACAAATCCGCCCAACACTTTATCAGTAATGAGCATTTGAAATTTGGGTTCCTCAAAAACTCACAGAATATCTCTCTGATCGAGTTGAAACTCAAAAAATCGTTTGAAAGACGTGGAAAGTAGAGGTCCGCCAATATTTGTTAAAATCCCCAGGCCAGAAAATTTTAGCAAAATTCCTAAAATTTGAGCACAATTTCTAAAATTTTTTCCGAAATATTCGATCACTCCAAAAATATTCGTCGGATCTCAACCAAAATCTGCATTTATGGAGATTAGTGATACATTGCGTATTCTGAAATTTCTTTACTCTAGAGTACACACACGAGAATATAGAAATTTTTTTTATAAGCTTGTTTTAGGTTAAGCAGGAATAGAGTAGCACTTTGCCTAACAGTAATATTCACATATATGGCTCAAAATAGTCTCAATAGAATTGGTTCGACTTTCTGATGAAAAATTCTTGGTCAAACTTATTACTTATGACAGGCCGGTTCAGAACGAGTGTGCAAAACTACTGATCTCACGTCAGTGCTTTTTTGCATTATTTTAATGAATCCGAATAATGAAAAACCCGAATAAATTATCTAAAGATACTTTGAAAAAATGTAACAGTGCGAGGTCCTTCAGAATGTTCCTATTTTACCGTTTTCAACATAATATTAATATATCTTTCTCTCCATTGAATATTTATCAGCCATGGCAGGTGATTCAATGACAGTTTGATCAAAATGCGTGGAAAAATTAATCACTCAAATTCCTTCTTAACTTTATTATTCTATATTCTATAAACTCATGTGACTTCATCGCATGAGGAAACTCGTAGATTTTCTCGTGGGTTGACTTTATAATGATCAAATTTTAGAATAAGAAGTGCATCAATAAGTTATATACAGGGTGGCCATTTGAAAATGAAACAGACGAGATTACAGACGAAATAAGTTTTTTCGATAGAAATGCTCGGACAGGTCGACAGGTTGTTCTGTTTCGAGGGGTCAACACAAGATGTAGGTTACGGACGCATAGCGCTTCAACCCTTACTACTACAACACTCACCCCCAAATTTTGAATAGGGAAAATGGGGTGACTGATACCTTATTTGAAATGTATTTTTATACTGATTTCAGCACAGTAACTTTTTTTTTTCATTTTATGCATTAGTTCTCGAAATATTCTTAACTAAGTATTTGAAAATGGAATGGTGTTTTCATGGCACTTGTAGTGTTTTTTTTTTGAGAAAAATCGACATTTTGAGCTTCAAAACAACCATGACTGAGGCTTCCGTCCTCCAATCCACTGACATAAAAATCTTTAATCAAGATGTCGAACAAACAAAGCGTATTGCGCAGGAGCTCAATCTTGCTGAAACTGAATCTAAATTATCTTCGATATAATTTGCAGTATTTCCAATAACATGCGGTAACACTTGATCGATAGAAATCTCCAAAAAGTCTAAATACGTACATATCTCTTATCAGATTATCAGGTAAGAAAATCCAATCATTAATGATGCCACAGAAATATTCCAGTCCCAATTCATGAAACGATTTCTGACTTAATTATGAGGTGTTTTCTCAGTTGGCTACAATATGTATTCATTTTGTTGATTATTGAATTCATGCAAACAATCAATAGGCGAATAGAACCGCAGAATTCTTCAATCAACTACATTTAGATAAACATGTTTATAGGAAGTATGTTTTGGAATTAATGTCAAGGTTTCAAGAAACCGGGTCCGTGGCTAATAAAAAACGAAACATGGAAAGAAATGAAGTAGCTGAAGTAGCTGTTCTTGGACAGATTGCTCTGAATCCAATGACGAGTACGAGGCAGCTAGCAATGAATCTGGTATTACACGAACTCGAAATGAAAATATTTTGAAGCATCATAAATTCCATCCTTACAAAATCCCTCTTTGACACGCACTAAACGAAGATGATTTTGACCGTCGTGTTGAATTTTGTGATACACTTTATAATTAAGTCAGAAATCGTTTCACGAATTGGGACTGGAATATTTCTGTGGCATCATTAATGATTTGATTTTCTTACCTGGTAATCTGGTTAGAGATATGTACGTATTTGGACTTTTTGGAGATTTCTATCGATCAAGTGTTACTGCATGTTATTGGAAATACTGCAAATTATTTCGAAGATAATTTGGATTGAGTTTCAGCAAGATAGAGCTCCTTCGCAATACGCTTTGTTTGTTCGACATCTTGATTGAAGATCTCTATGTCAATGGATTGGAGGAAGGAAGCCACAGTTATGGTTGTTTTGAAAATGTCGATTTTTCACAAAAAAAAAACACACCAAGTGCCATGAAAACACCACTTCATTTTCAAATACTCAGTTGAGAATATTTCGATAACTAATGCATAAAAAAAGTATAAAAATACCTTTCAAATGAGGTATCACTCACCCCTTCTTCCCCATTCAAAATTTGGGGGTGAGGGTTGTAGTAGCAAGGGTTGAAGCGCTATGCGTCCGTAACCTACATCTTATGTTGTCTCCTGCGAAACAGAAATCGACCTGTCCGAGCATTTCTATCGAAAAAATTTATTTCGTCTATAATCTCGTCTGTTTCGTTTTCAAATAGCCACCCTGTATATTAAACTTTTTATCTACATCATTAAATAAAACTTATAAAGGTGTCCAATCTTCTAACGCTTTCTTTATTTCAAGTCTGAAATAAGCATTATTGAGAAATTTAGGTTGGGCAATAAACATCATCTATTATTGTTCTTGTAACCAACGTTTAAATAGACGCCTTCTATAGTTTGCAAGGTAAAATTTGGTTAGATTATAGTAAATTATAATTATACAGGGTCTTTCACGAGGAACCTGAAAATTTCATCTTTTTGGCGTGAAGGGAAAAGAAATAGCTGAAAATTCAAGACGAAAAACAGTTTTTGGCGCTCTTGTTCACCCGAACAGAGTGCCTATCATTTTGCCCGAATGTCTGTAATTTTGGAATATCGAGCCGAAAATGGTCTCAATCGATTGGGTTCGACTCCCTGATGAAGAATTCGTGGCGAAAGTTGAGTCTGTCCGGCCGGCCGGCCGTATCCTCTCTAGCATCCAGAAGGAATCAGCTAGAGTTTTCATATTTTCAGAATAGGTTAATTGTCCAAATATCTCGGTCAAGTTCGTTATTGGGCCAAATCCGTCGGATGGTTCAGTAGTTATGAGCATCTGAAATTTTGTTTCCTCAATAACTACTAGAATATCCATCCGATCAAGTTGTTACTTGGAATGTTATTGAGGGAGACTGAAACGAAACGTCTTGCAAAATTTCGCAGAAATCGTCACGCTAGAAAATTTTTTAAAAATTCCCAAAAAAAAAATTTTCAATACTCAATATCTCCTAATATAAGACTTCATTTAGATTTAAATAAAAATCCGTATATATATTGAGGTTACCGATATCTTACTCATCCTCAAATTTCATTATTGTAGCTTTCCCCCTTCTGATGATATGATCATTTTTTTCATTTACTCAAGAGAAAAATAGAAATGTCATGAAGTCCGAGCTTTGTCATTGAAAGATTTGCCATCACAGATCGATATTCGTTTGACAACTTGTGGACCTAGATATCAGTTTCAGTTGGCGTTATATCAATCAAAATTTTAATAGAATTCATAGAGGTAGAATTCGATGTCGATGACGTTGTCAAAATTCAGAGAAGCACAGACGTAATGTTAATCAAAAAATTTTTTATCATAGAGAAAGAATTTGATAGCGTTGTCGAAACTCAGAAAAACAATGACGTAACTTTAAAGGAGAAGCATAGAACAAAATTTGGTGAAAATTATGAGTAGTTATTTTCAAATTGAGATAAATGTTTGTTTATTCATTAGGCTTTCATATTTGCATCACATTGTCCCATAGTACGGAAAAAGACTATTGTTCACCCGACCAGAGAGCTTATAGATTTGTTAAGGTTTGAATATTTACTCGCAAGTACCTCAACAAGAGCGCCAAAGCAATCTGACCTCACGTCAGTGCTTTCTGAATTTTTTTATTGAATAACTCAGGAAATATCCACTTTAGGGCAAGGGTGTGATGCATATACTCATATTATTTTTTAACGTAGATTCAATATCTTCCATAAAAAATTGGGGTTCTAATTTGAAAAAATAGATTTTTCACGATTTTGTCATCCCTAACTTTGAAAGCGATTTTCATGAATCGCTATTTCGATTTTTAAAGTGGATACATCAATCTTACATCTTGAAAAATTCCAAAAATGAAAATTTTCCATCCAAAAACCTCGAAGTTATTCTTCTTTCAGCGGAGCTCTATTTTCGAATTTTTCCGCTCAGAGAGAATTTTCCAACCAAAACTGAAAAATGTCACATCAAAATAATTTGAAATTTTCGAAGGAATCTATTTCTGCAATAAAAAAATTGTGTTCTGAATTGAAAAACGGAAGTTGACGTCATTTCCGGAAAAACGGAGGTGCTCATGCCTTGAAAATATTTTAGATTTCATCAGCATCGTGAAATACTCATAAGTGCTGAATTTCATGAAAATACGTTCAGTAGTTTCCCGTATAAATATGGGTGAGGTTCCTCGTAAAAGACCCTGTGTACGAGTTCCATCATCAAGCTTGGCTACGCTGGCCGACCTCCGGGAATATAAGACGGTTAGATAAGGAAATATCGAATACAAAAAAAATCGGTAGTTCATGTTGATCGAAATGAATCGAACCATTACATTGTAAGTGGCAAATAGGGATGAGATCTATATGTGGAATTTTGAAATATTTTTTATTTCACTTCTCATTTCCGTCACTGGTTGAAGGAATGATTTACAGAGTTTTTCAACCCTAGTCATAACGATGAATTAACATTCGAGACGTCGAGATAAAATGTCTCAGGCGCTCAGAATGTCCTAGCCCCTAATTCTTCATTGCTACACTTCTTCCGTTTGACATATTTTCGAAATTGGGTCATCGCAGAACTCCCCCGGTCCATGCCCCGAATTTGAAACAACTGGAGCGTGTAAAAAATAACCGTACTCAAGATATATGAATAACCGATATTTTCCAGGTTTACATATTGGATGAGCAGAACCAGCTCGTTCTGGTGATGGGATTGAAGCCCGTCGAGGTAGAAAGAAGCATAGATAACATAACTTCGTGAGTATTTGTGAGAGCTTATTGTGTTTGCTGAGTTCTCATCTCTACAATTTCAGGGCTCTGTACAACGTTACCGGCTACGACATCCGAATTAGGAAATTGGAACCGCATTCCGAGCGGAATCAACTTGAGGCCAGCGCGTAAGTGTCACGTTCTAACCATTTCCAGTATTTTTGTTGTTCGCACCCTTGTTGACATCAAACAGTTTCTATGTAACTGCATTCGTTTTCGGGAAATTTTATTGAAACTGCTACTTCGGCGAATTGCCAATTTCGAATTTAGAGTGAATATATCGATATCTGATGCTTTTATGTGAAAAGATTTCTTCAGAGTTTATCTGCAAGAAATATATTTGATTTGTGCTTGATAATTATATTATAAGAGGGTTCTCTTAGGATATATTTGGTGGAATTCATAAGGGTACGTAGATACCGAAGATACATGGAGGTGGAGGTCGCATTCGATATATCTATGTCAAAACAAACCTTTAGTTTGATATGATATACCAAATATGCTTCACCCTCGCAGCCTACCATGCTTGAGCATATTGACCCAGATGGGTGGTAGAGTGTTACAAATAAGTTTCAAAATTCATTTGATGTGGATTCATTTGGGCGAGAAAAAATTCTGAAATGTCATGGAATAAACTGATATACCTATTGTTTTATCGTGTTACTAGTAAGCGGATTGATCCATAGGCCCGTAGATCCATAGGCCAGTAGATCCATAAGCCAGTAGATCAATAGGCCCATAGATCAATATAGACAATAGATCAATATGAACCATAGATCAATGAAGCCCATAGATCAATGAAGCGCACAGAAACGCGGAAAAGAAACCCGTTGAAAGCAAAGAAAATTGAAAGAACGCAAAGAAACACAAAAAAACGCGAGAAAACATGAAAAGACCCGAAGGAACACGAAAGAACGCAAAGTGCCCAAAAGGACCAAAAAAACCCGAAGGAACGCAAAAAAACCCTTTGCAAGCGAAAAATATGAAAAACTGGAGGAAACACGAAGAAAAGCGAAAAACACGAAGAAACGTGAAAAAACACGATAGAACACGAAAGAACGCGAAAACTCACGAAAGGGCCCGAAGGAACACGAAAGAACCCGAAGAAACACGAAAAAACGCGAAGAACCACGAAAAACTGCGAAAAGCCCAAAGGAACCCGAAAAAACCCGAAGGAATGCAAAAAACCCCGTCGAAAGCGAAAAAATATGTGTAGGATCGTAAGTTATCCCTATTTATGCGTTTCGTCCCTGGCGCACATATTTGGACTCATCAGTATGGCTTGTGTGCGCCATGGCATAGACGCCGGGGGTTAGAAGTTTGAGGGAGCCGCCGGGAGATGAACCCAGCACCTAGTACCTAGTCGGTGTGAAACTTGAGCGCTAACCTCTAGGCCACCGAAGCGCTGTGAATTAAGCTATTCGTGGCTATATAGAGTGCCGCTAAGAGATCCCTACACACTCCCCTGCCGCTGACAGAGTGCCGCTACACATGAAGAAACACGAGAGAACGAAAAAAATCCAAAGAAGCACAAAAAATCCGAAAGCGGGCAAAAATACGGAAAGAACTTGTAAATTGCTTACCCTGTATATCAATCGATCGCGAATTCATTGTAAATAACACACCCTGTAACACATTTCATTGAAAATAGCTTCTTTACGCGGAAAAACATGAAAACTTGAGAAAAACCCTGGTGAAATTCGGCGATACGAATGCGCAACTCAGATGTGACACCCTGTATATGAATCGAAAATATTATATCGAATTAAGAAGCCGTAAGCAGAAACAGCCGAAATAACTCGATGGAAAGTATTTGTTAATAATAGATAACGCATATGAGACACCCTGTATCTAATTGATTCGCAGTGGGTGCTTTTTCCATGAAAAAGAACCAAAGGAATTCGATTCGCGATCGGTGAATTTCACAAAGGTAAAATAAAAATTATTCGATAAAGGTCTAAGATGTAACCGTGAACTTGGAATTTCGTTCCATTCTTCCGAGTAGATCCGATCGTCGATCGGAAGTTTTGCGTTTCCATGCCGAACCCGGTTTTTAAGACGATTGAATCGCGAAACCCGTTCGGGTTTCTCCGTGGAAATTGTGACAGAATGGAATGAATGAATATCAAATTAGCAAATTTCATAACGGAAAATCTAGGTCTATCCTTGATTTCTGAGGCCGTTCGAACTGAATTGAAAGAAAGGTTTCACTATATGTGAGGAAAATCCTACCTATTTTAGGTTTTTTTGAAAATATCCATTGTTTACACGAATGAAAAATATAAGCATATTTCGATAATATTCATTTATTCTTGAAAGATCCCTGAAATGAAACGATACGGTAGATTGTTTTATCTTTGATTTATAATCGAATGAATACCTGAAAACCTCTCTTTAAAGCAATTTCAAGCTAATTTTTCAACCTCCAGATGTTGTTTACATATTTCGTCATTTGACAACGATTGCATTATATCTTGATATGCCTTTCGGTTGGATATATTATTTACTGAAAATAAAGGAAATAAATCGTTATGAGACACGGATATAATGCATAATATTACCTATAACGGTCCAATTCCACCAATTTTATACTTGAAGTAATCTATTCGTTGTTCATCGTTTGACGAAGTATGAAAACTGACCGGTCTCGAACATCGAAATAAATTACGTCAAGATGGGCCAAATATAGTCCGAAAATGGGCATTTTCAGATTTAAATTTTAAAGTGTTATTTTACTACTTGGATATGAATACCGATATCGTCAGATTGCGAGTTTCCTAAAGTTTCGTTCTCTACCGCCGAAAGGCGGTAGAGGCGGTAGGGGCTTCTACCGCCCCCACGAAATGAAACACTTGACGATTTCGACGAAAAACGTAATTTTCGCGATTTTCGTTTGAAAATTCCTCTCGTTTCAAGAGCGCCCAGGGGGGGTGTCGCGGTCGCTTCTCCTAGAAGAGGATACGCCCTTTCGATCTGTATTAAGATTGTCCCGCGTTCGGCCCTTCGGGCCTCACGCTCCGCTTCGCTTCGCGGGTCCATGATGGGACCCCCGCTCATAATCTTCTCTGGTTTGTTTCCTACTGCTATATTTATTTTGAGAAATTTCTGTTGAGCTTTTAGAAATAATTTTAAATCGATCCGGATTAATAAATAAAAAGGTTCTTTTTTCAGTTCAATGTTGTTTCGAGATGGCTACGATGCTATTTCTTATGTATACTCTTGTAAAGACCAAGTCATTTATTTCACAATTTTTTATGATGGACTGTTTTTTGTAGTTACATTTGAAGAAATGCTGGTTTAGTTTCATGTTCGTAATTATATCTGCAATGATATATCTGTTGAGTTAATCTCAGATTTGGAAACAAACTCGATGGAAACTTCTAATCTATTGTCGAATAGTCGAAGTAAGCACAGATACAATTAAATATATGGTAATTTCGATTATGCGGTTTAATCTTCCATTATATAAATAATGAATACAGAAGATAACAAATTACTTAATAGTAGTCGTCATTTGATAATCATTTTAAGAATGAAGACTATGGGTAACCTAGTACTTAGATACAATTTGAAATCGCTGGACCTCATGTGGTGTATACATATTTCGTTAACAAGTACCTATGTGGTCATCTTCTGTCAACTACAACGGACTAGGATTCGGAAACTGTTGTTTGTCTGAAAACAATTCCGAATAACTCAACAGAACTCTGAGTTGACACAAATAAGAATACAAAAAAAGGTTTTTTCCGTAGTCAAGTCTCTATCGCGGCGAACATTCGTTCTCTGCGACTGAAATGGTTTTCGTGTGAATAAACATCCAGTATCTGATTGTTGGAGAACTCTTTCAAACAGGGTGAAGCAAGCACCACTTGATATACGACCAAGTTCCTTAACAATAGCCTTAGGTATCGGAGAAAGAAACCCTTAGAACGAATAGAGTTTCGAACTACACGGGGAGTTAATAATTGTACGGAACGAACTTATATTTGCTTAGTCGGGGAGATTTTCCACCACCCTCGAAAGGAGACAGCGATTAGTTTCGGAATAATAATCATTTCATTCTGTAGGAAAATCGCCGAACTCCTTGAGATTTTTTGGGCTTTTCGTATCGATTCGTAACTTTTGTGAACAATCTTTGAGGGTATAGATGGTGCGCATAAATATAATGATAAACTGAAGCCTTAGCCGAATCAATTATTTTCAATTTTACACGAGAAAATTTCTTCACTGGTTGAGATATCTCTTAGCAGCGTGATTGGATTGGATTGGATTTCAATAATATCATCACAGGGTGTTTCAAATTCTGTGTTGAAAATTGTGATCTTAAATTGGCCATAACTTCTGTTTTTCAGATAAGAACCATATTTTTTTATAATTGTGTTGGATTCTGCGGTCAAAAATAATGATAGTTTTCTCACATGATTATGCTCCTAAATTCAATAATTTCTGAGTTATTTGAGATTTTTGGATTTATGGTGTACGTAGAGTCAAATTGATTTCATCTAAAAAAATTCAATGAATATTCTTTCTAAACCATGGGAACACTCTGTACCCTTAGGAGATAAATTATCTGTTAATAATTCACAAGAGTCAGGTGTTATTATTATTCGTTATCTTCATTTCTCGACTTAACAAAATGAACCGTTATTCTAGTTACGAAATTCTGGATCTATTTTATATACATGGTAATGTGACAGAATTATTATTAGTAGAACCTGCCGGACCTTCAACGAGAAGTATCCCCATTTAGCTTCCATGACGGAGAAGATCTTCAGAAAATATGTTTCAAACATTCAAAGTTTTGGATGTGTAAGAGCCCCTAAAGAATACAAAAAAAGGGTAGTTGATGATGAGGAAAATTAAATTAGTGTTTTTACTTATTTCAAAGCGAATGAAAATGCATATTCGGAGTGCAGCTCATGAAATCGATTTAGACAGAAATTCAGTGCACCGAATTTTGAAAAAAACACAACATGCATGACTACAAATATGAGAAAGATCATGTATTAGAACCAGGTGACTAGGTACATAAAAAGGTTAAATTTTTGTAGGGGAATATTAGAAAAACTTGAAAATAATGAAAATTTTTTGAAAAAGATCATTTGGTCAGACGAAGCAAAATTCAATAATGAAGAACTATTTAATAGAAAGAATTGCCACATTTGGAGAAGTGAAAATCCTCAAAGAAAAAGACAAAGAAACCTCCAGAACAAATTTAGTTTTAATGTGTTTGCTCTTTCGATGAACAATAAAGTGCGGTACTACATTTATGAAAAAAATTTAAATAGGGAAAAATTGTTGGAAATCCTGAGAAAATTTGTCTCTGAGTTTTTGAATGAACTGCCGTTGAGTCAACTACCGCATATTATCAATTGGATGGGGCTCCGGCACATAGTTCGCACGAGGTGTATGAAGAACTGAATGCAATGTTTGGTAATCGGTGGATCGGACGCCATTCTTCACTGTTTTGGCCCCCACGATCTCCCGATCTTGCTTCCTTAGATTTTTATTTATGAGGTAGAATAAAAAACATAGTCTATGAATTTCTTATGGACAGTGTAGGATCGAAAGTGTTATCCCTACTTATGCGTTTCGTCCCTGGCGCACACATTTGGACTCATCAGTATGGCTTATGTGCGCCATGCCGTAGACGCAGGGGTTAGAAGTTTGAGGGAGCAGCCGGTAGTTGAACCCGTCACCTAGTACCTAGTCGGTGTGAAACTTGAGCGCTAACCTCTGGGCCACCGAAGCGCTATGAATTAAGCTATGCGTGGTTATATAGAGTGCCGCCAAGAGATCCCTATACACTCCCCTGCCACTGGCAGAGTGCTGCTACACACTCCCTTACCAGTAACGGAGGAACGAAACCAGTGCGTGTTACAAGGTCAGTAGGTGTAGCCGGGTGATGGTCACCTGAGCTGAGCTACACCCACGGTATGGCGCGGTCGCTTGCAGAACCGCAATGGTCCATAATCACGTCTGGGTCACCAATGTAGGATCGAAAGTGTTATCCCTACTTATGCGTTTCGTCCCTGGCGTATACATTTGGACTCATCAGTATGGCTTGTGTGCGCCATGCCATAGACGTAGGGGTTAGTAGTTTGAGGGAGCCGCCGGAAGTTGAACCCGGCACCTAGTCAGTGTGAAACTTGAGCGTCAACCTCTGGGCCACCGAAGCGCTGTGAATTAAGCTATGCGTGGCTATATAGAGTGCCGCCAAGAGATCCCTATACACTCCCCTGCCGCTGACAGAGTGCAGCTACAAAAGCAAAGAAGATTTAAATTAAATTATATTTGTTCCAAGAATTCAAAGATGCAATATCTCTACGAATATGGATTTCTATGATTTTAGATAAACATGATAACCAATTCACTGGCGTTTCTCTTTTGTTGCAGTAATTATTCTCATAGACGCCTTCAACCATACATCAATTTTTTGTTTATCTACATTATTGAATTAAGCAGAGCCACAGTACTCAGCTGCAGAAAAGAATAACTCTAAGGAAGCTGTGCGTAGTCACCCACTAGCATCTCAAGAATATCCAACGAATTTCTGAAGAATGTTATTCCTAGTTTTTAATTACAGGCGCAGATCATCTAATGAGCTTTGAAATCAAAAGATAGATCTAATTTAACTCCTGAGTACCAGAGCTGTGCCAAAGCATTGTGCTTAGTGCTCGTGAAAGCACTCTAAGCACTTTAGTGCTTCCGAGCACTGTGCTCGCGAGCACTTTTCAAAGGCTAGTGCTTAGTGCTTGTTTTTCGGAGCACTCTCGCGAAAATCTTAGTGCTTAGTAATCCGCTAAGCACTAAGCCTTTCCGAATTCTTGAAGTAGGGTCAATATAAGCAGGTACGGTATTTGATTTTTTTTATGTGCGCAAAGATAATATGATCGTTTTGAATTAATATTCAGTATTTCTTCAGTCACCATTGATTTGACTTTATGGTTATGAAGGCCAGAAATTTTTTTGTTTTTGCGCGCTTGTTACTAGTGGAACAGGCGGGCTATCGTTCTGTCCAAATGTCTGTAATTTCCGAATATCGAGCCGAAAATGGTTTCAATCCATTGGGTTCGACTTCTTGATGGAGAAACCTTGGTCAAATTTAAGTAGGTCAGGCTGGCCGGCCCTCCGATCGTATCTCTCTATCTTCCGAAGGAGATGACCTAGAGTTTTCATTTTTCAGAATAGGTTGATCGTTCAAATATCTCGGTCAAGTTCGTTGTTGGGCCAAATCCATCGTTAGTTATTAGCATTCAAAATTTGATTTTCGCCTAGAATATTCATCTGATCAATTTATAATTTGGAAGGTGTTTTGATGATGTTAAATTAAATGGTTTTCCAAATTTCGAGATAATCGCCACTCTAGAAAATTTATTGAAGATTCCCAAAAAAATCTTTCATTAGAACCGATTCTTTATAAGATATTCGTCAGATATCTATGATGTTTCTATGGACGTTATTGATTACCTGAATATAATTGAATTTCATCAATCCTGAAAATATATTATAATTTTATGGAACCGGAAGCGAATAGATTGGAAATTTTGAATTCTCATTCCATGTTACTATAAGCCTTCGTGTCTCATCACAAAAAAGAATCCAAAATAGGAAAATTTCTATAAACAATCTGATTATCAGCTACATTTGATTTCATAACGATTTCTGGATGAAATTATATGGTATTCATCAAAATGTGTTTTGTGCATTGTAGGTCAAATGCTTATTTTTCAATAATTTATGTTTCCATTGATGACACTTCATGAGTCTGAAGTTGTTTAAGGGCTAAATTGTGTTCGTATAAATGCATGTTTATATCGTATCACTTATAGAACAAACGCGTTGAGACTGCTTTGAAGCATTTTCAGATTTTTCACTTATATGCTCCATCCACACTGAAGCGAACAATGCATCACATCAGTAGTCTCGAACGTCAGAGAGCGAAAACGGTAGAAATACTTTGAGCAAATCTGTAGATTCCAACTGAAAAATGGTAAACGAGGAAAACCATATTCTTAAATAAACTTCATTCATTACTGGTTCAAATGGTGGGAATTCGAATAGATGTGAAATAAAACGAAAATTCGAACTAGACTAGAATGATTTATTGCACAAAATTTTCTGTACTCTTTTTCACAACATCATATCACTGATTAAAATGGATATTACACCATAATAAAAGAAGATTGATAAGCTGTTTTAAAATATTGTAAACAAACGAATATTCTCACAAAAACGTTAGACCAAACTGCCGTTCCCAATTGGGAATTTTTAACCCAGATGTTCTTGTGCATATTTTTTATGACCCATCAATTTTAGCACTCTTCGGAATTTCCGTCGGCAAATTTGTTGATTATTTGGCAAGTTTGTAAAGCGTTCAATTGGGCCCTAAGCTCACGGAGATATTTAAATACACAAAACCAGGGTTCAATAACTACCTATCAGTAGCACTCGGTGGGTAACCGGTAGTTGTAAAATTCGAAAGTTATGGCAATCCTTGAAACACAGCCCTCATTTTTGCGCGCTTGTTTCTAGGGGAACAGCGAGCTATCGTTTTACCCAAATGTCTCAATCGATTGGGTTCGACTTCCTGATGAAGAACATTTGAGTATGTCCGGACGCGGGCCCTCCGGCTGTTTACTCTCTATCTTCCGAAGTAGATGACCCAGAGTCCTAGAGTTTTCATAATTTCAAAATAGGTTGATTGTCCAAATATTTCGGTCAAGTTCGTTATTCGGCCAAATCACTCGAATAGTTTAGCATTTGAAAGTTGATTTTCGCAATAATTCCTGAAATATTCATCCGATCAATTCGTACCTTGGACGATTTTGAAATAAAAGGGTTGGCCAAATTTCGAAGGAACCGACACGGTAGAAAATTCTTAAAACATTGCCAAAAACATTTTTTCAATACTCGATATCTTATCAGATATTCCTTCGAAATCAACAAGAATTCGTACATAAATCGAGATAACCGATAATTTGTATGCCCCAGAATTTTACCGTCGTAGCTGAGTTTTTGAATAAAACAAATCAGTTCTAGTGTGAGATTCAAACCCGGGAGGGTTGAAAAACATTAATATTAGGTAGTAATGAAAATTGTTACAAAATTTTGGCGGATGCGAAATTCTAATGGTGAGATAGATAACCATAAATACACGGGAAGTTTTTATCTTTCTAATTCACATATGCAAAATTTAATATACGTCTAAAGGTTAAAAATTCATTCTTATGTTGAACGTTAGCGAGAAACACAAAGAGAAGCGAGTATTGAGTTTATCAATCAACGTATTTTGTTGGATAATTGTTTCCAATTGTGTTAATTTTTCACAATTCTTATAATTTTGTGATATTATTTCGAGAAGAAATTGTGAAATTTCCGTTTCAAACGGGATTTTGAACGCTCGTTCACTTAATCTGTCTGAAGCCGCCAACATCCAAGGTAAATGAAAGAATGAAAAAACTGTTGATGGTTGTAAAATAGAATTTTATGTTTTCGTAGGCTTTTTATTAGGATTCTGACTAAAATTCTTGATGAAAATGGTCTACAAGTACACCTAATTACATCTTCATATAATCGAAGAAGGTCAATATCGAAGTGAAACCCCGTGATAAGGCATAGTGGACATTTCTCCTCATTTAAGTTGACCTCTACACGTCTGCTTGACCACCCCCAAGGAAACGGACACCACCTTCAGAGAACACTGCACCATCCCTAAACGAATCGAACACTCACGAATATCGGATGAGTACAATATTTCATTTATTTGTTTTTTTTTACACTTTCTCCTCACTTGTGAACATGATTTATTTATCACAATAATAATTTGTGAATGAATGCCGGCAATCATTAATCTAAGCCCTTCAGGCACTGTATAATATTTTAAGAACCTCTCACACAGTGAATTGGTGTGTTATTTGGAACAATATATTACAGAATTATTTATCCTGTGTTATCATTTTGATCAGATTCTATACAGTACAGTGTACATTTTGGTGGTTTATATCATATATTTTCAGGGGTTTTATATTTTTGGAAACCACCTGGCGCCCTCAAATTAATTCTTTTTGAATTTTCTTAAACCTACCCCCTTCTCCACTGCAGCTAAGCCGCGAGCTGCGCCCCTGAAAATAACTTATATGTTACCGTATCTGTGAATCGGGTTAAAATTCAGTTTATCATGTAACAAAATGTCAAAAATGAATCTACTTCAATAAACAATTCGAAGTGACATTTTTCAACTACATTGGAATGCGAAAAGCACTAACGTATTGTCACTCTAATCCCAATCAGAATATCTAAAGCATTAAAAAGCATTGGCGTGTCAAGATTTTTTTACTAATAAGGAATAATGTATAATTTTGGTGCTCCAGAAAAACTGAAAACTTCATATTTCTTGGGCACTGAAAGCACTTCTAGAGAAGTAAAATTCATTTGCCAGGACATTTTGACATTTTCAAGCAAAAAGCTCACCCCAATTATCTTCTGAGAAACCATACTTCTGGGTAATATTCCACTGGACTAATAAATAATATTGAACAAGCGCTCAAGGAAAAGATCATAATTGAATGCAATTTGAACACTCTGTGATAAATAAAATTTCATCCTAAAATGTTTTGGAATCAATTTTGTTCAGTACCAAAGAATACCGAATGCTGAAATTAAAGTTTCAATATTTTAGTCTGTGATTAAAGACCTCAAAATAAGTAAGACATTTCAGAAAGTGGTTTTGAAGATGAAGCGATATTCTGTAGTCTAATTAACTACTAGCCTAACCAAATACAAAATTCGATTTGATTTAATTTGCCAGATGTCCTATCAACATGCAATTCAAATATTCCTCAATCAGTACACTGGAAGAAATCTCAGCTGGTCACAGACAACATATCCCTTGTTTATTATGAGGGACCTAGAGTTTTCATTTTTTCAGAATAGGTCGAGTGTCTAAATATCTCAGTCAAGTTCGTTATTGGGCCAAATCCATCGAATAGTTAAGCAGTTAATAACATTTATTTCTTGAATATTCATTCTATCAATTCGTAACTAAGAGAATGTCTAGATAGCGTTAAAAAGAAGGAGTGTGCCAAATTTCGAGAAAATCGTCACGAGAGAAAATTTTTTAAAAATTCCCAAAATGTTTTTTTTCAATACACGATATCTCATAAGTTATTCGTCAGATCACAACAATTTAGGGCATTCATGCAGGTTATAGGTACCTAAAATATTTTAAAATTTCATCATCATAGCGTACAATCTCCAGAAGATATAAGAGTTTTTCTGAAAATGAAGTCACAGATTATATTTCTATCTATGAATTCACATCACATCAACTATAAATCTCTATGAGGGTGGTTTTAATTTTATGACAAGTTGTCATAATGAGTGAATATTGAGCCGAAAATGAAACTAATTCTGTGGGTTCATTTTTATGACAAACATGTCAAAAATACTGGTGTGTGCAGTTGTCATATTTTGAATGGAAATGTCGTTATGAATTTTGCGACAAGAGGACTATTTTTTTCCCAAATGTCTGTAATTTCTGAATATCGAGCTGAAAATGACCGCCATCGGTTGGATTTGACTCGTGATGAAGAAACAGTGGTCCAATTTGAAAATGTTTGGCTGAATATTCTCTATCTTCCGAAAGAGATGAGATAGAGATTCCATATTAATAGAATTAGTTTATTATCCAAATATAAGTCAAGTTAGTTATTGGGCCAGACCTGTCCGATAGCTCAGCAATTATGAATCTGAAATTCGGTTATAATTGATGACACTAAACTACAACAACTTATATATGGTATAGAAATGTGGAAAGAATGCAGATCGAAGTATTTGCTGAACTGTAAGTTCACTCAACTTCCATTTAAGATATATGTTTTTGATTCTTTCACACTCATTGTGCTGGCTGATTTTGAATCGCACTCTTTTTAAGTCTGAGAAAAGACTTTAGAACAAGCGCGTAAAAGCTCCTGATCTCACGTCAGTGCTTTCCACATTTTTTCAGTAATGTGTTCTCTCTTATAAAATAATTGGTCCTCGATTATTAATTTAACTTTACGCATTGATTAGGAACAGCCATTCAGATTCAGATCGACGAATAAGATTAACTAGTACCAGAATGTAAATTGAATGCATGCGTTTCACAAAACAAATAAAATGGCTTTTGAGTTTTTCCCAGTCTCGAAATCATAATTTTAGATATGTCGATGAAGCTAAAGAGTTCTCATTTCAATCAAACAACATTACATAAAATAGTTCCCACTAAAGTGCTTAGTGCTTAGTGCTCGAAATATTCAATTACTTTTGCAAAAGTGCTCGGTAATCCGGAGCCTTCTGTCGAAAGCGGTGCTTAGAACTCGAGACTCGAAGCCTTTTTTTTCGAGTGCTTAGGGCTTAGTGCTCGAAGCACTTTTTTTCGGTGCTTAGCACAGCTCTGCTGAGTACTAAGGATGGAAATTATGTTTCGGAGGAAACTAATTTAAACTTACCTCTTATCGATTACTGTCATATTTAGGACATGTTCTCACTTTTTTTATACTTTTGTTCATAAACTTTGCTTTGTTGCAATATGCCGACCAGAAACCTATCCACCAAAAGCACATTAAGAATTAACCTGGTTCTACTAATTTCTGCTTTCTCGTCAGTTCATTTTAGAAACATCTGAAAATTTACCTTAACCTAATAGATTTGCTTTAATAATATTTAAACTCATTATTTATCTTGATTAAGCTCGGACGTACATATGGTTGATATCGATGAGAATTATCTGATGAAAATCTGCGGCACACTGTGATTTGTTTTTTCTTTCAGGACTGACATGTACCTTTATGCTGTTGATCCTCTTCTGAATTCCGTCGTGGACATGAATGACCTACAACAGTGAGTAATTGAATATTTCACTTGTCGCACATTCATTGAAGATGTATATACTTACAGGGTTCTACAACATAGACATGAAGAACTGGAAAGATCTTTAGATGGCCCTAAAGTCCTAGCTATAGCAACTGGACCTATAGAACGGAGTCCTTTTCGAACTCAAAGGGTGCTTCTTTCCTCTCTAGAAGTTGGTGTCGTAATTTTAGGGTGTGTAGTTTTCATTGGCGCTCTAGCAACAGCCATATGCGTTCTGTGCGTCAGAAAAAAAAAGAAAAAGTGAGTATCTAAGTAGATAGTTATGTTTATTTTCATTTCCAATATATATATATATATTCTTTTGAACTTTTGGCTTACAATATTTCGTTAGCAAACAATAAAGCATACAGATCAGGGGTTAGTGACGGGGTGTCATACAATTCGGCGTATCACATAAAAGCCTAGGGAAAAAACCCCCGTAAAAAAAACCCTGGCTCCCCGCCTAAGTGTGAAAGTACAAAAATAAGCTGAAATATATTTGGGCTTTCTTTCTTCAAGAGTGATCTTCTATTGATGGAAACAGAGACTTCTTCAAGGTGCCCACATCGAATCTGGAAATAAAAAGACAAAAGCAGAAAAAAGAACTGAATATCAAAAATACAAAATTTGAAAGAGATAAAGAAAACTTCCTCAAATTAGCCTTTTTGGATTAACTCGATATTGTGAAACAAGAATTTTTTAACATAACAAGCTTAACCATAAATTTTACTAAGGAGATAATCAATGAATACATAACCTTTTATGGTTCCTCTTCCAATGCTAGCATTGGATAATGTAGATTTTATTGATCGTCGAGGATAAATCAAATCCATCCCATATATGAGAATAGTCAAAAGTATGAATTCCACATCAAAAATATGACCTAGTTTTCATTTAAACATTTGTCGAGATATATTACCTCTCGAAATACAGGGTTGTTAAAGTAGAATGAATTGATGACTCATTTATTTTGTGAAAATCCATCTTGAATATTAAAAGAAAACAATTATTTTTGTCTAATTTTCACTTTAACCGGTTTCGGTTGTTAAACCATCTTCTGGTGTTAGGTACAGACTGAAATATTTCGTGGGTTTAAATCTATGGGATGTTCAAAAGTGGTGAATGGTTTATTTATATTTGGGTGTTAAGTGGGGACACATTGGGAATATTGAACAGATTTGTTATTTCCATCGCTTCCGGCAAATTTAATTTCAGGCCTTTCTCGCATTTGTGAAGGATTTTAAAATTCACGATATCCATATGATGTTCTTCAGTCTCGATATGATCATAAACTGCGGACTGTTTACCTGATTTCAGATGTTCTTTTAATCTGGTCTCAAAATTTCTGCCGGTTTGACCTACATATGCAACGTTGCAATTTTTACAACAGATTTTATAAACACCTGAAGTTTTCTCGGGTTTAAGTTTGGATTTTGAGTTATATAATATTTTACCTAGGTTTGGACGTCCTGAAAATGTTGTTTTGAAATCAAGTTTAGAAAAATAATTTTGGTTTTGGATTGATAATTCTCCGAAATAAGTGATATGCATGAATTTATTAGTAGGTTTTTCTGTGGTAGTGTAAAGCATATTAATGGTTTTCAGTTTTCTTTTGTTTTCAATTAGTTTGTTTACTAGGATTCTCGGAAAATTATTATTAGTTGCAATTTCTTTGATTTTATCAATTTCAGATTGTAAGTTAGCGTTCGATAAAGGTATGGTGAATTCTCTGTTGATCATAGATTTCAGAGCTGCCAGTTTATGATTATCAGGACTGAAGGAATCATATGGTATTATGGCTTCTGAGTTTGTGTCTTTTCGGTAGATGTTGAAGTCGAATGTGTTTCTATCTCTACTTATGGTCAAATCTAGAAAGTTAATCGCTTTGTTGCATTCAATTTCCAATGTAAATTTTATTTTGGGGTGAATTGAATTGAGGAAGTCAAGAAACATTTTTATTTGTCTATTTGTTTCGTTGAATTCTACTATAATATCATCAACATACCGGAACCAGAAAATGACGTGTTTTTTGATACATCATTTGTTTTTATGAATTCAATTTCAAGGTGATTCATACATAGATCTGACAATAATGGGCTCAAAGGTGATCCCATCGGTAAACCTGAATTTTGAAAATATAATTTGGATTCGAATTCAAAGTAATTTTGGGATAGGCAAATTGAAAATAACTCCCGAATTTCTGAAATTAAGAGGGGGTTAACTTTATTTTACAAGTGACTCGCCAACTAGGGGTAAACATTCTTTTGCTGGAATGCTAGGGTACATATTTTCTACATCAAAAGATATTAATTTCATATTTTCTGTGCTGTTTATTTTAGATAATTTGTCAATTAAATCTTTGGAACTTTTTAAACTATATTCTGGTGAAAATTTCGATAGATGTTTGAATTTATTAGATAGAATTTTTGATAGTTTACCTGTAGGTGTATTAATAAAGGAAACTACTGGTCTAACGGGATTGTCTTTTTGTGGAGTTTTATTAAACCATACATTTCTGGAGGTCGTGGATTCATTGGAAGATGCTTGCTTATTTCCCATGGTGTAGAAAAAAGTAGATTGCAATCTTCTAGAGCTTCTTTTATTTGTTTGGAATATTTGTTAGTACGATCCTTTGGAATTTGACTTAAATCTAATGCACTCTCTTCATTTTGTTGTGGTAGTCTTCTTTGTGGAGACATACAATGCTGTTTCCTTTATCTGCTTTTGTGAATATAAGATTTTCTTCAGTGCTCTTTCGAACAATTTCTTTAATTATGTTTGTTGTGTGTATTTCACTGGCGGTTGTTTTTGTGGATGTTTTTTAATGATCTCTGCTGTTTTGTATTTGTGTAATGAAGGGTTATCAATTACACTTGTGTTTTTATGATGTTCATTTCTCTTTCTACACCCAGGATTTGTTTATTTGATTCAGAACATGTTGTGGGTGGTGAATATTTGAGACCTTTGTTCAGGGGTGTTAAAATTATAGAAAAAAAATATTTGAATGACTTCCACACTGCGTGAAATATTTTTATAAACTCTGAGACATAGGATTTGAGCCTCAAAGATTACTTTATTGCATAATATCATTTCATATATATTCTAAAAATTATGACATAAGTCATAATGAATGTCAGTTGATAATTTTTCCTCTGCTATTTTTTCAATGAAATAAGTGTTATATCACAATCTTCCTCAACTATGGATGATGATTTCCCTTTGTATGGGTTCCATAGCAGACTTCAAACATAAGAAGATCTGAAAAATCATCACTTGGACCGCAAGACCCGATTCGAAGAATCCTCCTTGCAGATTGGCGACAAATTTTGTGTAGTAGATTTGAATATAGAAGGTATTTCTAAGGACAAGAGTGGCTATATTTCTAAACTAGCAAAGGACTATGGTGCTGAGATTATTCTCCTTCAAGAGACACATACGGATACTAAAAAAAATTCTTCGTTGAAGTGCAACCATAAAAGTTATGTATTTATTGAATATCTCCTTTGTAAAATTTACGGTTTAGCTTGTTATGTTAAAAAATCCTTGATTCACAATATCGAGTTAATCCAAAAAGGCTAATTTGAGGAAGTTTTCTTTATCTCTTTCAAATTTTATATTTTTGATATTCAGTTCTTTTTCTGCTTTTGTCTTTTTATTTCCAGATTCGATGTGGGTACCTTGAAGAAGTCTCTGTTTCCATCAATAGAAGACCACTCTTGAAGAAAGAAATCCCTAATATATTTCAGCTTATTTTTTGTACTTTCACACTTAGGCGGGGAGCCAGGGTTTTTTTTTTTTTTAGGGTTTTTTCCTAGGCTTTAATGTGATACGCCGAATTGTATGACACCCCGTCACTAACCCCTGATCTGTATGCTTTATTGTTTGCTAACTAAATATTGTAAGCCAAAAGTTCAAAAGAATATATATATATATATATTCTATCAGTAGCGTCCCTACTGCAGATAAAAAAATAATACGCCACTGGTTCTGCCGACATTGCAATAACTATTTCAATCCCTATTTGATTAGGAGCAAATTTGGTCTCATGACTTTTTGCTGTACGAGGCACCGTTTCCAGTTAAAAATTAAAACACATTCTCATGCATGAAGAAATCGCCAAATTTTGATATTGCAATAAAAAAATTACTACGGTTTTGTAGCAAATATTCAGTCTCGCTGTAGTACGGATGCCAAATACTTCAAGAAGCGTGACAGTTATTAATAGAAAACTTTTTTCTATAATTTCAACATCACGTATCTCGGAGAGAAACATTTCTGGACATATGTTAATTTAACGAACTAGGGCTTACTTTTCATGTAGAATACGTGATTAAAACTTCTTGGTTACGATATGGACCTCCCTATATAGGGTGTAACTAAAGGAGTGTAAAATATTTAAGGAGGTGTTTCCTCATCGAAAAAGAGATAGGATCTTTCATATAGAGAAACTTCATTGGAGCATCCCTTGTTAACATACAGCCCCTCAAAGGGAGTACATAAAATTTATATAACAATTTTTTTCACAAGCACCAAAAAAGTTACAATATTGAAATTAACCTAACGTTTCCTACTAGCAAAAAAAAACTTCTCCAGTTATTTATTTGGTTTACCCCATGGTTGTAAGGGTGGGAAACGCAACCCCTAAAGATTATTTCCAATGTAACTTTTTGTCTTATTATTTGTTTACCATTTAAAAATTTATTTCCGATAGCCTGTTTCATTCTAAATAAAAAATGTCCCATGAGTTTTCTGCCCGAAATAAACCAGTTCGCAGCAAAAATTTATTTTATGAACATCTATAGAGATAGGTACATCGTCATAAATTCGAACTGGATTTATTGTTATTCTGTAGTCAGTACTCGCATTAAACGACTAAATGGTAAAAAACAATGTTCTAGTAGAACAACAGACTATCGTTTAGTCCAAATATCTGTCATTTTCGAATTTCGAGCGGAAAATGGTCTCAATCTATTGACTTCGACTTCATGATCAAGAATACCCAAATATTTTGGGAATGCTCTTCGGCTGGCCGTAGATTCTCTTTCTCCGAAAGAAATGAGTCGATATTCCAAGCATTGAATAGATTACTATCGGAAATAGCCTGAGTGGAATCAAAGCCTCGAGAACCGGCAATCGTGAGTACAAAGACAACACGAAAGACGAAATATTCATTTCAGAAAAATTCAAACATGTTCGATAGCTAAGGGTTTCCATAAACGTAACCCCAGAGACTCCATATGTTATAACAATATAAATGAATTATCCCATTACACGAAGCAAATCGACTGAAAAAGCGGTCCCATGGGCCCTCTTCTATTGAAGTGGCTATATTTCTGGGGGCGTTTTTGTGCCTTAACACTTCTCAACCTAATCATATCATTCGGAGTTGGCGTTATCTTTAATTCAAGGTTGTTATCAAGCGGTCAGAGAACTTGCTCTGGGATCTTGCAGAGATTCTGATAACACAGTCGCTACGCATGCCTTAAATAAAAGAACCTAAAGGAACAGCGGCTTATATACATTTGGCTTCAGAATTATTTGTTTCGTTGGAAGTCGTCTCAAGATGTTGTATTCGATCGAAACTTGCTTAATGGAACTAAAGATCTTATGATAAGCAATATTTCATTCATAAACCAGACATAATCATATTTTTAACTACATGCTTATTTTCATATGAATACTGAAAGCTCATTTAAATTTAGTTGAATTGAAATGTTCCTTTTCAAATGACTATCAGGTCGTGGTTGAATGACATTGTCAATAAACTGAATTCGTTCATCTCAAGTAAACCTTGATTGGTCGTTGTCATCTTAATTTATATTTTACCGGCAATTCATCTAAAATGGACAAAACCGGGTCAACGGTTGTAACGTGACCATTAGCCACTACAATAATTGGCTTGAGACTCTTCTATTAATTTTCTCAAGGGAGGTTGAATTACACTGGTTAACAGTAGTTTTGGTGCCGAAGATTTTGGAGGTGATTTCATATGAATTTGATGCCCTGAATTCAAATATGCTATTAATTTTTGCCTGTCAGCTCGAATTTTTAAGATATAAACATTTTTGTGAATTATACATTACACTATTCTAAAAGAAAAACCATGGTTTAAAAAACGAATTAATGAAGGAATTTTTATTATATTACACAGATATTACAGATATTATTCATTATATACTATAGAAAACAGAAAAAGTCATCACTCAAACCAATTACTCACTAAACATTTCGGAAACTTCTTTTGCGTGACATTCTGGAATGTATTTTATTTTATTTATTATAAATTTCCGCTTCGACAGCAGAGTTATTAGCGATATCGGTACAGTCATTTATATTGCATTATAAATACAGTATAATATGAATACAATATTTCATCTACACGTTAATTACCTAATATCTTCTACAGAGTTATATCTTAATATTGATAGATTTAATGAACATTTAGTTGTCCTGATGTCAAGGGCTTCTTTCATCGTACTGCTGACATTGAAAGCTATTCTTTGTGCTTCATAAACTCGACAGTCCACTAGGATATGTTCAACTGTGATTATGGTGTCACATGTGTTACATTTTGGTGCTGTTTCCTTAGTTATCAAATGATGGTGGGTAGATATGCTGTGTCCGATTCTCAATCTTCTATGGTGAAATCTTTCATCTTGATCCTCATTAATGTCGCCTAAATTATCAGGAAAACGGTCTGAGTGGCTCTGTAAATAGTGCACCTTAATGCTCATGTTACACCCAAGTGATCTGAAATTATTCAGCATCTCATTGACTAATTCAACATAGTTTTCAGCTTTGTGTTTACCCAGAAAATTTTGGACAACTGAAACAAATGAATTCCAGGCATTTTGTTCAATCTCAATCATTGAATTTATGAAGTCAGGGTCTTCAATCAGCTGTCTTATTTGTGGGCCATCAAATATTTCTGCATAAATTTCTTCCTTACTCAGCTGAGGCATTTTTTTCCCTATATATGCAAAGCATGATCCATTATTATCAAGAGCCCATACAAACTGCTTCATTAGACCCAGCATGATATGCAGGGATGGAAACATGATTTTCTCTCGCGGAACTAAAGGATCATTGATGATATTCTTTCCCTCAACATCCATGCTTTCTCTTCTAGGCCACTCTTTTCTAACCCAGTGTTTTGCCTCTGTTTTCCCAGAGGCACAAGAAACAAGGATACTTGGTGTGGCCACTTTGCTGTCCAAGGAGCAAGTTCACCTTTTTTAAGTCTGCACAAATCACACATTGGTGTTCATGATACTTCATTTTTTCCAAAACCAAAGCTATGTTGTCATATTGCTTTGTCATTTTCGTTGTGTACAATTGGTATTGAGCCATATTTGTTCCCATTATGTAAAAGAACACATTTCAAACTTAGCTTTGAGCTGTCAATAAATAGGCGACAATCACCCGGAAAATATTCAGGAAGACCCATTTTTACCAGGAGTTCTCTAATAGTATGGCAAAATACAAGATTTTGTTCTTCAGAGAAAAAAGGTAGCAGATCTTTCTCCCTTGTGCGATAAAATCTAATTTTCGTTCCTGGTTCAAGTAAATTTTTTTCCTTCAACCTGAAAGCTTGTAATTCAGAAGCTTCTTTCGACTGGTTGAGATCTCTAGTGAAGTCATCTTGGTTGAAACATTGGGGAATTGATGATATCATTTCAAAATCACTGTCACCTTCAGTAGTGTCAGAATTCAGATCAGAGACATGTGTCCTCACAGAGTTCTGGTAGCTGCTGAAAAGTTGGAATGGGCACTTCATCTGAGTGTCTTGCAGAGACTAAATCTGCATAAGTCCACTTGTTAAGGTTATTTCGATTGATTCCAGTAATATTTACTAGGCAGAAATAACAGTCATCGAAGTGATTTTTTGGTTCTCTCCAAACCATTGGTACTCCGAATTTCAAACTTTTCCTTTTCCCGGTAGTCCACTGTCGTAAATGTTGTGTACGAGTTTTATAGACAATATGTGATGCCCAGGTTTTATCCTGATCAACAAGCTTAACACTAAAATATCCAAGATAAGCCCTCTTTACAGTCACTAATAGTTTTTCTGTTTTCCAAGAATGTGTATTCTCCGCATATGTAGCAAAAAATATCAGGATGATGTACACAGCTTCTTCTACTTGAACTCATTTCTATTCAACAACAAAAATACAACAATTCACATTAACAATCTACTTTTCAACAACTCGTTACTAAAGAGAAATTTCATATGACGCTAAGTTCTATCTATCTGCACCCCGGGAATTCACAAACTAACCTCAACTCTCAACTGCAGTGGAAGTTCACTTCAGACTGGACAGCTTCATATATCGGATTTCTATGGAACTAACTGGATGACACTAAAAAGGATTAAATCCCATTTGTTAACAGATTGTCAACCAATCAGTTATATATCTCATATTGTTAGTATTCTATTCGTAATAAATGAATTAAAAAAATTATAATAAATATTATTATTTTGAATTCAATTCGTTACAAATGAAGACTGACAATAAGGAAAATATACAAGAATCTATCTCTTCTATAAATTTTACAACACCCATACTTGAAAATATTAAATAGGAAAAAGCATTGATAGATAAGTGAATTTATCTAAAAATCTAGAGCTGATACAGAAAAACTGCTATCATATTTAGATTCAGCAATAAAAATATAGTTAAAATCAGCTCAAAAATTGTAGGCACCAAAAAAAAAATTTTTTTGTAGGCTTGTGTTATCCAAGCAACAAAATGGTTTTTGAAAAATACACTAAATAACCGATAAATAACTAATTAATTAGATAATGTAAGGAATTCCAATCTCTCCAGTTAATTACAGAATGAGATCTCCTATCTTAGCAATAGATATTGAGTCGACAGCTTCATCCTGAATTTCAAACAGATCAAGGCAGAGTTACTTGGGGTACAGCTTGGTAGAAAAATAATACAAAGTGTATGGTATCCAAACAAATTTCATGCAGCCCTCAAATGTAGATTAATTACAGACCAATCATCTATCTTCAGCCAAGTTGGTTGAGTTTAGTCCAATCAGGGGTTGTATGTGCTTTCCTTGAATATATAATTATGCTTTAATCCAGAGCTTGGATACCCCAGAGGTTGAATGTGTGGGGTTCTCGCCTGGGGCTTGGATATATATTTTGTCGGGGGTTGGAGTTACATTAAAATGAATAAGAGAAGAATAGAACAGTGAAAGGTGTGTCTAACAAGGCTCCTTCTCGGTCTTTTTTAGATAAATTGAACCGATGAAGAATCTGCTATGACCTAACTCTCAGGGGGTGTTAGTTTTAGGAAATTATTAACAAAAAAGGGGTGATTAAATTCTCTCTTGGAAACGTATCTACAAATTTTAAAAGGTTGACCCATAAACCCCTTATAGTTCTCACAATATCTCATAATTTGTCAAAATAAATGATTTTTCCAATGTAGGTACTGTATTACCAGGATTGGCTCTTATCGGCCAAATAATTATAAAAAAAGAAATAATTATATCTTCAAGCGATTCACCAATCTCTCTATCTTCGTTTGTATCGGGTGAATGGTCTGGATTTAAATTCCACGATCTTGTCAACAAGAGAGAACAGATAATTAAAAGGTTGGATCTGACCTTGCAGAGAGTTCTCGGTGGTAGTACGCCCCTTCAGTTGTGTAGTGGTACGAACTCGGGTTCACTACGGCTGTCTAATTCTTTCGTCCAATTTTCTCGACCTATTTCTCCTCTATTCCTATTTTCCTCTATTCCATTCAGATTGTCAGGAATTCAAGCGACCTCCGGCAAGGATTATTCACGCCCTCGCCCCGTATCCAAACGACTTGAAGTACAATAAAAAAAAAGGGTTCTACAAGATTGAGAATAATGAAATTAACGTTATAAAACTGAAAGTAAACATAAAAAAAAACTTACGAGATGCTGTGCGGCTTTGAAATGATCTGAAGACCTTAATACGTATTCAAATCCCTCTAAGGAAATAATTTTACCTGATGAAATTATTATATTTCGTACTATCGTCAACTTGGAAAACGAAATCCGATTGCTCGATAATTTTCCAAACAGAAAATCTAAAATAATATCTTCCAAGCGTCTTCGTCAATCGAATAATGGAAATGAATCGTGCCAGCTGTGAAGAATTGCGATAAGAACACCGGACAAAAAAATATTCGCTCGTCCACGGCATGTGTTCGCCATCTACCAACAACAACTAGTAAGAATTATGCTAAAATAATAAAATTTTTACTGAAAGTACCTATATGAAAGTACTATACAGAGGGCCATCATAATCATTTTTGAATTTTCATTTTCTTCATAAGAAAATCGAACCATCACAAATCTTGTTCTATAAAAATAGAAAAAAAAAATTGGTTGCCTGTAAAGTCGGTATACGGGCGAAAGTTTTACGTGACAACGCAAGACATGAACCGGTGTGTATGCCTATCTCTCTCGCTCTCTCTCTCTCTCGCTCTGTCTCTCTCGCTCTTAGGCGAGCTAACTGTGCTCGAGTGGAAGGGACACGTGCCTTTCACTTTTTATGTCTGTCTCTCTCGCTCTTAGGCGGGCTAACCATGCCCGAGTGGAAGGGACGCGTGCCTCTCACTCGCTCTCATTGTGAGCGCATAACGTGAGCGGGGAGCGTAACGCAGTTTCTTGAAGTGTCACCCGGCAAACCAATTTACAAGACGTTGTCACGTCAAAATTTGGAAAGCACTGACGTGAGGTCAGATTGCTTTGGCGCTCTTGTTGAGCTACTTGCGAGTAAATATTCAAACCTTAACAATTCTATAAGCTCTCTGATCGGGTGAACAATAGTCTTTTTCCGTACTATGGGACAATGTGATGCAAATATAAAGCATAATGAATAAACAAACCTTTATCTCAATTTGAAAATATTATAACTACTCATTATTTTCACCAAATTTTGTTCTATGCTTCTCCTAAAAACTTACGTCATTGCTTTTCTGAGTTTTGACAACGCCATCAAATTCTTTCTCTATGATAAAAATTTTTTGATTAATATTACGTCTGTGCTTTTCTGAACTTTGACAACGACATCGACATCGAATTCTACCTCTATGAATTCTATGAAAATTTTGATTGATATTACGCCAACTGACACTGATATCTAGGTCCGCAAGTTGTCAAACGAATATCGATCTGTGATGGCAATTCTTTCAATGACAAAGCTCGGACTGCATGACATTTCTATTTTTCTCTTGAGTAAATGAAAGAAATGATCATATCTTCAGAAGGGGAAAGCTACGACAATGAAACTTGAGGAGATTATATTTTCTTCACATAAATTCTTGATCCTAAAAGGCTTCTGCAATAGTTTTCTTACATTTAATTTATTGATTCCTCATCAGATGCTCGAATTCATTTTTGTACATACTTTGAGCTTGTAATAAATATTTGAGGAAAAGTAGACTATCATTTTATTTTGGCAGCTATGTTCCTGCCCTAATATTTGTTATGTTCGGATATCAAAACAAAAAGATTGACTTTGACTTCCTGATCGAGAATTCGTGTTCAAACTTGTGCATTTCTGGCCGTATTCTCTCTATCTTCTGAAGGAGATTAACCAGAGTTTTCATATTTTGAGAAAACTCAAAATATCTCGGTTTGTTATAAGGCCAATTTATTCGAATGGTTCAGCAGGTATAAGAATCTGAAATTTTGTTTTCCCAATAACTTCTAGAATACCTATCCCATCACGTTTATTTACTGAAGGATATTTGAATGAGGTTATCTATATTTGTAAAAACCTAAAGTTTTAGGTAGTTTTAGGTGGTATCGTCAGATTCATTTCTTTATTCGAACAGGAACCTCTACAGGAAATCCCAATTACAGAGGTTCACAAAAATTGAATCTGTACATTTGTATATGTGGCTCAACAAAATAAAGTATATATCTAACACAAAAGCACCCAGAAAAAATGACAAGAAATGAGACAAAATATATCAATTTAAATTACATATTCTGTATATATGCCATCACTTCTCTTTCATAAACTTGTACACTCACACCAAGTACATTAATTCTACTCAAGTGCCAATTAAATAAAATTTAGAAAGCACTGACGTGAGGTCAGATTGCTTTGGCGCTCTTGTTGAGCTACTTGCGAGTAAATATTCAAACCTTAACAAATCTATAAGCTCTCTGGTCGGGTGAACAATAGTCTTTTTCCGTACTATGGGACAATGTGATGCAAATATGAAAGCCTAATGAATAAACAAAAATTTATCTCAATTTGAAAATAACTACTCATAAATTTCACCAAATTTTGTTCTATGCTTCTCCTAAAAACTTACGTCATTGCTTTTCTGAGTTTTGACAACGCCATCAAATTCTTTCTCTATGATAAAAAATTTTTTGATTAATATTACGTCTGTGCTTTTCTGAATTTTGACAACGTCATCGACATCGAATTCTACCTCTATGAATTCTATGAAAATTTTGATTGATATTACGCCAACTGACACTAATATCTAGGTCCGCAAGTTGTCAAACGAATATCGATCTGTGATGGCAAATCTTTCAATGACAAAGCTCGGACTTCATGACATTTCTATTTTTCTCTTGAGTAAATGAAAAAAATGATCATATCATCAGAAGGGGAAAGCTACAATAATGAAATTTGAGGATGAGTAAGATATCGGTAACCTCAATATATATACGGATTTTTATTTAAATCTAAATGAAGTCTTAGGAGATATTGAGTATTGAAAATTTTTTTTTGGGAATTTTTAAAAAATTTTCTAGCGTGACGATTTCTGCGAAATTTTGCAAGACGTTTCGTTTCAGCCTCCCTCAATAACATTCCAAGTATCAACTTGATCGGATGGATATTCTAGTAGTTATTGAGGAAACAAAATTTCAGATGCTCATAACTACTGAACCATCTGTCGGGTTTGGCCCAATAACAAACTTGACCGAGATATTTGGACAATTAACCTATTCTGAAAATATGAAAACTCTAGCTGATTCCTTTTGGATGCTAGAGAGGATACGGCCGGCCGGCCGGAGAGACTCAACTTTCGACACGAATTTTTCATCAGGAGTCGAACCAATCGATTGAGACCGTTTTCGGCTCGATATTCCAAAATTACAGACATTCGGGCAAAATGATAGGTACTCTGATCGGGTGAACAAGAGCGCCAAAAATAAAATAAAACACGTGCATTCAATGTCAAAAATGAAAAGTGCCCAAACTATCTTTTCTTTCGTTTAAAACTTAAAAAACAAATTTATATTTCTCGCAATCTTTCGACGAACAAAAGTCACCTAAAGTGATGGATTGCGGTAATTTTAATAGGCAGATAAAAAGGCTTCACCATTCCGACTCTGACAACTCAAGAAGGAGCCTCTGCAAAGTTTTAGAAATTCATCCTGTCAAATCTCAAGGTCACATTGGAGAAACACAGAATCAAGCAGAGAGTCCATTATGTTTCTCAGTAGATCATGGTCCTTAATCGCTACCTATTCGCGCAGGTCAAATATACCAGTGGCGTAGGTCATTGATTTATATGAAAAAGGCAACAACGTTGCAAGGTGTAGTACAGAAAGTCTTTGGGGTTGCCTTCTGAGTATTGAGTCTACACTCACCTACGAACCTGATAATGTATCACTTGAAGAAAATTGCAATAAACTTTCATGTACCATGTTTTTTACTAATTGAATTCAATAGTTTATTTATTTATTCATTCACTCTTTTAGGATATTACAGAAAACGTTCACAAGGCCTCTCAGCTATACATTAGCCGCAAACGGAATAGGAAAACCCACTTTTTTCTCCCCAACGTTCACTGAAGGTTTATGTTATGAAACGGACGGTCACAGATCATCTCACCGACATGGTTATCCTTCAAGACAACACGATATTTCCTGTCCACGGTATGTATTCCCTCCAGAGCATCGCAGTAGGTCAAGGACCTCAGGAGGTTTGAAGAGTGTAACCTCAATGAATTCCAGTGGCCAAGATTCAGGGGTCGTTGAAACTCCTCAGTGTCAATGTGGCAACTTGAGCAGTCATTCCTCGGAAGAAAGCAGGTAAGTTATTACGTAATTGAATGAGTTAAATTGTACAAGGTGTTATAGGAGAGATGCGGATATCAGTTGCGCAGACGTAGAAGAATTCTAGAATTGACAGATTGTGTTGATGACTCGTTTATTTTGTGAAAATCCATTGTAAATGTGGAATGAAACATGTATTTCATCTAATTTTTATTTTATTTATATTAAAACACGAGTGGTTTTGCAAACCAACTTCAGGTGCTGAATACACACTGAAATAATTCCGTCCTTACGTTTATGTGATATTCAATACAGGGTGGCCATTTGAAAACGAAACAGACGAAATTACAGACGAAATAAATTTTTTCGATAGAAATGCTCGGACAGCGCTTCAACCCTTGCTGCTATAACCCCCACCCCTAATTTTTGAATAGGGAAGATGGTGATGAGTGATACCTCAAAGGTATTTTTATACTAATTTCAGTACAGTTATTGTTTTTTCATTTTATGCATTAGTTCCCGAAATAGTCATGCGTTAGTTAATTTTATCACTTAAATTAATTTTTTGCGAATAATTGACATTTCGTGCTTCCGAAACACCAAAATTTCCGTACTGCAAGATAGTTCCTATATGTAATTTTCTTGTTGTTGGTACCTCAGTTAAGATTATCAGATAAACCAGTTACTATTCAGGAAGCGGTATTTAGAGCCTTCTCATTCCATAGGTTTGTAATCTTATGAGGTTGCCATCCCTCCAAAAAATTGGTGTGTGTCTTTCCTTTATTTCGTGAAACGATCTCTTTCCAAAGTAACTCAATATGATTTGTTTCCAGCTATGAAGATTCACTGCAATCCGTAGCAGCTCATAGAAGGGGTACGAGAAGCTCATCTATGAGGCACAGTAATCCAACTTTGAGTGAAACTCCACAAGCACAAGACCGACGTTCCAGAAATAGGTCCATCACTGAGGCGATAGTACGTTCCTCCGACCTTCACCGTCCCATGTCAATGACTCATCTATCTGGTTCACCCGCGTTCTTGGTTTCGGCTCCAACACCTGCTTTGAGGAAGTCTAATGAGAGGCTAGTGCTATATCCTGTCAACCAATGAATTTTTTGAATGAATTCGCTTAGTATAAACTTTCTAAGTGGAGTTTCGAGTGAACATAAAAGTGATAGTTGATAGGATATGATTTCATGGCGTGCATTCTACTATGACTATGCGGAATCAATTAGGTTTCTTTCAAGGAAGAAACTGGTTTCCCTTTAATTTGAACCTAGAAATGATGAGAAAGAAATTTTGTTACCAAAAAGTACCTGAACAAGTTCAAACTTTCTTATCTGTTACGCCTGAAATAAGTTCGATTTTGATATTTTTGAGTTACCATTGAAATAATGTAAATATTTTGTATGAAGAATGTTTTTGTTTTTTGATTTTATCCTAAATTATATTTTTTTTTATATTTTCTTCACTTAAATTCTTGATCCTGAAAGGCTTCTGCAATAGTTTTCTTAAATTTAATTTATTGATTCCTCATCAGATGCTCGGATTCATTTTTGTACATACTTTGAGCTTGTAATAAATATTTGAGGAAAAGTAGACTATCATTTTATTTTGGCAGCTATGTTCCTGCCCTAATATTTGTTATGTTCGGATATCAAAACAAAAAGATTGACTTTGACTTCCTGATCGAGAATTCGTGTTCAAACTTGTGCATTTCTGGCCGTATTCTCTCTATCTTCTGAAAGAGATAAACCAGAGTTTTCATATTTTGAGAAAACTCAAAATATCAATTTCGTTATAAGGCCAATTTATTCGAATAGTTCAGCAGGTATAAGAATCTGAAATTTTGTTTTCCCAATAACTTCTAGAATACCTATCCCATCACGTTTATTTACTGAAGGATATTTGAATGAGGTTATCTATATTTGTAAAAACCTAAAGTTTTAGGTAGTTTTAGGTGGTATCGTCAGATTCATTTCTTTATTCGAACAGGAACCTCTACAGGAAATCCCAATTACAGAGGTTCACAAAAATTGAATCTGTACATTTGTATATGTGGCTCAACACAATTAAGTATATATCAAACAAAATATATCAATTAAAATTACATATTCTGTATATATGCCATCACTTCTCTTTTATAAACTTGTACATTCACACCAAGTACATTAATTCTGCTCAAGTGCCAATTAAAAAATGAATGATATCGCACATTTGTTCTGGCTTTAGGAACATAGAAGAATGCCCTCCGACGATCAGGATACTGTGGAACATTTGAAGTCAGGTAGTGTATCATAAGATAATTAAAATGACTAGTAAGTCAGTAGATCCATAGGCCCATAGATTTTTTATAGACCAGTAGATCCATAAGCAAGGAGTTCAATAAACCCATAGATCATTAAAGACCATAGATCAATATAGACCATAGATCAATGAAGAGCACAAAAACACGAAACACAGCAAAGAAACCCGTTGAAAGCAAAGAACGCGAAGAAACACGAATGAAAACGTAAGAACGCGAAAAAACACGAAAGAACGCGAGAAAACATGAAAAGACCCGAAGAAACACATAAGAACGCAAAAAGCCCAAAGGAATACAAAAAACCCGAAGAAACGCAAAAAAACCCGCTGAGAGCGAAAAAACATGGAAGAACTGGAAGAAACGCGAATAAACACGACGAAACGTGAAAAAAACACGAAAGGAGGCGAAGAAACACGAAAGAACGAGAAGGAACACGAAAGAACGCGAAAAAATACGAAAGATCTCAAAAATCCCAAAGGAACCCGAAAAAAACCCGTTGAAAGAGAAAAAACATGAAAGAACTGAAAGAAACACGAAGATACGCGAAAAAACACGAAAGAACGCGAAAAAACACGAAAGGGTCCGAAGAAAAATGAAAGATCGCAAAAAGCCCAAAGGAACCCGAAAAAACCCGAAGGAACGCAAAAACCCCGTCGAAAGCGAAAGTAACATGAACGAACTGGAAGAAACACGAAAGAACACAATGAAACAAGAAAGAAGGCGAAAGACTACGAAAGGACTTGAAGAAACACGAAAGAACGCGAAGAAATACGAAAGATCGCAAAAATCCCAAAGGAACCCGAAAAAACCCGAAGGAACGCAAAAAATCCCGTTGAAAGAGAGAAAACATGAAAGTACAGTAAGAAACACAGAAGGAACGCATAAAACTCCGTCGAAAGCGAAAAAAACTTTAAAGAACTGGAAGAAACACGAAAGGAGCCGATGAAACATGAAAGAACTCGAAAAAACACGAAAGAACGCAAAAAATCCAAAGAAACCCAAAAAACCCGGAAGGAGCACAAAAACCGAAAGCGTGCAAATAATCGCGAAAGAACTTTTAAATTGCACACCCTGTATGACATTTCATCGAAATTAGTTCCCGTACGCGGAAAAACGCGGGCTTTCACTAAACGTCTTAGAAACACACACAAATCTGTGCCGGTGTCGATCAAAAAGTCAATTCCACTGCTTCAGTCCGTCAAAACTAAGCGGCGTGTTTTGGAGTAGCGGTCGCTCGCCGTGTTTGGCGACTACCCTTGTCGTTTCCTGATACTTGGCATCGGAACGAGTATAGGTAACAGCATAGGTGCATGGTATCTCACACTTAATGGCTTTAGCGCCGAATCAATAATGGTAAAAACACATACCACCGAACTGGGTACGCGATAGGGAACGCCGGTAACGACGCGAGTTGGAACTACCATGATTCCGTAAAGTGACCATTCACTTTCTCACGCACCTCGTAGCTTTGTTAATCCAAGCGCACTGTCAATCTCTCCAGCACTTCTACGACTCGTTGAATGACGGCCGCACTGAGTACCTCCATTACACAATCGGCGGTTTTCGCTAGGTCGTCAATGGTTATTTTTGGTTGGGCGCCTTGCGCGGCGATACTGGCGCGAGCCAGTGAATTGATGTGTTTCATCCACAAAGCGCAAACGATCTAGTCGGCGGAGTTGTCTCTTGCCAACTGTTGCAGGTAGCTCAAGAAGTGGGATGACTTCCGATTTCTACCCTTTCTAGAAGCTGTCGTGTTCTCTGAACCTGCTATATTCCTAGGCGTTGGAGAAGTTGCCCCTTCAGTGTTTCGTACGGATTTTTTCTGAAGGTTGGTTGATGAGGTCGCGGACTCCTTTCGCATATCTAGAATAAAGTGATATGGCAATTTGACGAAAGTGACCACTCGACTCGTTGGAACCATACTTCTGGATCATCTGGGGTCAATACGGGAATTTTGAGGAGAGAGAGTACTTCCGGTTTGGGTTCTTCAGCGCCTAATTCTGGCATCTTCGTGGATAGGTAT